>JAGFBZ010000529.1:0-249885 GCA_018398805.1 Hirundichthys speculiger
CCTTTCTGCCCCGTCAGCTGCTCCGAGATCAAACCGGACCGACGTGAACGGCGGCGCGCAGCAAACGAATGAAGACTCTTTATTTAAGAGAAGGAAAGTCACTTTAATCTTAAAAGAAGGAGCAGGGAACAAAGGAAGAGAAAGTCAACGAAAGTCACTCAGTTTAGAAGAATGTTTAAATAAAATCTATGCTTATATGTTTAATACTGAAATTGCTTATCAAGTGTCAAGTTAGGACACGGAAATACAAACAACTCTTTATCTCGTCAGCTGCCTTCTTGTTTCACATCTGTGAAGTTCACAGCAGAACAAAACTCAAAAAAGATCAAAGCTCACTCGATATCTCGTCAACGTCACAGATTTAAACGGACATAAGTTTAAAACCAGTTGGTACTACAGATGTGCTGCAGATGTGATCAGCTGAGAAGATCCAGAACCGGTCCGCTGGATCCACAAACTGCAGCCGGAGTAGATTTATTCATTTAATACCAGAGATGCAGGATTGTCTGAAGCAAACCGGAGGTTTCAGATTCTGCTGAGTCGTCCTGAACATCTAGCTGCTCTGGTGTGGTCAAAGGCAGGTGTTCTGTTTATTAGTCCACCAGGTGCAGGTGCAGGTGCAGGCGCAGGTGCAGGTGCAGGTGCAGGTGCAGGTGCAGGTGCAGGTGCAGGTGCAGGTGCAGGTGCAGGTGCAGGTGCGTTCCTCAGGCCAGCTTGTGTCTCTGGCTGCATGTCAGCAGGTACGGGAGGAAGTAGGACGCCGTGCCGTCGTCGGGGATGAGCTCCAGGAACTCCGCGGGGCTCGTCTCCATGGCGACCACGACCAGCGTCTCTGTCGGCAACAGAAACAAGTGGTGACGCAGGAGGACGGGCTCGGAATCAGGAGAATTTAAATGAAATAAATATCTGTTAAGACTTGGATGAGGACATTAAGTCAAGTTTAATTTTTTTTTTTTTTTCATTAAATTAAGACTGACAACAGGTTGTTAAAAATGTAGCTCATTAATACTCTGATGAAAGATGAGAATAATTAACTTCATATTGATTTTCTTTGGAATATTGTGACATCACTTCTTTTTCTGTTTTCTTTCTTAAGGGGAAGACAATCTCGTGACATTTGACCCTGATTAATTAAAACGGAAATACGGAGAGGAAGAAAGAAGAAGAAGAAGAAGAAAAGAGGAGGAACAGAGGGAGGAAGAGGAGGGAAGAGAGGAAGGAACAGAGGGAGGAACAGAGGAGGGAACTGAGTAAGGAAGAGAGGAAGGAACAGAGGGAAGAACAGAGGGAGGAACAGAGGAGGAACAGAGGAAGGAACAGAGAAGGGAAGAGAGGGAGGAACAGAGGAGGAACAGAGAAGGGAAGAGAGGGAGGAACAGAGGGAAGAACAGAGGGAGGAACAGAAGAAGGGAAGAGAGAGAGGAAGGAACAGAAGGAACAGAGGAAGAAACAGAGGGAGGAACAGAGGTAGGAAAAGAGGAAGGAAAAGAGGGAGGAACAGAAGAGGAACAGAGGGAGGAAAAGAGGAGAAACAGAGGGAGAAACAGAGGGAGGAACGGAGAAGGGAAGAGAGGGAGGAACAGGGGAGGAACAGAAGAGGAACAGAGGGAGGAACAGAGGGAAGAACAGAGGGAAGAATAGAAGAAGGAACAGAGGGAGGAACAGAGGGAAGAATAGAAGAAGGAACAGAGGGAGGAACAGAGGGAGGAACAGAGGAAGGAAGTTTCAGGATGAACCTGTCAGTCATTTTGGTCCTGAATATGTTCAACTCTAAATGTTTAAAAACCTTTAATATACTACCAAGAATGAATGAATGAATAAATAAATAAATAAATAAAACAGGAAGGATTACATAATTCCAATTCAAAAAGCCATACTAATTTTTCCAAATTAAAAAAAAAAAAAAATCCAGATTTTTGAAAAAATAAATCCAAGAATCATTGAAATCCTTCTTTAAGGTGCTAAACTCCCAGAGACACGACTTCGTAGCCGTCAGTGTTACATAAGCTCCTAATTTAACACGTAAACTGTTGTCAGACCTGCTCATCAGCTTTTATCCACCGATAAAAACACCGTCCCGCCTGACTCACGTTATTGAGATACCGTTCTTCCATCTTTAATTAAAAAGCGCCTCCAGGTAAAAGCACGTACCTTTCAGAGCTCCCAGCAGGATGCTGCTGTCGGCGGCTGCTCTCGTCCGGTTGCAGAGTTCAGGAAGCAGCTTCTGCCACCAGAGCGCCTGCAGACACGACAACCAGACATGATGATGCTAACGGATCTCATACAGACGATGCTAACGGATCTCATACAGGGACAGAAACCGTCGCAGCGGCGGGCGTCACAGACCATGTACTTGTCTTGTAACTGGTGGTTGGCGTAGGCGATGATGGCCTGAGGACATCTGTCCAGCAGCTGCTCAATGCTTCTGCTGTACTGCCCCCTTCTGGTGGCGCAGAGGAGGTGCAGGCTGAAGCCCCACAGGGTTTCCTCCGACAGACGCTCCAACAGAGGCGTGACGGCGCCGACGGAGAGGGAGGGGCCACAGAGCAGAGACTGGAGACGGAGACGCAGACGGAGACGGAGGTGAAACCAGGCAGGAGCTGCTGATATCGTTCATTCAGCTCCTTTAAAGTTTTTATTTTTACCTGTAGCTTGAGCAGCGCCTCCTGGTGACGGGAGCTGGCGAAGTGGACTGGATTGAGGACGGTGAGCCACGGGTAGAGGGCGCCGTAGTGAGAACACGAGCTGATCTGAAACGGACAGAAACCAGAACGACGCTGATCCTCGGTTCATTCATTTCAGCAACAAACTGTTTTAAAACCGATAACCGATAACACACACATATACCTAAGATCATTACATCAATACTATGAACAAAATCAAAAATAGTTTTGACTCTTTAAATGAACAGATATTTATTTTTTCTATTGAAAAACTATTGACAAGCCTCTCAAACATTTTCATAAAGCTATCAAACAAACCTATTTGATATCTCACATTAACTTAAATAAGGTTCATTACTGACTGATATAAAAAATAAAGGCTCCTTGAACTGATGGAAATACATGCATCAGAATTACTAACTGAAAAAGATTAACATTTAAAGGATTTTGGCTTGTGGTTCCATTTAAATTAATACCTTTAATTAAAGTAAATGAGGTTCAGTAGTTTTTATTTTTAATCTCATGGAAGCTTTAGATGAGAGAGATGAGGGAGAGGACAGACTGCTACTGGCTTGTGCACGTTAGCATTAGCTTCCGTTAGCTCACGTTAGCGCGATTTCTAAACTCCATGGAAGTGATTGTTATGTTGTAGGTGTCTGATCAGGTTTTACGTATTAAAGCTTGTGCTTCCCTCCTCGTAGAATTCACTCGGAGGATTCGTCACAAATAACCACCAAACTATCTTCTTCTGAAACTTTAACGAAGTTCCACGCCGCCATGTTTGTTGTGATCAGCGCTGTGCTGCAGGCTGCATTCAAGGTGTAACGTAAATCCCGACGTTCCCTCGTTTGCTAGTCGTTCTTTCAGCCTTTTCTATTTTTTTCTATTTTATGTGTAACATGTGGGAAAATACTGTGAATATCAATTAAAGTCAGCAACTACTAAAATTATGACCGAGTTAACGAGTTGTTTTCTGGCATGAGGGGGTATTCTTGATTTTCCTGATTGAGTAATCATTTTTCTGATTATGCCGACGTTACTTGAACATAACATTCACTGCCAGTCATTTAAGGCTCAGAGGGAGCGAGACACTGCTGTGTTGACAGAAATATAAATGTTATCGGGGCTATTCGTCATGATATCGGAGTTATCGGGACGACGGCATAATTTCCTGTTATCGGCCCGATAGTTATCGTGCACCCCTAATTTCAGCCAACTGGACGTGTGCTTAAAGGCCTTGAGACTTTAAAAACCATCTTTTTCCTGCCAAACGCAGTCTTCACAGCAGACAGAAACCAAACCAAACCTACATTTATTCTCAGAAGTGAAAAGACAACAGGTAACAGGTAACAGGTAACAGGTAACAGGTAACAGGTACCAGATCGTCGGCGCTCTTCAGCGACTTGCGTTTGGACGTCGGGTCAGCGACGGAGCTCGTCAGCCGGTCGATGTAGACCGACGCCAGCCGGAACAGCAGCTCCTGGATGACGGCGTCCTGTGAGGAGGCCATGAGCGTCGCCTCCCAGAAGTCCACCTGTAAGGTGTTCTCACAGCCCAGCTCCTAAACACACACATGCACACGTGCACATGCACAGCCACGTCACCTGAGGAGCTCCACCTGGAGCTGATCAGAAAAGGGATGACAGCGACGGTCGAGGTGCCAGAGGGAGGAAGAGGAGAAGGAACAGAGGGAGGAGAGAGAAACAGAGGAGGAAAGGAGAAAGGAGGAACAGAGGAGGGGAGGAACAGGAGAGGGAGAGAGAGGAACAGGAGAGGAGGAACAGAGGAGGAACAGAGGGAGGAACAGAGAGGAACAGAGAAGGAACAGAGGAACAGAGGAGGAAGAGAGGAACAGAGGAACAGAGGGAGGAAGAGAGGAAGGAACAGAGGAGGAACAGAGAGGAACAGAGGAAAAGGAGGAGGAGGAAAGAGAGAGAGGAGGAACAGAGGGAGGAAGAGAGGAAGGAAAGAGGAGGAGGAGGAAGAAGAGGAGGAACAGAGGAGGAACAGAGGGAGAGACAGGAGGAACAGAGGAAAGGAACAGAGGAAGGGAGAGGAGGGAAGGAAGAGAGAAGGAACAGAGGGAGGAACAGAGGAGGAACAGAGAGGAACAGAGGAGGGAGGAACAGAGGAGGAACAGAGGGAGGAAACAGAGGGAGGAGGAACAGAGGAGGAACAGAGGAGGAACAGAGAGGAGAGAGAAGGAACAGAGGGAGGAACAGAGGAAGGAACAGGGAGGAACAGAGGGAGGGAGGAGAGGAGGAACAGAGGAGGAACAGAGGAACAGAGGAAAAGAGAGAGGAGGGAGGAACAGAGAGGGAGGAACAGAGGAGGAACAGAGGGGGAACAGAGGAACAGAGGGAGGAACAGAGGAAGGAACAGAGGGAGGAGGAACAGAGGAACAGAGGGAGGAACAGGAGGAGGAACAGAGGAGGAACAGAGGGAGGAAACAGGAGAGGAGGAACAGAGAGGAAGGAGAGAACAGAGGAACAGGAGGAACAGAGGGAGGAACAGAGGGAGGAGGAGGAACAGAGAAGGAACAGAGGAGAACAGAGGAACAGGAGGAGAACAGAGGAGGAACAGAGAACAGGAGGAACAGAGGAGAGAGGACAGAGGGAGGAACAGAGGGAGGGAGAGAGAGGAAGGAACAGAGGAGGAACAGAGGAGGAACAGAGGAAGGAAGAGAGGAAGGAAGAGATAAGGAACAGAGGGAGGAACAGAGGAGGAACAGAGGAGGAACAGAGGGAGGAACAGAGGGAGGAACAGAGGGAGGAACAGAGGAGGAAACAGAGGAGGAACAGAGGGAGGAACAGAGGGAGGAACAGAGAAGGAACAGAGGAGGAACAGAGGGAGGAACAGAGGGAGGAATAGAGGAAGGAACAGAGGAAGGAACAGAGGAAGGAACAGAGGGAGGAACAGAGGGAGGAATAGAGGGAGGAACAGAGGGAGGAACAGCGGGAGGAACAGAGGGAGGAACAGAGGGAGGAACAGAGGGAGGAACAGAGGAGGAATAGAGGGAGGAACAGAGGGAGGAACAGCGGGAGGAACAGAGGGAGGAACAGAGGGAGGAACAGAGGAGGAACAGAGGAGGAACAGAGGAAGGAACAGAGGGAGGAACAGAGGAGGAACAGAGGAGGAACAGAGGAAGGAACAGAGGGAGGAACAGAGGGAGGAACAGAGGGAGGAACAGAGGAAGGACCCGCGGGTCCTCAGGTACCGGCGCCGCCCACCTTGAAGACGTGCTCCGCCTGCTCCAGCTGAACTTTGCTGTTTTCGTGCAGCGCCACCATGGCCGCCACCAGCAGCCCGGGCTGGGAGCTCGCCAGCTGCCGAGCCAGCGCCGTGGGACGGACCTGCGCCTGGCGGCCGCCTCCTCCGCCGTGCAGGACCAGCAGCCTCGGCTCCTCGATGAAGCCGTACACCAGCAGCATCTGAACGGCGAGAAAACGGCGATTTACCATCTCAAAGAACATCAAAACGTGAAGCTCCCTCCAGAGACAACAGGAAGCAGCTCCGAACCTCAGCGTGTCGCTCCATCAGCTCGCTGAACTGCGACTGGTCGCCCTGGCGCAGCATCATCACCGCCATGGTGATGGTCAGCGGGACCGACACGCCAGCCGTGTCCTCCAGACGCCGCAGGATCTGCAGCGTTCCGGCGGGACTGGCGTTCGTCATGCACGGGCTGGCGCACACGCCGACGAGCAGGGAGGGCTCCGATTGGCTGAAGATGTGGATGACCTCATCGGCAGCTTCCTGGGGGGGAGGGGCCACGTTTTACGTTAGGTTCCTGATCTCTAAATGCGTCATATTATATCGGACTTTTGGCTCCGCCCACCTGACTGAGCGGCTGCTCCGTTTCCTCCAACAGGTAATGTTTGAGGTAGAACAGGAAGCCGGGGCCGTAGGTGTGGGGGCTGCCTGGGAGGGGGCGGTTCCTGGACATGACCTCGGTGACTGACAGCCCAGACATCCTGTAGTACGGCAGCGCCAGGTGGCAGTCCTTCTGGCTGCCCCTGACAGAAACACAGAACCCGAGTCCAACCAGAACCAGAACCTAACGGCTCAACAGAACTTAAACCGGAGCGAGTGGATCACATGGACTGTGACGTGCAGGTGTGTGCGTACCTGCTGAAGCAGTCTGCCAGCTGGGCGCTGTTCTTCCTGAACGCCTCTTCCATCTCCCGCCTTTCCGTCTGCGCAGCTTTGTTCGTGTCGGCCGGCGCCGCAGGGTCGCCACCGCCGTCGCCGTCGCCGCCTGGCTGCTCCGGCGTTTGCAGCAAGGCGGCGCGGAGGAGGAGGTGAGCCTCGCTGAGGAGGTGTCGGAGGCTTTGGGCCTGCGGGTTGGCTTCGGCGAAGCGCTCGCTGTACTCCACCTGACACACGAAGGACAGATTTAGTCACATTTCTTGGATCAAGGTGCAACGAGTCGAGCGCTCTCGATGTTATTTGGGGGGGTGCGTGCGTCGGCGTACCGGTACCATCTCCTTGTAGAGCGCGAAGGGAGAAACGGCGTCAATGACGTAAAGGTTCCACCCGTGTCCGGCGGTGCTGGTTTCTTTGGGAGATGAGATCATCCACTTCCTGCTCCTGGAGGTCAAACATGGAAGCAGAAGACAGTAACAGGTACAATCAGGTACAGTAACATGTTACCTTTTACTCCATTTGCATTTACTTTTTTTTTTCCCCTCATCTTCTCTTTTTGGTCCTTATGTCCCATTTCTTTTTATTTGCTCATTTTGTTTTGTAATTTTCAAAACACTTTTCATAATAATGAAAGTTGGGATGGACCCAGGGGGCGCTGCAGTCTTCATCTTTTATTGACATCATGTTCTGTTCATGGTGACCTCTATATAAACAGGCCCTCGCCTTTATTTACTACGACGGAGTATCAGGGCCACACTGAGAAAAAAATTGTGTTGCAATTTTTTTTTTTTTTCATTCCTCACGAGAAAAAAGTCGAAATGCAGTTTCCACAATAAAGTTGTCTTAAAAAGATTTATTCAAACCAGCTTTACTAGTGCTGGGCAATATGACGATACATATCGTGGGGACGATAGAAAAGTGTGTATCGTGCCATTTCTCTTCTATCATTTCTAACCTAATTTTATCAATTATTACAGCAAATATGTAATTAAATAACCTGCAATGATAAATTTGATAGAATCATATCTACTTCTACAAAGTAGCCTTTTATGTTTGCACTTTTATTCATGGTTAATGCCTTAAACAGAGTTCTCTTCAACCCTGATGTTTACTTTAGACACTTTATATTGGTTTGCAAACTTTGCACTACAAGGTTACAGATTTCAGAAAGATGAAAAATAATTTGTGTTTATTTTTTATAGCTGAACTTCAGTGCAAAAATGTGTTTTTTCCTCTCAGAAACTGTTGTGCACTTTAAAAAAAAATGTGAAAGCTGCTGTACCTCTGTACCTACCTGTTTTTGCTGCACTAAAATGTATGTTTGTGACAGTTCAGCTAAATGTCCTTTCAAAATAAAAGTTGAAAAGTAAGCAATGAAATTTTTGTCAAACTTTTCAGAGAATAACTGAAAACATACTTTATTATGGTATATCGTGATATATATCGTTATCGTGATATAAAATAGTCCATATCGTGATATATGATTTTTTTCATATCGCCCAGCTTTACTCTACCAACATAATATCTGTGTCTATGTGCTTTTATCACACAGTATTATAATAAGTATTTTTATTTGAAGAGATTGTGTCAGAAATTGCGCATATTCAGAGAAAGAATCCCCAAGGTGCGCCATATTTCTACAAAATACCTGTGACAGGGTGAGCTTCACTAAGTGCACGAGGAGAGGAAAAAAAAAAGATCAGGGTGAGCTGGTTAGCAGCTCAGTGGGGTTCCTGTCCTTGCTTCAAACTCACAAAGACTTTTTTTTTTTTTTGTCCACTGTTGTGCGGCTGTAACTCTGCCAGAAACCCGAGCATCATGGGAGAAGAGCTGACCAAGAAAAGAACGGTTCATCCTGGACTAAACAAGCTTCCCAGGTTGTCCGTAGATGCAGGAACATCCAGGAGACAAGAACGTGTTTGTGCTGAACAGACACATTCTTCTTTGTGAGTCTTTGGATGTTGTGATCGACATTTAAACTAGTTCTGGGCGGTTCATACCAAATACTGGTGTTTATTTTTCTTATAATCATTTTTTATATACCGTAATACCGGTGAGTATGTACTGTAGCGTACACAACGTTGGGAACGCCGCGCGGCGGAACGTAAGTGCCGCAGAACGTTGTTTGACAGGGGACTGTTTAGCAGTTGCACCGGAGGCGCAACACGCTACTAGTTTCTGGTTAAACGGTGATGGATGCTAACAGAGAAAGTCCCGAAGTGGAAGCTCCAGAACGGCAACATGAGACTGAGAGAACTTCTTCCTGAACCAGGAGCCGTGGATTTAAAAAAGACGACGTCCAACAAACTACAATCATCTGCAAATGTTGCCGAGCTAACGTTGTAGCCACGGGAGGCTACACCAGCAATCTGCTGTTTTATATGCTGCTACAGGATAACCCTTTTTTTTTTTCGAAACTTGTGCAAGTTAATGTTGATTTTTTTTACAAAATATGTTTTTTTTTTCAAGTTGTTTGCAAAATGTGAAAAATAAAAGGGTTCTGTATTTTAACTGCAACTATCATCATTCTATGATTCCTTCACTTAATCAGAATAACGAGTGTCACCTCTTTGTAAATAGTATCATTTTGTGAGGCCATGCAAACCTGTATTAATAATAGTGTAGATATGAATGTTTTTCTACAATATTCACTCCTCCTGACAGTAAAATAGGTCATTCTAAGACAATTTACTGCAGCAATTCCTCTAAATTATTAGAAAATGTGGTTAACACCCAGTTGTGCCTTACAAAAAAACAAAAAAATACAGTGATATACCGATGAAACCGATATATATATATCTGATAAATAATATATATACGTGATATATATTTTTGGTCATACCGCCCAGCACTACTTTAAACTGTTACGTTTATTGCACAGCAAGACATGTATTGCGTCTTTAATGCAAACCTCTCAAATAGCACTTCACGAAAGACATCATCTGCAGAGCTACTTTTAGAGACGACCAGACAAACAGTTAGTGAGCCGTTAATGAACAAGTTAAAGAGGGAAAACGGTGGCGTGAGTAAAATAAAAATACTTGTGGTGAAGTATCTGTGCTCACAGAAACATCCACCAATAAAGCAGATGGATTTATGAGCTCTGAGGATGTTTGAACCTGTCTGGTTTTAACGGCTGTTAACTGTTTTAACGGCTGTTAACTGTTTTAACGGCTGTTAACTGGAATTAGCACTCGGACCACGGGACCGGGCATGAAAAGGAGCGCTGGACGCTAGCAGCTCCTCTAGTCACCAGACTGGTGTACTGAAACCTGAATTTCCCCCTTGGGGGATTAATAAAGTATATTTGAATTTGAATTTGAATTTGACAGTCAGGTTATGAAGTTCTCTGATAAAACACAGAAACAGACCTCTTCGTTTTAGTCCACACTCCGATTAGTTTGTGAGCAAAGTGGCGCACACACCGAGGATGGTTAGGCGGGTTATAAGGGGGGGGGGGACTAGTTTCAAGGCTCTAAAACGGGGAGGCGTCGCTTCTTTTAGATCAAGCTGCAACGGCACAAAGATCCAGATTATCAGCTGACTCGGTAGTTTCATCACCTCTCTAACCTCCTGAACAGAAGAACAAACTAATTATACCAACACTCAAGTTCCAACTAATTATACGACTTGTTTTTTTTTTTTTGGACTGGATGAGCATTTTCATGGTTCTGATCACTACTGGAACCTGTTCTTCTTTATGCGTAACTGTAATTCACATAAACCAGAGGTGTCAAACTCAAAACAGGCTTAAGGTCGCTGGCTGAACATGATAAACATTTATTAAACACACTAAAACTAAATGTTTTTGGAACATAAATATGAATAAAAACAGTCAGAAATATTCTGTAATAAAGTTAAACCCTAAATAACTTATTTTCTATATTTTGCTCTCTATAAAAATATCTTGTTAAATGATACAAGTTAGAAATATGAGCAACTTAACATTATAATAACATTAAAATTCCTTTGCTCCCATGTCAATGTATATAAAAAATAAACTTTTAAATATCCCAAAAGATTTTGCTCTCCTTAAAAATATCTCCCGTCAAAATTATACAAGTTAAAAATATGAACTTGGTAGAAAACCTGGAAACATACATAAAATGTGTGCTTTTCAGCAATAACAATTCAAATCATTCAGTTTTCTTTGCTCTTATGACATCTGAAGCATTGCATTTTGGGATCTGTAGTTCTGTGCAGTATTGTGTTATCAGCGCTTTATATCAACGGGCCGTTAATAACGATAATGTAAAACGATCTCGCGGGCCGGATATGACTACACGGCGGGCCGGATGTGGCCCGCGGGCCTTGAGTTTGACACCTGTGACATAAACTGATCTCAGAGGCGCCATAACAGCTGAAATAAAGCTCCGCCTGACAGTGATTCACTTTAAATAATAAGGTCTGCTGGTTAATTAGGTCTGCTGGTTAATTAGGTCTGCTGTGGGGGGTTTAGGTGCTGCAGCTTGACCTGAAAGTGACAACAAAGATATGGGATTGGGGGGGGGGGCTGGAAGGGGGCGGGGTTTTCTTACAAGAAGGGGCGTGACAGAAGGCTCTCCAGAGCTGGCGTGGTTGCGGGATCGATTCCCACCGCTAGGAAAATACCAGTCAGCATGTTGTGCTCTTTCAACTCGCTAAAATAACGACACACACACACACACAGTAAAAGAAAAGGTTTATAAATGCCAGCGTGCACGTCACCAGAACTGGCATCTTCCTGCTCAGACTGGTCCGTTTCCCACAGACGGGCATCTGATGATGCGTCTGCAGAAAACTTTAATGCAGCCATTCCCAAACTTCAGAATACCAAGGCCCAATTTGAAATGTGAAAAATCTCAGCGGCCCACCGAAACCTTTAATCACAACTGTGATCAACATCCAGGACTAGAAGCTACGTTCTGATATTAATGTGAGGGGTCAACAAATAAGGTGACACTTGTCATATTAAGTTAAAATGACAGTAGAATAACACTTAATTGGGTTGTTTTATTACTTCTTAATACTTTTAAATCATGTCGTTAATATTTTACAGTAATTAAAAACATATTTTAAAAAGATAGAGGATATAAAACACATTTGTTTAATTTTAATGACCTCTCACGGCCCACCTGCAGTACCACGACGGCCCACCAGGGGGCCGCGGCCCACACTTTGGGAATCACTGCTTTAATGTAAGAAAAAAAAAAAAGGCTGAGCACGTGTAAGCGCGTGTAAGCGCGTGCGTGTGACTTACAGGCCCCTGCGCTGCGTGCTGCGCTCAGCGTCCTCCGGTGCGTCTGCGTCGGCCGCCGAGAGCAGGACGACGCGGCGGCCGTGGACGCAGACTGAGCGAAGACCGATGAACAGCTGCATCCTCAGCGCGCACACGTCCAGGGTGCACGGCGGACAGGCCTGCCAGACGCAAGATAGCACGTCAAAACGTGCCACGGGGGGGGGGTATGGAGCCCAGTTTGGGTCATTATTCAATTAATAAATTAAAAACAGGCCTTCATTATTATGAAATATTTCCCATTGTTATGATAATGGTTTCATTTTTCATAGGAATGATTTGTGTGTCAATCACAGCAGAGAGGGCGGAGCCATGTATGTGATTGGCTGCTCTTTCATTCAGGCATAAGCAACAGAGCAGTGAATATCGATAGTGGGCGAGAGGTGCGATGTATATACTCCAGGCCAGTAGGTGGCAGAACGCACCTCAGTTTACGGTTAAAAGTTGACATCAACTAAGAAACGTCAAGGTTTCCCGTAGCTCAGTCCAAGCTGCCATAGCTACAATCGGACTAGGAGCGCACCTTGATGACGCCACGGCCCGCTGCTAGCGGGACCTCACGGCCAAAACTAGTCGATGTCAGAGCGTAGAATGGAGAAGGATCAGCCAATGAGCGTGCAGGTCAACCACTGGTCCCGCCCACTGGCAAAATGTCATTATTATGTAAAAGCTCATTCTTATGAAAAACGAAGCAATTATGTAAAAACTCATTCCTAGATAAAAAAAAAAAAAAAAAAAAGCCATTCTGAAATAAACTATTATGCATTAAACTAAGATTAAATAATTAAAAAAAATTTCATAATAATTACATTTTTTCATAATAATGGGAAATATTTCATAATAAACTTGTATTTCATAATAATGAATACGTATTTCATAATAATAAACGCCTGTATTTCATAATAATAGACTAATTTATTCATTGAATTATGACCCAAACGGGGCTCCATAGGGGGGAAGGTGAAGGGAAGAAGACTGGCCTCGTACCCTCATGGTGGTGTCGATGTACGGGTCTTCAATCCTGGCCGCTACTGCCGCGCAGCGCACGGTGAAACACTGCAGCGCACTCCTGCCGGACGCACAATTACAGTTAAAGTACAGTTAAAGGCTCTGATTTAAATTTAAATCACGACGCACAGTAAAAAATAAATCGTAAAAAAACGGTAATTTTTCAGCAGCTGGGGCGCCAGAAAAATACAGTGAAATAACAGAAAATTACTTTCTCATAAAAATATAGTTTTTTTTCCATTAAATAAAATACAGTTTGTAGTTGTAATTTTAACAAGATTTTGCCTTATTTTCAGGATGTTTTTAACTTTTGATTAGAAACATTTTCACATTTTAAAACAATATGGTAAGTAAATGCTGTATTACGAATAATAATGCTTAAATTTACAGAAATGTACTGTTATTAATTGGTTTCAATGACATTATTTTAAGTAAAGTAGTTGTATAATAATTTGTGTTTGATGTAATATAATAGTATATGACACAAAAAATAATGTGATTCATCTTTCATAACATGTCTAAAAACTGTTGAAAAACTAGATATTGGGTTTAAAATTGCTACGATTTTAAGGACTGTAGTCTTTGTATTGTAGTGGATCCTGGTCTGCAAAACCTGACAGCCATGGCACTAGCTAACGGAGTATTTTATCAACTTCCTGTTTTTGCACAGCACAAGTTTAGTTTTACACACTTTATTAAACAAACTCACGGGTTCTCATTCGAACACAGACAGACTTAACTCAGGGTGACACAAATGAACATGTTAAATGTAAGGGGTCTGAATCAACAGGGGGTCAAACCAGCAACAGACTTTACATGGCAGCATTAAATCAAATAGCTAACAAATAAACACAGATAAGCACCTAAACAACCAGGGCTGCAAAGGATGCTGGGAAATTGCAGCTCCCTTGGTAGAGCTGATGCTCCATCAGCAGAGGCAGCAGCGCTAAGTTCAAGTCCAACTCTTTATTATTCACCCTCTCAAACTTTAACTTTCACTATGTCTCTTTAGATGTCCTTTCAAAATAAATATCATTAATAATAATTTATTAATATAATGTTAATAAATGTTACCATCTAGAAATGAGAGTAAATGTAGTTATTTTCAATGAATTAACAAAGAAATTATAGTATTATTATTATTATAGTATTATTTTAAATGATTTTTTTCCCTTTTTTTTAGAGTTTTAAAGTTGAATTTTACAGTTTATTCCCTTAAATAACAGACAAATATTTGTGAAATTACAATATATTTGTGAATGTATTTTAACAATAAATATATGTATTTTTTTGTTAAATAACAGACAAATATTTGTGAAATTACGATATATTTGTGAACGTATTTTAACAATAAATATATGTATTTTTTTGTTAAATAACAGACAAATATTTGTGAAATTACGATATATTTGTGAACGTATTTAACACTAAATATATGTATTTTTTTTGTTGAAGAACAGAAATATTGTGTTTTCACAGTTACAGTGATTAAATGTTATTTTACATCTGACATGTAAAATCACAGTCTATTTTTGTAAATTAAATGGTATTTTAAAAATACAGAAAAAAATCTGTAAAATATACAGTAAAATTCCGTTATATTACTTTTTTTTTTTTACAGTGTGGACTTCAGAGAGAGTCCCTTTATTACAGCTGCAGACGTACTTTGTTATGACGTGCAGCAGGTGATCAGTGAGAACCGCCCCCAGGACCTTCTCTGGGTACTGATAGGCCGAGAGTAGCTCCACCCCTCCCGTCAGACTGTACAGGTATCCGGCGCTGGGCAGAGAGAAGAAGCAGAACACGCACGCCGGTTCGCCCGCAGACGCCGGCTGCTTACCTGCAGAGGAAGACACGACCTTTTCCTGTGACTACGCCCCATTTTTATTTCAGGGGTGTCAGACTCAGTTTCACTGAGGGCCACATCAGCATCATGGTGGCCCTCGAAGGGCCAGACTGACAACATGAATGTAACAAAATCTAATGTAAATAAAATATATTAAACTACACTTTAGTATATTGTTTAACGGTTTCTGTATTTATTATGTATTCAAGTTTCAAATATTTAATCCATTATTATATCAAACTCAGGGTTTGTGGTTGTGGTTCTTTGTTTTTCTTGTAGGCTAAATTTAGCATACTTAGCTCCGCCTCATAACACAAAAGACATACGTTTTTTTTCACCTTGAGGTACAAACTTGTATTCGTTTTCCTGTCGTTCATTAAACCTTCTTCCTTCTGCATCAATTCTTCTTTTCTTGGACATGTTGGGGTTAGTTTATAGAGGTTTTTCTTGATGTCTCGTTTGGTGAGATACCGTTATCGTTGTGGGTAACCAAATGCATTGTGGGAGATGTAGTTTATAGTTAATATGCGCTTTAAAGCGGTGTAAGCTTATATTAAGTCTTATAATATTGGATTAATATGTAAGCCAATGATCCACAAGCTCTCGAGGGCCACATAAAATGACGTGGAGGGCCACATTTGGCCACATTTTGGATTCATGACTGCGTGTCGTGGGCGGGACTCACAGGTGAACAGCGGGTAGAGCTGCAGCGAGTGCAGCTGCATCTCCTCCACGCAGCAACCCTGGAAGAACTCGGGAGAGAAACGCCTGCGAGAAGGAAGCAGCGAGATCAAATGTACCTCGAGAATCTAGAAATGCTCTGAAGATGATAAAGAAAAAGAGAAGCGCGCGCACCTGAAAAGGACGTAGGTGATGGCGTACTGCCCCCTTTCCTCCAGTCCGGTCTTTTCGATGCTGACGGGGATGTCGCAGTCTTTGGCTCTGTCACCGAGCAGCTCCTGGTGTCTCGGGATGAGCAGGAAGTCACCCTGGTCATCTGCTGCACGCGCACAAACATGCAAACGCCACGTGAACCTCTCGTGTCATCGTACAAACATACATTTTTTGGGGGGGGTCTTTTACTGCATGAGGAAAATTCATGACCATAATCTAGCAGAGCATTTTATTTAGACCTCCCGTTTCAGATTCACAGATTTGAACCTGAGATTTGAAAACTATGGAGGCCCGTTTGGGTCATAATTCAATGAATAAATGAGTCTATTATTATGAAATACAGGCGTTTATTATTAAGAAATATGTATCCATTATTATGAAATATATGTGTATTATTATGAAATATCTCCCATTATTATGACAAAAAATGTAATTATTATGAAATATATTTTATTAATTATTTAATCTTAGTTTAATGCATAATAGTTTATTTCAGAATGACTTTTTTTTTTTTTTAATCTAAGAATGAGTTTTTACATAATTGCTTCCTTTTTCATAAGAATGAGCTTTTACATAATATTGACATTTTGCCAGTGGGCGGGACCAGTGGTTGACCTGCACGCTCATTGGCTGATCCTTCTCCATTCTACGCTCTGACATCGACTAGTTTTGGCCGTGAGGTCCCGTTAGCAGCGGGCCGCGGCGTCATCAAGGTGCGCTCCTAGTCCGATTGTAGCTATGGCAGCTTGGACTGAGCTACGGGAAACCTTGACGTTTCTTAGTCGATGTCAACTTTTAACCGTAAACTGAGGTGCATTCTGCCACCTACTGGCCTGGAGTATATACATTGCATCTCTCGCCCACTATCGATATTCACTGTTCTGTTGCTTATGTCTGAATGAAAGAGCAGCCAATCACATAAATGGCTCCGCCCTCTCTGCTGTGATTGACACACAAATCATTCTAATGGAAAACAAAGCCATTATTATGTAAAAATAATAATAAACGCCTGTATTTCATAATAATAGACTCATTTATTCATTGAATTATGACCCAAACGGGGCTCCATAGAAAACCTTGTGGCACCTCCAGGTCACGTTATCTAGACTGAACGGAGGGAAAAGGAAAGAGGAAACAAAAACCTGCAGAAGTCGTGCATTTATACCACTTTTACTTGTGTCTGATGGTTCCTCCGCCGTCTGAGGCTCTGAGGTTGCCTCCAGCTTCAGCACCAGAACTTCCAGCTCTGCGTGCACCGCCACGTATCCTCCACACAGCGCCACCTGGGGGAGGGGTGGAGAAGTGGCGCGGTTCAGGTTCGGCTACTTCCAACAGGTACAGGTGAATCTGCCTTCGTCCCAGGAGGCTCAGTCACCATGAACTGGACTGTTAACAGGCCCTCAAAGGATTCTCAGCCTTTTTTTTAATTTATAAATGTTTACTTCATAACTGTGAATGCACTAATACGGACAATTCATGTCAAATATTAGTGGAGTTTTTTTTTTTGCATGGACGTTCTGGTAAGAAGTGGAGAACCTTAATATCTCAGTTAGAAAGTTCTTTGTTCTTCTCAATTATAATAAAAAAAAAAAAAAAAATCTGTAATAATAATGGAATAAATACTGATAAAAAAAAAAGACACCCACAAACAAGCAAATGCCAAAGCTAAAAAATATTCCTCCATAATTTAAAAATGAAATGATGAATGCTACAAATCAAATACATTTTTTCTAATTACTAACCTTACTAGCTTCTGATTATTGAGATGTTTCAGTCATTGGAAGAATAAAATCAAAAGATTAATGTCTGAACAGCAACTAGAGCAGATGAAACCACGAAGACTGACCTTAAAATAAAACAGCACTGCAAAGAACTGTATAAAAGAAATAAAAAAGAGCTGGAGGACAAGTTAAAGTACCTGCTTAGGAGTCATTCTTGGAAGATGCAGGATGACCGAGCGCTCGAAATCCAAAACGGAGAGATGCTGATTTGAATTTGAAGTTTGAGCTGCAAGTAAAACAAAAAAAAACAACAACTATCAGACATTTTCTCACTTTAGATTAGATTAGATTAGATTCAACTTTATTGTCACTGCACATGTCAAAGTACAGGGCAACGAAATGCAGTTAGCATCTAACCAGAAGTGCTAGTTTTCGTAAAATGTGGCTGTGGCTAGTAACAATTTCTGTCTCACAAGCAACTTTGGCTGGTAACTTATTCTTTGATATTGTAACACTGAGACTGTACAAGAACTTTTATTTTGAAATCACTGCTTTTATGTTGAAATGAAAGAGGAAGTAGTGAGCAGGGATAAGTATGTGAGATTGAGTGTTTTGGAAACGAGAGAGACGAGAGCTAAGTTGACACATCCAATAGTTGTACCAATTGTTTGTATTTAAAATGTAAATGCAAGAATATTGTGAAGAAGAAAAACACTGACAACAAAACTGTGGCTAGCATAAAGACTAAATGGCTAATGACTGAGGCAAAACACTAGCCACAGTGGCTGGTGAGCAAAAACGTTAGCGTCAAGCCCTGTATATGTATATATATATATATATAAATATGTATGTACATAGTGCAAAATAATAAATAACTATTGTTGTAAAGTGCAGGTCAGATTTGGATGAATAAAGATATATTATGAGCAGAGATGTGACTATAAGATTTACACAGATTTGAACAGTATTTACATGATTATGAGAGTATTTACAGGAGTGTGAGGAGGTAGTTGTTAAAAATAAAAGTCCTTAACGAGATGTTCTCCATCATATCCCACCTACTGTATATGGAGCATCTGTCAGATGTAACATGACGTAACGACTTTAATATATGACTCAGGTTTTCTTTTTCTCTTAATTTAAGTTAAGAATAATGTTATTTTTATCCGACAGCTCTTCTGGTATAAACGGTGAGGTGTGAGGGAGCCTCATCTGTATTTCTTCTCTTCTCTCGTGGACGGTAAAACGAGACGTGACCCGACTCACCTGGACTCTGACTGCAGCTCTGCTGAGCGCTGGACCAGGAACTCTGCAGGTTCTGCTGCGCCTTTGGGTTTTTGGTTTTTTAAAGCAGAAAAACAGCAGAACGAAGAAAAGAATGTCATGTGCTTCCTCTTGAATCTCTTTCCTTCAAAAAAACACACAAGAGAAGAAGAACCGTTCTCCACAGCTGGATTCTCACCAGGTTCTGCTGGTTCTGCCTCCTCAACGTGAACAGGACCAGCGTGTTCTCGCAGCCCACCAGCAGGTCTCCGGTTACGGAGCAGCACGCCACGGCGACGGGACGCTCCGACAGAGGGATCTCGATGATCTCCATCTGGACTCCGCCCCACACCGACGCGCCACGCAGCAGGTGGCCCAGCAGACGCACCCCGACCCGGGCCTTCTCCTCCGCCTGTCCACGTCAAACATGCAAGACACGGAGACAACTGACGCAGAGCACCGACAAAACCAGACGGGTACAGCTGCACCAAGTTACAGGTTAAAAGAAAACTGCACAGAACTAATTTAGCCAGTATGAAGCGAAGAACGCCGACATTTATTTTACGCGCGTTAACGCATGTTGCTCACATGCTTTTGTTTTGAAAAGTCTGTTACTGGCTGCTGCGGAACCGGGTAAAGCTAAAACAGACATGGAGAACAGTAAAAATCTGTGAACTTTACAGTTCAGGTAGCAACTCAGGTAGAAATATTAACAATTCTGTCTGAAAAAGAAAATTCTGGATTGCAACAAAACTTTGTGGTCATTCCTCCATGTTCCATCAGATCTGCTCCATGTGTTCACTGTCCTGCTGTTCTCTAGCTGGTTACTGCAGTGCGGCTCCATCTAGTGGCACAGATGTGTAATGACAACAGAAAGTCCAGTCCTCCATTATAAAACTAATTCAGTTCTGTGGCCCGTTTTTTCCATTTCGTATTTTTGATCCAAGTCTAAAATTGAAATATAAAAAAAAAAAAAACAAAAAAAAAAAAAAACAGGATTTTTTTTTTTTTTTTGTGTTAGATTAATAAACGAAAAACGTAATAAAATGTCACTTTTTTTATTTTTTTTTAATTTTTGATTGACAATTGAAAATGGAAAGAATGATTGATACACGGGTTGGTAAAGTTACAGAACTTTAACATGGACATTTTCATTTTAAAGTTCTCCCAGACGGAGGATTCAACAGAAACAAGGTTATTTGTAACAACTGACAAGTTGAACTCCCCGTTAAAAGTTTCTGCTGTTACCTCAGAAATTAATGTTTTATTGTTCTGATTGTGCTGAGACACAATCATTTTGTTGGATTTCGTTTCTAAACTTTTTTTTAATTTTTTTTATAAAAACAGGATGACATTAATGCCCTGGCAGTGACAATAAGCTTTAATTTATTTTACATTTTTTAAGATGAGATTTACACTAAATATGTGTTACTGACAAGTGCTGATGTTAAAAGTGTTTGAACAACAAATGTTATGACACTTTAGTTCATATGGCAGCAGAACATTTAAATAAAAGTGCATTTTACACTACTTTTGAATTCATTATTTGATTTTGCGTATACAATGTGATTAATCACGATTAAAAAATTTTAATTGTCGCCCAGCCCTAA
This sequence comes from Hirundichthys speculiger, assembly GCA_018398805.1. Taxonomy (NCBI): domain Eukaryota; kingdom Metazoa; phylum Chordata; class Actinopteri; order Beloniformes; family Exocoetidae; genus Hirundichthys; species Hirundichthys speculiger. The sequence goes on from JAGFBZ010000529.1 coordinate 20,424, forward strand.
TATATATATATATATATTATATATATATATATATATATATATATATATATATATATTTTATTTTTTTATTATTTTTTTTTTTTTTTTTTTAAGTCCCAAACCAGTCAAGTAACAGAAACTGCAGTTCCTTCACTGGCCACAGTCCCAGTGCCCCCCCACCACCACTAACCTGTGTAAAATCTCCAGGTTTACAGCAAAAATAAACAGGTTTATCATGTCGTTTTAGATCACGCTGAGGTGATAATACGATTTAAGTAATGACTTATTATCTCTATCTCACAAGCTTAAAAGAAAAGAGAGAAAGATAGAGGGAGGGAGTGAAAGTACCTGATAGCGCCAGTTGGTGTAGGCTCTCAGGTAGGTGGCGCTGTTCTTCTCCTCAATGGTTACCAGGTAGTCTCCTGCAGGGAGGCGGGGGGGGGGAGGGGGGGGATGTTTGTTTTATGTTCCATCCACCTCGTAGATTCATTTATTTTGCTAATATAACTAAAAGGGAACGCGTGGGCGTCGGCAGTGACATCATCGTCCTCTCCCGCCGTGGAAGCGAGGACGTCCGTACCTATTCTGCTGTGCTGGATGCTCCTCACGGCGCCCATGGTGGCGAAGCGACAGAGGAGGGGGCAGCCCTCCCTGTCCAGACTGTACACCTCCACCTGTCCAGTCAGTCCAACACAACGCAACACAACGCAACAGGACAAGAAGTCAGCCAAGCACTGACTGACTACAGTCAAATGTATAAACTACACAGTTATTGATCCGTGATTTGTAACTGACGGGTAGAAAACATGTAAAACGGATCATTTCTAGAATATTCTGCAGATTATAACCACATGTCGGTTATAAACACGTCTGTTTTAAGGTGACCTTGCATCCTCCGGTCGCCACCACAAACAGGGCTCCGCCTCCGCTGCAGACCAGTCCCGGTTCCTGCTCCACCTGAGCCGGAGACAAGACCAGTAAAGGCTGCAGGTAAACCCGTCAACACGTAGAACGTGGCGTCAGGTACCCACTCACCTGGACGATCTGCTGCGCGGTGAAAGGGTGGCAGTTGTAGATGTGCACCATGACTGGTTTATCTTCTCCCCACTCGGCTCGTTCGTTTCCCTGCAGGGACACAGATGACAGCTGGGAGGAAATCACGCCTGGCGGGAGTTTAAAACAAGTTCAGGTGCAGGTGAGGAAACACCTGTGCAGAGTTCATTTGTGCAGGTGATGCACATGTTTTTTTTTTACCTCCACCGAGGAGGTTATGTTTTTGCTGGCATTATCTTGTGTTCAAGATAACTCAAAAAGTTCTGGATGGATTTTGATGAAATTTTCAGGAGTTGTCAGAAATGTGAAAAGGAAGAACTGGTTTCATTTTGGGAATGATCCGGAAGAAATCCTGGATTCTGGATCGCTCTGCATCCTCTTCTCTTCATGTCCTCTTCCACCGCATCCATCAGTCTCCTCTCTGGTCTTCATCTGGACCTCCTTTCTCTGGACCCGTCCGAACCATCTCAGTCGCTAATTAAACCAATTAAACCAAGCCTTTCACACATTATGCCAACTTTTTTCTTTTTTTTTTTGGAACTGTGTTTATATATTTTCTTATTATTAAGACAGTCAACAAATGCACTGTACGTGTAACTGATGACGACCACTGTGAAAACTGAAGATCACATTAAACTGGAGCCACTGTGAAATAAGTTAGCAGGTCACGTGACGCGTGTAAAATGACAGAGAACCAAAAGAGAAAGTTGTCTGTGACAAAAACAAACATTAAAAACCCCCGTTAACTTACCTTAACTCTGCAAACGTGTCTTCAGCAGCCATTCAGGGGCTGAAACGGGCTTGGTTTGCTCTAATCGATGTCACATGCTGCAGTCTCGTGAGCATCAGCAGCTGCTCCACCTCAAAACAGGTAAATGTGTCAACCCGCTCCTCGTGTTGCGGCTCGTTTTTACACAGAATCAGTGAACATTGATTCTTTATATTAAAAAAAAATAGCTTCATCGACGGTAAAAACCACCGCCTCCTCGTCTCTTCCTGTTCGGGTTAGTTTATTGATTTCACGCTGCGAAGGAGGAAGTGAACAACGGACCACAACAACTAAGCCCCGCCTTCCTCTGATTCTGATTGGCTCCTCGGCACGCCTGTTCGCGTTCGGCGCTCTTATTGGCTATCGAGGTGCCGTTCGTTTTCTCTTGAGAAAAAGACAAAAAATAAATCGAGTTTCGGAAGTCTTCTTTGACAGGTGTTACTGTGGTACAATGAAGTATAATTACAAGCATTTAATTAGTTAATTAATGACAGAAAGCATGAGGTTTATTTCCAGTACCGACCCTTCCTTTTAAGACCCCTGCAGTCACGCTGTCAGTCAACTTTTGAGCCACATCCTGACTGATTTTTTTTTATTATTATTATTATATTTAACACACAGTTACATAAAATGCAGGGATTGTATCACATACAAAAAAGTGATAAATACAAACAACGAAACAAGTCAGGGGGATAACATTTCACTTGAAAATATTAAAGTGAACACAAATATTAGATGTTTTGATGGCCTTCTGTTTAGGGGAGAACTTAATGGAATCCATGTATCGTATGACTTCATTATGGAAAGCAACAAAAGAAGGCTTTCTATGTGTAAATTTACATTTGTGAATATGGAATCTTGCTAAAATTATAATGAAATTAATAATAATAAATGTTTCTTTAGGTCTTGCTTTACTTCTATTACAGTCAAAAATTCCAAACAATACATCCTTCCAAAACAATTTGAACTCAGCTTCAATATGATTATCTATATAATTACAGATATCAGTCCAGAGGGTTTTCAATAATGTGATCATTAGACGGATGCAACATCCTGACTGATAGCTGGACTTCTCGGGCGCCATGAAGCTTTGCAGGTAACCATGGAGACCAGAGGAGGAGCAACGGTTCGAGCACCTCATGACAGATGGATCTGCAGCTCTGACCCGGGTTAACTTCTGCCAGCTGGGATGGAATAAGATCATTTTCACTTCAAAGAGGAGGCTTTGCAATCATTTGCAACTTGTCTGATCACTTTTCATGACATTGTGAAACTGCCATCATAGAAACTGAGGCAGCAGTTTGTGTCCGTCTCAAAACCTTTGGCCTCAGTTGTACTATCCAAGAACAAATGTTCCCTTTAACTATGATGGATCGTGTCTTTTTATTTAAACCGCTTTATAAAGATCTCTATCACTCCTCTCAGTGCTCTGAGTTTTCAAACTTGATTTTTAGCAGCTTTTCCCCATTAAAACAAAAGAAAAAGGAAGATTTATCCAGGATTGTTGTTTTAGTTGTAGACACAGACACGTGTGGTTTATCACCATTTCTGTAAAGTCACAGAAATGCATGAATGAAAGTCACTTTTGTTTATGTGTTTTAGAGTTTCTGTTTCTCAGTACGTCTCAATCACTATTTCATTTCAACTTGACCTTTTTTTCTGAACTCATTTTATTTATTTACAGGATCCAGCTGATTACAGTGTTCACTGAAAACGTGCACAAAAGTCTGCATTTTCTGTTTAGCAGTTGGCCTTCCAGTCAGACTGATGCGCTTCATCAAAAGCACCACATGGGGGCGGCGTTGACCAGAAGAGCAGCAGATCATGAGTGGTTTCTGTTTCAAAGGAGATTAAATATAAACACGTGCAGCTGTTGACGTTACAATATGAGCGCTGGTGAGTCTACAGGACATCGATGAGCATCATCTCAATGAATAAAACGACGTCTCACAGCACCGATACCACGCAGGTAAACAGGGAGTGTTGTGTAATCAGAAAGAGACTTGAGTCTGGAAGGAGGTGCAGCCAGACAGGATGGAGCTATGGATGGATGGATGCAAAAGAGGAAAAGAGCAGGAGATCAACCGGGGGAAGCTGCTGTGTGAACTTCAGGGAGGAGCTGAGACGCCTCCAGGTGATAGTAAAGAACCGCCATGACTGAGAAACTACTGGAGACGGGAAGGAAGGCGCTTGGTGTGTCATCTGGACAGAGGAAGGAAAACAGAGAGACCTGGCTGCAGAATGAGGAAGTGACCGTTAAAGAAAGTAAAAAAAAATGTTGGTACTGCAAGAAATGAAAAAAATGAAAAGAACAAAGAGATACGGTATGAGGCAAAGAGTAAAATGGCAAAGGCTAAACTGGAGGCTCGTGAGTTGGGGGGGGGGGTCTGAGTGGAGTATTTAACAACGTCTTGGTAAGTGAAAGAATGCACAAGGAATGAAGGAAATGTGCACTTCTGCCAAACTGTGAGGAACTAAGAGCATGTTTAGAGCGATATACAGTGATCCTTCCTTCGCCAATTCACGCTTTAAGTTCCGGTTTTAGTTATTCACAGATTTTTCCGAAATATATAATAAAAAAATCAAAAGAAAATGATGGAAACATCACAGGATGTTGTGCGCGTTCTTTCACAGCGAAGAAATGCTGTGAGCCAGCCTGGCCCCTTTAAGAAGGTGGCCTTATGGGTAATGGTGTGGCCTTATGGGTAATGAAGTGAGCGTGTATAGATTTACATTCTCTGTTAACCGACAGGAGCCCAACAATACAACCTGTGTGATGTTACAAGTTCCTGCAGTGCCAGAATAAAGTTCCCGTTCCATGCAGAGAAATTCAGACTTTTTCTTTTGTTGTTGTTAGCATGTTAGCCGCTAATTACGAGCCAAAAATAACGCAATACCAGCGGTTTCTTTTGTCATTGTTAGGGTGTTACTGGCTAATTACGAGCCAAAAATAGTGCAATACTGGTGGTTTCTTTTGTCATTGTTAGCGTGTTACCCGCTAATTACGAGCCAAAAATAGCGCAATACCGGCAGTTTCTTTTGTCATTGTTAGCGTGTTACCCGCTAATTATGAGCCATAAATAGCGCAATACCAGTGGTTTCTTTTGTCATTGTTAGCGTTGTTACCCGCTAATTACGAGCCAAAAATAGTGCAATACCGGCGGTTTCTTTTGTCATTGTTAGCGTGTTACCCGCTAATTACGAGCCAAAAATAGCGCAATACCGGCGGTTTCTTTTGTCATTGTTAGCGTGTTACCCGCTAATTACGAGCCAAAAATAGGGCAATACCGGCGGTTTCTTTTGTCATTGTTAGCGTGTTACCGGCTAATTACAAGCCAAAAATAGCGCAATACCGGCGGTTTCTTTTGTCATTGTTAGCGTGTTACCCACTAATTATGAGCCAAAAATAGCGCAATACCAGCGGTTTCTTTTGTCATTGTTAGCGTGTTACTGGCTAATTATGAGCCAAAAATAGCGCAATACCGGTGGTTTCTTTTGTCATTGTTAGCGTGTTACCCGCTAATTACGAGCCAAAAATAGCGCAATACCGGCGGTTTCTTTTGTCATTGTTAGCGTGTTACTGGCTAATTACGAGCCAAAAATAGCGCAATACCGTCGGTTTCTTTTGTCATTGTTAGCGTGTTACTGGCTAATTACGAGCCAAAAATAGCGCAATACCGACGGTTTCTTTTGTCATTATTAGCGTGTTACCCGCTAATTACGAGCCAAAAATAGAGCAATACTGGCGGTTTCTTTTGTCATTGTTAGCGTGTTACCCGCTAATTACGAGACAAAAATAGCGCAATACCGGTGGTTTCTTTTGTCATTGTTAGCGTGTTACCCGCTAATTACGAGCCAAAAATAGCGCAATACCGGCGGTTTCTTTTGTCATTGTTAGCGTGTTACCCGCTAATTACGAGCCAAAAATAGCGCAATACTGGCGGTTTCTTTTGTCATTGTTAGCGTGTTACCCGCTAATTACAAGCCTAAAATAGCACAATAGCAGCGGTTTGTTTACTACGGTTCAGAGACCAGAGGCTGTGAAGGAAACAGAAAGACCACAGTTGAGCCTTTGTCTTGTTTCGCTTCTTTTTTTGCGTTTTTTAAAAATATTTTAAACACATTATTGAGGCTCGGGAGGCTCCGGCTCCAGTTCGCGGATTTTGATTTTCAAGGGGGCGCCGGTCCCTATTAACCGCGAAAAATAAGGGATAACTGTAAACTACAGAGGGGTGAAGCCGGTGAGTCACACGGTGAAGATCTGGGAAAGATCTGTTAAAGCCGGCGTAAGAAAAACAGTTACCACGTGTGAACGGCGGTGTTGTTTGACAACAAAACAAGAAAAGTTCAGGAAAGGTCAGAAGGAGTTGTGTTGCATCTTGGCCACTCATGCCTTTTACGTGTCTGATTGCAGAAAGGAAGGACGTTGGACGTTTTACGGTAAACTCACTCACAGTTAGGGTTGGGAATAGAGAACCGGTTCCTGTAGAGAACCGGTTCCTGTAGTGAACCGGTTCCTGTAGAGAACCTGTTCCTGTAGAGAACTGGTTCCTGTAGAGAACCAGTTCCTGTAGAGAACCTGTTCCTGTAGAGAACCTGTTCCTGTAGAGAACCAGTTCCTGTAGAGAACCGGTTCCTGTAGAGAACCGGTTCCTGTAGTGAACCGGTTCCTGTAGAGAACCTGTTCCTGTAGAGAACCGGTTCTGTGTGTTTCAGTTCCATGGAATTGTTTGTCAGTTTATCCAGCGATTCTCTCATCGATTCCAACCAGCACGAATCTCACGTAATTTACTCAAGTTACGCACAGTCAATTCCAGAAAGCACTTACGTGATTAAGTTACGTCGGTTTAGCACGTTAGCATTGGAGTTGTAAACAACAATGGCGCCCACCAGGTTCAAACGCTCCAAAGTTTGTCTTCACTTCACCAAAGAAAGATGGCAACAAGGCAACTAGCAGTCATTGTAAAGTAGAGATAACAGCGTCGGGAGGGAACACGGCTAACACGCAGAAACATTTGAACACACAACATGTTATTTTTTTTGTTTTTTTCAACTCGTGGAGGACAGTTATCCTGTCTGCAGAGCACTTGTTTACATTTTATTGTGATTTGTACAAACAACTTGAAGGAGCTAAGGCTAATGCTTCGAGCTACTGAGATGTTTGACCAAGAGGAACCTGGTCGACGAGCTTCGCTAACTCACATTTCGTAAACGTTACTGCAGCGTGTTGATTGAAAAATGACCGGAACGATGTTCTTCTGATGCAGTCAAAATATTAATTTATTCCATTAACTGATCCGACAACCGTAACGCCGGCAGTTAGCGCCACAGCGGTCAAAAACCACCTAACCAATAACAGGCAGCTACCTTTATACCTGACCCTCAGGTAACAACACAGCGACACCCACAGACACACAGAGTGAACTACAATTCAGAACAACATATTTGGCTCCTAAACAACTGTTTCTTTATTTGCACATTTATACGTATTTAAGGTTCATCTCAAAGTCAAAAGGTTATTTCATTTGAACTTGAACTATAATTTTTGTTCCTGATAATTGTTTGCATATTTTGACCTACTATGGTTGTTAAAGTGTTTATTTAAATTTGCACCAGACAAATAAGCTTTGTTCCTGTTATTTATTTTGTTCATTTAAAATAAAACCTCTTTCTGTGCCAGTTGTTTGTCCTTTTAATGTGAAAGTTTCATTTTGATAAAATTTTGGCTTCTGATGTTTTAGTCTGACAAGAAAATCACAAGATTTAGTGAAATTATTTAAATGTATGTCTTTTTTGGACATTTGTACAGCAATTAAGAATACCGCGATAATATCGTAAACCATGATAATTTGGTCACGATAATCGAGATATCACATTTTCCTTATTGTTACATCCCTAGTTCGGACACAACGGGTAGAAGGATGCTGGAGACGGAGCTGGCAGACTGGTGTGGTGGAAGAAGATCCAGATGATGGAAACAGGTGACCCCTAAAGGGAAAAGCCAAAAGAAGAAGATTTTGTAGCCTCCTAAGGACTGGAGACTGTTATAGCTGATTTAAAAGAGAAACTAAAGTTTAATACTGTAAGTGATAAGACAGGGTGGTACAGTCTGGATGTGTTTGATGTCTGCATTCCTGGAAGGCAGCGCAGGCAGAGACAGACTTCCCCTGGGGGGGGGGGGGGGGGGGGGGGGGGGGGCGTCTACTGGTGGCTGAGGAGAAACCAGAGAGAAATGGTTAATTACAAAGTCTGCAGTCGGAGCAATAAACACAGAGAAACAGCAGCCGGGTTTCCAGGAGCGAAGCAGGGAAAGTGACCCGGTTTGTCACGACGGCTGGGTTTCAAAGCAAAACAGTAGCTGATTGGGAAAGATTTGAAGCGGATGTTAGTTATTTACTTATTTATTTATTAAATGCCAAGAAGAAGAGAAAACATTTCACTTTCAGTGAAAGTAAATTTTTATTCACCTTAAATGCATTTTTGTCTCTAAGAATTTAGTGTTTTTTTTATTGTTTTTATCTTGGAATGTCAGAAACTGAATTTATTTTAAGCCCCATCAATCAAAAAGACTACACACACATAAATATGGAAATGTATTCTCTGGTATTTTTCCTTTAGGACTTTTTTTAAAATTCTATTTTAATGTTTGGTTTTAGGAAAGCTATTTAACAGCATTTAAAGGCAGCTGTCAGGACTCCATCAGCCAAGAACAGATCTTCTAAAGGTTCACTTATTTTATGAGCAAAACTCAGCTTGTCTGTCATGAATTTTTGTTAACTGCAGACTGTGGTGTCCAACTGCATCTTTAAGCCTTTAAAGTAGCGCTGCACGATAACTATCGGGTCGATAACAGGAAATTATGACGTCATCCCGATAAGTCCGATATCACGACGAATAGCCCCGATAACATTTATATTTTTGTCAACACAGCAGTGTCTCGCTCCCTCTGAGCCTTGAATGACCAGCAGTGAATGTTATGTTCAAGTGACGTCGGCATAATCAGAACAACGATTACTCAATCATGAAAATCAAGAATACCCCCTCATGCCAGAAAACAACTCGTTAACTCGGTCATAATTTTAGTAGTTGCTAACTTTGAATTGATATTCAGTAGTATTTTCCCTCATGTTACACATAAAAAAAAAAAAAATAGAAAAAGGCTGAAAGAAAGAACGACTAGCAAACAAGGGAACGTGGGAATTTACGTTACACCTTGAATGCAGCCTGCAGCACAGCGCTGATCACAACAAACATGGCGGCGTGGAACTTCGTTAAAGTTTCAGAAGAAGATAGTTTGGTGGTTATTTGTGACGAATCCTCCGAGTGAATTCTACGAGGAGGGAAGCACAAGCTTTAATACGTAAAACCTGATCAGCCACCTACAACATAACAATCACTTCCATGGAGTTTTGAAATCACGCTAACATGAGCTAACGGAAGCTAATGCTAACATGCGCAAGCCAGCAGCAGTCTCTCCTCTCCCTCATTCCTCTCATCTAAAGCTTCCATGAGATTAAAAAATAAAAAACAAAAATCACTGAACCTCATTAACTTTAATTAAAGGTATTAAATTAAATGGAACCACAAGTCAAAATCCTTTAAATGTTAATCTTTTTCAGTTAGTAATTCTGATGCATGTATTTCCATCAGTTCAAGGAGCCTTTATTTTTTATATCAGTCAGTAATGAACCTTATTTAAGTTAATGTGAGATATCAAATAGGTTTGTTTGATAGTTTTAAGAAAATGTTTGAGAGGCTTGACAATAGTTTTTCATTGGAAAAAATAAATATGTGTTCATTTAAAGAGTCTATTTTTGATTTGGTTCATATTATTGATGTAATTATCTTAGGTATATGTGTGTGTTATCGGTTATCGGTATCGGTTTTAACAAACAGTTATCGTGCATCACTACTTTAAAGTCAAATCTGAACTATGAGAGTTAAATAATTTCCCAGTTTTCATAAATGCAGACATTCCTGAGAAGACTTATCCAGAGATAAAAACAGCTTCCCGGCTGAATTACTGCGACCTTGATTTGCGTCTCCCTCTGAGCTGCATCACAAGGTAACATTTACCTGCAGCCCAGGCTCCGCCCACGTGTCTTTATTTTTATTGGTCTGTTGTGAGCAGCACTGGATTAAAAAAAAAAAAAAAACAAAAAAAAACAACCCCTCTATCGGCGCGTGAAGGAGGCATCCCCGCTGTCGGCGCAGTCAGGTGGTCTGAGCCGGCGGGTCTCCAGAGGTGTCGGACAGTCGCTCGTGCCGGTATCATCCGCGCGCTCAGCGCTGCAGCCGCGCGGCTCCCGCAGCAGCTCTCTGCGGGTCTCTGCGGGTCTCACGCTCCGCAACTCTCACAAGGTAAGGCGGGTTTTTGTGAGGGAGACTTTTATTATCTCCAGGCAGAAATGCTCTGAGAACTTCTACTAGATTTGAACCGTAAACGACTCAAATATGTGGTCGCGTGAGACTCTGAGGTGTTTATTTATAGCGCGAATTCAATTTTTATCAAACAAATAATTCATGCATTATTTTAAAGAAAGAAAACTCTAACTCCTCTGACCGTCTACGTTTATTTATCCAGTGAAACAGACATGTTTCTGTGTTGTTTGCAGCAGTCAGTCATCTCCATGTTTGACCTCAGCTCTGAGCTGACTCATCCTAATTAACCCTAATTTATCTCCTGTCATCATCTACATCTCATCCGGACATTTTTATGTCATAAACAAGTCTTGACTTGGCCTGACGTTTCATTTCTGGCACAGAAGTCACCTAATTACGCCTCGTTTGTCATTCAGAATTACAAGAAAGATGGAAAAATCCAGCAGATTTGGTCGCGCTTTTATTGTTTTACATTCGTCTGGTTTTGAATCTACAGAATTTGAGAGAAATAAAATTCCTTACAAGTGACAACTGGCAGCAAATTCTTCAGTGCGTGATGTTTTATAGAGCAGAAACATGTTGGCTCAGAGCTCTTAAAGTGCTTTGAGATTCAAGCAGAGATATGAACCGACTACTGTAAGCAGCATACAGGTATTGATTTACAAAACAAAACAAAAAAAAAAAAATCGGCATATGAGCTGTTATCAGTTCATATCAGAAGTTTAAAGAAAAAGACAGGTGATTAACTTTTACTGGAACATGTACATGCGCCGTTTTATGGAGTCGGTTTACGCCGGTGGTTTACTCCTTCCTTCAGGGCTTGTAAATAATATCCAATAAAGTTGGGGGGGAAAAGAGCACAAAACATTTCTTGTACTTGAAACCGAAGAAGAAGAGCTTTAAAGGAAACGTAAGCAGTTCGAGGCGGGAAACAAAAACCCGCTGATGCTGCGCTGCAGGCTGACTGCAGCAGAGACGTCTAGCGTTTCACACAAATAAGATGTTTACTGCTGTGCGGCTACTTACCTGCAAGCCCAGCCATGCTCCAGCCCCCCCCACCCCCCCCACATGAGACAAAGATGGCTTGATGGAGACTTCATTTTCATAAACCACCTCTGGCAGAGGCCCAGAGTAGGCATTTGCCGATTGTTGCTAGTAAAAGTAGCATATTATGCTAGTGGCAGTGCTCGTTTTTTGCCCAAATTATGCTCGCTTTTCAAAATTATGCTACTTTTTTTTTTTTAATTATTGTGTGCACAAACTTCACAACTCACAAGACAAGTTTGAAAATGTATTTTATTAACCCTGGCCTGACGTTCTGGGCCCGGTTGTTCTAAACCTGGGTAACTTTATCCGGTGGTTAGGCCTATACGGCAGATAAATCTGCTATCCAGCGGATAGTTATCCAGCGAACAAAAATAGCCTGGATAGTGTAGTGGATAACTATCCGCGGATAGCTTGCTAACCATCGCGTGTAGCAGAGCGCAACGCTGTTTTCCCAAGGTTTAGCACTCAAATGGCCTCCAATTACCATGGTAAAATATGCAAATTTCGAGTAAACACTGGGAGAAAGACTAAGGAGTCTGGGACCGAGACACAGACTTCCGGTTCTGTTTCATCAAAATTCCCGCGGTATCACAACACAACTAAAAAGCAATCGCAAAGTAGGAGTGGAACCAACTGTTAATAGTAATCTATCGTTTTTAGTAGCTGAGATCGTTTTCTTGAATTATTCTAAAATTGTGCTATTAAGAAAATATACGGATTATGCTAGCAGTGCTACTTTTGGAAAAAGGGCAAAAATTAGGCTCAATTCCTCAGATTATGCCAAAAATTATGCTAGCACAGTCAGCAAGAGCCTAGCCCAGCGTGAATATCCTCACAGAAATGAAACACGTGGAGGTTGTACGGATTAGCTGGAACGCTGTCGTCTAGTTTCCAGTGTTCGCTGTGCATCAACATTAACATCAACATCAACCACTGGAGGTCTCCTCTCAGAGTTTAAGACACTTTTATTTCATCCTGGGTTCTGATTTTATTATTTCTTATCCTCATTAGGGCCCCTGCAGGCGTCCGCCTGTAAATGAGAGACAGAAGAAACCTCATGATTATTCAGGGATGGGAAGTGATAAGATTTTTCCGATTCCATTGTCGATACTGTTTAACGATTCGATTCTCTTATCGATTCTAATTTGGGGAAAACGAGAACAGTTTTATTAGCATCAGTTTTTTTTACTTAGAAGTCACGACCTTACAAACTCAACAGCGAGGTCAAAAGAGGCTCAAAGCCTGGATAACGTGTTAACTGTTGTAATATGTAACTGTGCAAATACACAAGAATGTGTAACATTTTACTAACAGATTTTTCCTAATAGAAATGAAAAAAAAAATCTCTCTTTTAAAAGGATATATGAGCTCACTAAGCACTCAAAAATAATAAAGAAAGATAAATACTATCAAACACAACGGAACAGTGCATAGTACAAATCTGTAAATACTATGAAGAATTAACAATTCTTTAGCAGTAAAATAATCATGTCTTCCAGCCTCTAAACCAGCCAGACTCTCTCTCTCTCGTCACGGTCATCTTCTAAATGTAATGCAGAAGGCATTCGTTTAATAGCATAGCGCTAATGTTATAGCGTGTTTTACAAAGAAGCACATAGGCAGCGGGATAGCTACTAACCAGAGTTACCAGAGGTGATCTTAGCTTGGCTACTGCTGCTGGGTTGAGATCCATCAGTCCGAAGCGTCAAAAAAACACGACACTCGTTTATCGTTATCGCATGTTGTGTGTTCAAATGTTTCTGCATGTTAGCCGTGTTCCCTCCCGACGCTGTTATCTCCACTTTACAATGACTGCTAGTTGCCTTTTTACCATCTTTCTTTGGTGAAGTGAAGCCAAACTTTGGAGCGTTTGAACCTGGTGGGCGCCATTGTTGTTTACAACTGCAATGCTAACGTGCTAAACCGACGTAACTTAATAATGTAAGTGCTTTCTGGAACTGACTGTGCGTAACTTGCGTAAATTACGTGAGATTCGTGTGCTGGTTGGAATCGATAAGAGAATCGCTGGATATAAACTGCCAAACGATTCCATGGAACTGAAACACACGGAACCGGTTCTCTACAGGAACCGGTTCCTGTAGAGAACCGGTTCTCTACAGGAACCGGTTCTCTACAGGAACTGGTTCTCCATTCCCAACCTCATGGATATTCAAGGTTTAACCGTTACTCATCCATCTACACCAATCAATCGATTTAATGATGAACCATTTAGCGCTGTAGCGATACACTAATCTCGCGATACGATACACGATATTCGGCTCACGATATATATCAATATTCATCTTAAGATACATTTACATCATTTTCCGAAAGATTTTAAAGGGACAAAGTGATTTTGGTGACATCTTGTGAGTGTTCCAATGACTTTGTTTGAATTAATTGAACTGAAAGCATCAATTACACATTATATGGCTGACAGGCAGCTTGGAAATGCTGGACAAAATGAATAAAAGATGTGTTGAGAAAAATAGTTTCATTTATTTTAAACAGTGCAAATTGTTGCTTGTGAGCTTTTAAAGGTGGGACACTGGGGTTTAGGAAGAAGCTTAGAATATCGATACCCGCGGCTGAAAAATCGATACTCTCTGGGGAAATAAAATATCGATATATATCGCAGAATCGATAAAATCGTTCAGCTCTAGAACCGTTTCAGACGTACAGAGTCAAATCAAATCCTTTGTGATATTGGCTAACATCAAACTGTCGTCCAGTTGATCGGATATTATCGTATCGTGATGGAACTTGTGAATCAAACACATTTTTTCATCTGCAGCCTTCGTTGAGGATCGTTTTATCGTTTTAACTCGGTATATTCACGTTGTTTCTGCTTCTCACTCTTGGCCTCGGTGTTAAATCGTAACATCACTCGGCTCCTCGGTCGTTGTATCTTAAAGTGGCTCTTAAAGTGCGAGATCACGTCAGCAGTTACGACCGAAGCCCGATCCAGACTGAGTGCTTCCCTTCCAAACACGTTAAATGTGACCGGACTCGGTATTTAATTCTGTGATGGCTTCATGTAGGCTCCAGGTTTGATTAACCAGTTAACCAGTTGGCTCAGTGGTTCTTCTCTGCTTCAGTCCGGGCAGGTGCATTCGTTCACCTTATTTACCTTTTACGTAACGTGAAGAGCCCCCCCCCCCGGGGCAGCAGGTCTGCTGGAGTCGCTGTAACCTCCAGGTGAGAACATTCTGGAAACAGCTTCAGACATGTTCTTCAGGCAAGCGCCCGACCACAGAGGGAAGATGATATTCCTCCTCCTGAGTCGCGCATTTATCTCAGAAATGTCTCTGGAGAGGTTGAAGAGATTTACTAAACAGAGAGCAGAAACATAATATGGAGTTGTGGGACTCCCCACACTGGAGGAGATTTTTAAAGCTTTGTTTTCATCCTGTTTCAGAAAAAAAAAAAAAGCAGAGGTGGCGTATTTGTAGAGGATTTCAAACAAAGACTGACAGGTTATTTTTGTATGAGTCTGTATAATGTTTAATTCCTGCAATATTCTACTGGGTTTTTCTTTTACTGTCGCTGCAGCGCCATACGGCGTTGGTCTCGTTGGCGGTGAGTTTATGAGTTTAAACATCTTCATTTAAACATCTGTGAAGAGACGTTTCCAGTGATCTCTGTCATGTGGGACCTGGTTTGCAGCGTCTCAGTAATCCCTCCCCAATTTGCACTTTAAGTTCAGCGGATTTTTCAGAAATATATAACATACAGCGCTACCTCTACTTATGAAATTAATTGGTTCTGGAAGTAGTTTCGTAACCTGAAAATTTCATAAGTAGGGACCCGTTTTCCATGTAAATGCCCTAATCTGTTCCAAACCCCACAAAATTCAAACATAATTTTTTTTTATAAATTATAAATAATACATGAAATGACATAAAAACCTGTAAGAAATACATGTTAGAACTAGAAAAGCTCTCAGAGAGCGCAGATCTCCACTAATCGCAACAATTATCGAAAAATTTGAAAGTGATCCAGAATCCAAGGATTTCTTCCGGATCAGAACCAAAATGAAATCAGTTCTTCCTTTTCACATTTCTGACAACTCCTGAAAATTTCATCAAAATCCATCCATAACTTTTTTAAGTTATCTTGAACACAGACAGACAGATAAACGCCAGTAAAAAAACATAACCTCCTTGGCGGAGGGAGGTAAAAAATTGTTTGTTTACCTGGTTGCTGGGTTACGCTCATACAGACAAGGGGCCCTCCTAGCCAATGGGATGCAGGAAGGGGAAGCCAATGCTAAGCGATAGCCAATGGGATGCCAGGAAGATGCTAAGCGATAGCCAATGGCAGAGCAGCTCGGACGCACCGCTTTCAAACCGAGATACTGAGCCGACAGCTATGTTTACGTTCAGTAAACTCTGGGAGCTGCGAGTAGCAGCGCTACTGTATTTCTGCCTTTCGTATCCTGAAATTTCTTTCATAACTAGAGGAAATATTTTCCCGTTGAGGCGTTTCGTAACCTGAAAATTTCATATGTAGAGACGTTCGTAAGTAGAGGTACCACTGTAATAAAAAAGTCGCGGAAACATCACAGGATGTTGTGCGCGTTCTCTCACAGCGAAGAAATGCTGTGAGCCAGCCTGGCCCCTTTAAGAAGGTGGCCCTTAAGGGTAATAGTGTGGCCTTATGGGTAATGTAGTGTGTGTGTCGTGGGACGGCAGAATGAAAAACGGGGTTAGATGAAAAGTGTAGTGTAGTGAGCATCAACAGCAGCCCAGCGTGTATAGATTTACATTCTCTGTTAACCGACAGGAGCCCAACAATACAACCTGTGTGATGTTACAAGTTCCTGCAGTTGCCAGAATAAAGTTCCCGTTCCATGCAGAGAAAACCGGACTTTTGTTTTGTTGTTGTTAGCGTGTTAGCCGCTAATTATGAGCCAAAAAGTAGCCAGAATACCAGCGGTTGTTTACTATGGTTCAGAGACCAGAGGCTGTGAAGGTAACAGAAGGACCACAGTTGAGCCTTTGTCTTGTTTCGCTACTTTTTTGCGGTTTTTAAACATATTTTAAACACATTATTTAGGTTTGGGGGGCTTCGGCTCAAGTTGGCGGTGGATTTTGATTTTTGTGGGGGGGGGGCGCCGGTCCCCATTAACCACGAAAAATAAAAACTGCAGAGGTATCATCTCCATTTGGGCCACATGAGGGGTTTAACCGTAACTCTACGACGTTATGGTCGACATCATAGAAATCGATTCTCCAACGACGGATATAAACCGTACAGCAGACGTAACCGGGTTAGCTGCTTCTGCTGCTTCTGCTAAACCCGTGGGCACTCAGGCTGGCGGACGTGAAGCTGCCTCAAATTCCACCTGAAATACACTATATTCCCAAAGGTATCTGCTCAAGCATCTACATTATTAGAAACAGGTGTTTCAATCACTTCCACGACCACAGGTGTATAAAATTAATCACCTAGACATGCAGACTGTTTCTAGAAACATCTGTGAAAGAATCCAGTGGTGAAATTTCCTCCTAAATATTCCACAGTCAACTGTCAGCTGGATTATCGGGAAAATGGAAGTGTTTGGGAACGACAGCGACTCAGCCACGAAGTGGTAGGACAGGTAAACTGAGGGGGCGGAGCCAGAGGATGATGAAGAACGTAGTGAGAAGAGGTCACCAACTTTCTGCAGAGAGTCGATCACTGCAGACCTCCAAACTTCACGTGTCCTTCAGATCAGCTCAACAACAGACTGCATCCATCCAGACATCACCAGGAACGATGGAAAGAGTCAGATGCAGTGGAGTAAAGCAGCATAGCAGCAGTGAAAGTATCTCACTTTTCTCTGATGGCGTCCCTTTATTTGGAGCAACCCTGCATCACGCCGCTCTGCTGAGTAATGAAGAGCTGGAGCTGGCTCGGCGGCGGCGGCGCTGATGTTATTTAGCTCAGCTAGCTGGATCACGTGTCAGTCTAATGTGATTGGCAGAACGGACGCCCTTGGGATGTAGAGGGCAGCCAGTCGGTCCATTAGGGAGGAAAACCGTCCTCCAACTCTTCATCGGCCTCTCAGTTTGTCGTTTGCCGTAGTTCCTTTGCTCCGCGGTGAGAATATGTCAAACGTCCAGGATCTGTTTTAGATCTCAAAGAGAGTCTATTTATAGTCTGTAATAAAAAAGGGATGCGATCGAGCTCTAGAGATCTGGTGGTCATGGGAAAAAAGCTGAGGTCAAAGCAACAGGAAGAGGAAGAACAACTCTCAAGGGATGAAGCGCTGGTTCAGCTTTTTTTTTTTAATGGTGAACTTGTTCACTGGTCCTACTGGGAATCATCTCCTCAGCGCTCGCATCACTCTCATCTCATCTCAGGACGGCGGCTCTGAGAATCTGCACGCTCTTTTCATTTGGAGGAGGTAAATAAAGGCGGGCGGGAACGTGCCACAACGGGGGCATTTCCACCCACCGAGTCGCCCTGCAGCAGTATGGAGCCCCGTTTGGGTCATAATTCAATGAATAAATGAGTCTATTATTAAGAAATACATCCCATTATTATGAAATGCATGTTTATATTATGAAATATTTCCCATTATTATGATAACGGTTTCGTTTTTCATAAGAATGATTTGTGTGTCAATCACAGCAGAGAGGGAGGAGCCATTTATGTGATTGGCTGCTCTTTCATTCAGGCATAAGCAACAGAACAGTGAATATCGATAGTGGGCGAGAGGTGCGATGTATATACTCCAGGCCAGTAGGTGGCAGAATGCACCTCAGTTTACAGTTAAAAGTTGACATCAAACTAAGAAACGTCAAGGTTTCCCGTAGCTCAGTCCAAGCTGCCATAGCTACAATCGGACTAGGAGCGCACCTTGATGACGCCACGGCCCGCTGCTAACGGGACCTCACGGCCAAAACTAGTCGATGTCAGAGCAAGGTTAACACATGGTTAACTGTTTAACCGTTAACCGATAACAGTAACTCTAACCGATTAATACTAACGGTCAATTTTTGTTTTTAAGCTACGTAATTCAATCACCTCATGGGGCGTGTCGACAGGTGCAACAGGCCTCTGATTGGTTCAATTCTACATCCGCGTAGAAAAGAGCGCGTCATCGAAAAAATGAGGAAGTACCCACATCTGTACGATTCTGGTTCTCCCCACTACAAAGACAGCACATATTCTAGTAATTCATGGAGGGAGATAGCGATGAATGTGGGTCTGGATACGGCCGAGACGGTGCGGAAGTGGAAAAACACAAGAGATAAGTTTTGTACGTTTAGCTAGTTCGTGATTGTCGCTCTTGCATTGTGGCGTGGAATAAAATAGCGGAGACCGCGCAAGTATAAATCAAAAGTGACGGCGGCATCTCTGCTACAAGCTGACGCCACAACGCTAGAGATACGTTTAGTAAGTTTAGCTAGTTCGTGATTGTCGCTCTTGCATTATGCCGTGGAAAAACAGTGGAGACCGCGCAAGTATAAATCAAAAGTGACGGCGGCATCTCTGCGACAAGCTGACGGCAACACATTGCCGCGAGAGTATAAACAGGGAAGTGTCCGCATGCGTCCACGGACAACGCGCGCAACATCGTGGCAGCCAAACCCTCCCGGACTTATCGGTTAACGGTTATTAATCGTTAAAGGACGCATTGGTTAACGGTCAAAAAAAAAAAAATACAAAATGTGCATCCTTAGTCAGAGCGTGTAGAATGGAGAAGTATCAGCCAATGAGCATGCAGGTCAACCACTGGTCCCGCCCACTGGCAAAATGTCATTATTATGTAAAAGCTCATTCTTATGAAAAACGAAGCAAAGCAATTATGTAAAAATTCATTCTTAGATTTAAAAAAAAAAAGACATTCTGAAATAAAACTATTATGCATTAAACTAAGATTAATAATAATAAAAATTTATTTTATAATAATTACATTTTTTCATAATAATAGGAAACATTTCATAATAATGGATACGTATTTCATAATAATAAACGCCTGTATTACATAATAACAGACTCATTTTTCATTTGAATTATGACCCAAACAGGGCTCCATACAGCAGAAGCACATTTATTCCTTTCTTCAGGGAAACTCCGCTAACCTGTCCTCCTCCTGTAGTGTAGCTGTTTGTCGGCGTTATCTTTCCAGACTTCTCAACCAGCCATGTGGAGCTCCTTTTAAAAGTTTTATGAGACAAACCGCTCGCAGTCAGAGGAAAACTTCAACGCTCTGAAATGACGCGCAGCTGCTTCGGTGGGCTCGTGCTGCTCAGTAACTTCCATCATCTGGCTGAAAGATGCGCGCTGAAGACTTGATGTGGGGGGGGGAGGGGGAGGTGGTGGGGGGGGTGGGGGGGGCNTCTTGATGACGCCACGGCCCGCTGCTAACGGGACCTCACGGCCAAAACTAGTCGATGTCAGAGCTAGGTTAACATATGGTTAACTGTTTAACCGTTAACCGATAACAGTAACTCTAACCGATTAATACTAACGGTCAATTTTGTTTTTAAGCTACGTAATTCAATCAACTCATGGGGGCGTGTCGACAGGTGCAACAGGCCTCTGATTGGTTAATTCTACATCCGCGTAGAAACGAGCGCGTCATCGAAAAAATGAGGAAGTACCCACATCTGTACGATTCTGGTTCTCCACACTACAAAGACAGCACATATTCTAGTAATTCATGGAGGGAGATAGTGATGAATGTGGGTCTGGATACGGCCGAGACGGTGAGGAAGTGGAAAAACACAAGAGATACGTTTAGTAAGTTTAGCTAGTTCGTGATTGCCGCTCTTGCGTTGTGGCGTGGAATAACATAGCGGAGACCGCGCTAGTATAAATCAAAAGTGACGGCGGCATCTCTGCGACAAGCTGACGGCGACACATTGCCGCGAGAGTATACACGGGGAAACGTCCGCATGCGTCCACGGCAACGCGCGCAACATCGTGGCAGCCAACCCTCCCGGACTTATCGGTTAACGGTTATTAATCGTTAAAGGGCATTGGTTAACGGTCAAAAAAAAAAAAATACAAAATGTGCATCCTTAGTCAGAGCGTAGAATGGAGAAGTATCAGCCAATGAGCATGCAGGTCAACCACTGGTCCCGCCCACTGGCAAAATGTCATTATTATGTAAAAGCTCATTCTTATGAAAAACGAAGCAATTATGTAAAAAATTCTTAGATTAAAAAAAAAAAGACATTCTGAAATAAACTATTATGCATTAAACTAAGATTAAATAATAATAAAAATTTATTTTATAATAATTACATTTTTTCATAATAATAGGAAACATTCCATAATAATGGATACGTATTTCATAATAATAAACGTCTGTATTACATAATAACAGACTCATTTTTTCATTGAATTATGACCCAAACAGGGCTCCATACAGCAGAAGCACATTTATTCCTTTCCTCAGGGTAACTAATGTCTCTAAACCTGTCCTCCTCCTGTAGTGTAGCTGTTTGTCGGCGTTATCTTTCCAGACTTCTCAACCATGTGGAGCTCCTTTAAAAGTTTTATGAGACAAACCGCTCGCAGTCAGAGGAAAACTTCAACGCTCTGAAATGACGCGCAGCTGCTTCGGTGGGCTCGTGCTGCTCAGTAACTTCCATCATCTGGCTGAAAGATGCGCTGAAGACTTGATGTTGTGGGGGGGGGGGGGGGGGAGTGGGGGAGGTGGGGGAGGTGGGGGGGCAAACCAAAGCTGGTTTCACTGGTATCCTCGCACTGCAGCAGCTCATCAATTAACTCCGCTCGTTAAATCTGGGAGACTTGATGGCACGTCTTTGATGGCGCAGACACGCTCCAACTTCAGCCTGTTTTCCGTCTCTACACCCCCCCCCCCTTTTTTTTTTCTTTTTAAAGCGAAAGTAAAACGGGCCATTTGATGCAGTTGTGGCAGCTTCGCACAGCTGTGAGAAGTTGCCTAAATTGTATCTATATTTTACGCAGAGTTTTTATCGGTCTGCAGTTTTACGCAGAGACGTAAAAGAGACTGAAGGGCAGATTTAACGCGGCCCACGCTTTAAATGAGCTTTTCCTCATTTAAACGAGACACGTTAACGTTCACGGGACTGATAAATCTGCTATCCAGCGGATAGCTATCCAGCGAACAAAAATAGGCTGCACAAAGCCTGGATAGTGTGGTGGATAACTATCCACGGATAGCTTGCTAACCATCGCGTGTAGCAGAGCGTGACACAGTTTGCGCAAGGTTTTGCACTCAAATGGCCTCCAGTTACCATGGTAAAGTATGCAAATTTTGAGTAAACAACAAACTGTGCACACGCTAGCAGTGCGCGCTGGGTTTCAAAACAAATAAAAAGAAATACAGTAAAAACTAAACCATGCAGTTTCTGACAAAGCCCTGGATAACAAATTTAACATCGAATAATCTCTTCGTTTTCTTGAATTATTCTAAAATTGTGCTATTAAGACAAGAAAATATACGGATTATGCTAGCAGTGCTACTTTTGGAAAAAGGGCAAAAATTATGTTCAATTCCTCAGATTATGCCAATAATTATGCTAGCACAATAGGCAAGAGCCTACTGGCCTTCAGCCTTGTCCCATCCTTCTGGTTCTCTGAATCTTGTGATGATATCATGGACTGTAGGCGGTAGAATCTTTAAAGTAAGTCACCTGAAGTTTTACGGCTACATTTTCAGCCTTTTGTTGCCCCTGTTGTATTGACGTATTGATTTATTTGAAATCGAGGAACATTTTCTCCTTGTCCAAAACCCACCTGGATCTAAAATCAAATATATTATAGCATCATGTTAATTATATAAAGACAGGCAGCAGCCGTATTTAGGGATAAATATCCCAAGCAAACGTACTACTACAATGATTCTTCAAATAATGCCTCCCCCTGAGACATTAAAAGGGACATCAGTCTTCCCCGTGTCCCCCTGATGACTAGTAGGACGTCATACATACAGAAGACAACTGTTTATAAGTTCAATGTGAACGGGAGCGCGGGACAGATGGGCCGTTCATTCTGCTGAACAGCCTCCACGCCGCCGTTAAGCTAAACCGAGAACGGCGGCGGCGCCTGACGGGAGTCCATATATGAAGAACCGCCCCGCCTTTAATCTACGTGATAGAGAGCACATAGATAAGGCTGATGTGATTGATGGGCCGCCGGGATGGATGAGGGTGGGGGGGGGGGGGGGATCTGACAACCTCCAGCCACTTCACTGACATCCTGCACATTCCTGTGACATCACTTAAAGTGATTGGCTGCTCAGTCGCAGCATCTTTGCCAAACAGCATTTTCTCGTTATATATATATTTTCTTTTTTACAATGACTGGCCACCACACACACACGGACACACATAAAGCCTCAGACATCCGTGTGCACGTTGCTCACGCATGTCACCGAACACGAAGGGCACACCGACTCCTGCGACCCGAAACAGATGATCACCTAGGGCTGTAGCGATACATTAATCTAGCGATACGATACGACATATTTGGCTCACGATATGATATAAATCGATATTCATCTTATGATACATTTACATCATTTTCTGAAAGATTTTCAACGGGACAAAGTGATTTTGGTGACATCTTGTGAGTGTTCTAATGACTTTGTTTGAATTAATTGAACTGAAAGCATCAATTACACATTATATGGCTGACAGGCTGCTTGCAAATGCTGGACAAAATGAATTAACAACAACAGGATAGCGGGGCTCCATCGCGTTCTCCGTGCGCCTAAAACCGGCGTTTTCCACCGCTAAATACGGTCTCAAATCCTGACTAATAAAGTAGCAATGGACTCCGTAATTTTCTGCGACCTCGGTGAAGTAGATGAAAACTGGTGGCAACAACCGCTGTCACTGTCCAGCGTGGTTTGTTTCGGATCGCGCCGCAACTTCTTGGGCTAGCTCTCAGTTAGCATTAGCTTGTCCGGGTGGTGTGACGTTTCAGGTGGGCTCGCAGGTTGGTGGTAGCTCGCTGAAGACCTCCAACCGTCTCTTGTAGAGGTGGATGATACTGGGGATTTTAGTATCGATCTGATACCAAGTAAATACAGCACCAGTATCGCGATACGATACCAATACCGATACTTTTTCATATTAAGCTATGAAACTATGAAACTGCTGACCTTCTGGCGTTTTTGTGATTTTTGACTTTGGATTATTTTGTTAAAACCCAGGATAGAATTTCGGCGAACTTTATAGGTGACAGAAAAATACTTTATTATCACAATTGACATTTTTGTGTAAATATTCCTTGGAGTTGAATTGTTCTGTTCATAATGGTTTATCTGAGTGGGCGGGCCTGGGGGGAGGGGCCAGACTGAGTCTACCTGCATGCTTGTTTGGCTGACACCGCTGAGCCTCGTGATGATGCAACGTCAAAAGACGAGACGAGGGGGGAGGGTCATAATAGTTTTGGATTTTCCATTAGTTTTAGTTTTTAGTTTAATTTTTCAAATTCAGTTAGTTTTAATTCGTTTTTAGAGCAGTTTTGCTAGTTTTTTATTCATTTTTTTTTGAAATACTTAGTTTTAGTTTAGTTTTTATTAGTTTCAGTGTTAGTTTTAGTTTTATTTTGTAAATTAGGGTTGTAATTTTGGTTGGAGTGAAGCACTGAACTTTTTGAAGGCTATTGAATCACATAGTCGTGTTTACATTCTGGTCTCAATAAACATATTTATCAATGCATCTTCCCTCTTGTGGTGTTCCTGCATATTTACTGACCAGCAGCTATCTGGTCTCCATGGAAACAGTCCATTATAGTTGCTGTTTTCTCCCGTTCCTTCCCAACGTTGACTGGCCTGCAGCTGTAGCTTCTCTTTCCAGGGGGCTAGCTTAGGCTAGCTTATCCAGCTAGTCTTGGTTAGCCTTCTTTCCAGGGGGCTAGCTTAGGCTATCTTATCCAGGTAGTCTTGGTTAGCCTTCTTTTCAGGGGGCTAGCTTAGGCTAGCTTATCCAGCTAGTCTTGGTTAGCTTCTCTTTCCAGGGGGCTAGCTTAGGCTAGCTTATCCAGCTAGTCTCGGTTAGCCTTCTTTCCAGGGGGCTAGCTTAGGCTATCTTATCCAGGTAGTCTTGGTTAGCCTTCTTTTCAGGGGGCTAGCTTAAGCTAGCTTATCCAGCTAGTCTTGGTTAGCCTTCTTGTGAGAGCTTTTCAAATGGACTTTCAGATTCGTGGTTTTTTTCTCCTTCAGAAGTATTCCACACATTGTATCACCTGCTTTTACAACAAGACTCTTATTTTTATCGTTAACACAGTCATAGTCAAAGAAATCCCAAATAGGACTGAGACGCTTTCTCCCAACTTCTGCCGCAGCCATCACTGCAGATCACTTTAGTTTTTTTTTTTTTGCAGTTGTTGTTGTACGGCGGAGAGAAGTTGATGGATTTCAAACATTTATAAGAAAAAAATACAAATACGAAAACGAAGGACGTTTTTGACATTATAGTTAATTTTAGTTCGTTTTATAAACACATAATACAGTTTTAGTTAGTTATTGTTTTTTAAAAAACTCGTTTTTATTTTATTTCAGTTAACGAAAATGTTTTTTCAATTCTAGTTTTTCGTTATTTCATTCGTTTTCATTAACGATAATAACCTTGCGGGGGGGGAGGAGGACACAGCGACATCGTGTCAGACGCAGACTTTAATGAATTCTTACTCAGTCGGTGTTGTGGAAGAGAAAAAAAGCTTGAGTATTGATCTTTTTACACGAGTATCGTTCGATATCAATACCAGCGTTGGTATCGATATTATCAATATTTGGATCGACCCGCCTACCTCTAGTTCATTGCCACGTCTGCCGTCGTCACCTGAGCTGAAGGAGCTCTCAGGTGTCGGTTGTTGTAGCGGGGAAGTAAAACAAAATCTGTTGATTATTTCCCTCCCTGGTTCCTGGTTCTGAGGCCCAAACCGCCGTATTTTTACGCTCCGTGCTGCGCGAGGCAGCTAGACAAAGGCTCTAATTATTATTTGACGCGCCTCCAACCACAAACACTTATTGAGTTTCAGCGTTTCCCACAGAGGCCTCGTCGCTGTTGGTCTCTCTCCCAGCCCGACCGGTCTCTCGTCTTCCCACCTCTCAGACGTTTGTGAAAAGGCTAAAAGTGTCGTCTTCATCGCAGCACTTCAACTGAAAGAACAATAACAGATTGAACCACGGCGGATGTTAATAAAACAGTTTAAGTCACGCCGTCTCATTAGTCCCGGTTTCTTTTACGGCCTCCCTATTGATTTTTCAGTAAATGCAGCGTTTCTAAGCCCATAGTTGTATAAAATTTCAGCCAGTGTGCACTTTGTTTTAAGTGTTTTATTCTGATGCCCTTCTGACTCATCAAAGTTGTGGCTACAGCAGGTTTGCTCTCTAACTGAGAGGGTGGATGGATCCCCAGGTTCGTCACGTAAAACCTCGATTAGCAGGTGAATTGCCCTAATAAGTTGCTTGCTTGTGCTTCCTGGTTAATTGGTGTGATTTGTTTGAATAACATCGGAGGAGGTGGACAGATGCCTGGTGCTCCGTATCACTGATCCGATATCCTCACCGAATTAACGAGCCACCAGCCAGGTGGACGGTACCGAAGGCATCGGGGCTCGAGTTCAGCATTTCACCGCAACCTGAACAATTGACCTTTTCGGTAAGCACCGCCCTTTTCCTAGTTACTGTTGCTAGGTCGGACAAACTTTCTGCTCCTGCGTTAAGGACCGTGTTAATTCGCAATTATTCCGATGTGATTTAGCAGCAGGGAGGGTGGTGAGTTCTCCGTTAGCATTAGCTCTGGTCCATAGGTCTGTCCCACACCAGAGCTATGTTAACATCAGACAGTCACAGCATTGTATTAATATAATTAATAAAGTGACGATAACATCACTAGCATCACCTTATACCTAACAGAATAAACATCCAGGGCCATATATATATATGTAGACAACGAGGCAGGCTGATAGGTGGCTAGCGAGCTCTGGTCCATAGTGGAGAAGTCATCGACACTACGGACCAGAGCTAATGCTAACAGAGAACTCATCACCCTCCCTGCCGCTAAATCATATTATTACTTTTAATAAATGGTGGTTAAATCAATCATCAACTAAACAAAGTAAACTTACCTTGGAGTAAATGTAGGTGTGTTTTGTAACTTTCCCCACATTAAATTGCTTGTGTGGACGGACACAACTTAACCTACAGCCTGCATTTTTCCAGTGTTTGTTTCGGCTTGGGAAAGGGAATAAAAATGTCCCTCCAAACGTTCTGGACACCTCGAGTCACTGTTGCAGGTCCCCAGCAGCAATATTTCACCACATTATTTTTCCCACATCATGTCAACTAACATGCTGACCTGCAGTCTGATCCTCTGACCACCTCAGTGTTGCTGCCTACATCTGTTTATATAGTCATGTCTGTAGAGCAGAGATGTATCAGTCAGAATAGAAGTGCATAGAAGTTTTAGTTCTCCAGTTAATAGATAATTATTATTGATTTTTTTTGTCTTATATTGTATTGCCAGTAGAGCTGAACGATTTTATCGATTATGCGATATATATCGATATTTTATCGAGTATTGATTTTTAAGCCGCGGGTATCGATATTCTAAGCTTCTTCCAAAACCCCCGTGTCCCACCTTTAAAAGCTTACAAGCAACAATTTGCACTGTTTAAATAAATGAAACTATTTTTCTCAACACATCTTTAATTCAATTTGTCCAGCTGCCTGTCAGTCATATAATGTGTAATTGATGCAAGCTCGGGATGTCCGATATTGGCTTTTTTGCCGATATCCGATATGCCGATATTGTCCAACTCTCAATTTCCGATACCAATATCTACCGATACCGATATATGCGGGCTATTTTTCCTCAAAACTAATTTTAGGTAACATCACATATCTCCTGTCGTGGAATTAACACACTGTCTGTGCAAAAAAAAAAAAAGAAACAATACCGATATTTACCGATATTACATTTTATGCCAATAACGGGCCGATAATATCGGTGGGCCAATATTATTGGACATCCCTAATGCAAGCTGTGTCACACAAACGTAAAGTACTCTGGAAATACCACCAACCTGCGAGCCCACCTGAAACGTCACCACCCGGACAAGCTAATGCTAACTGAGAGCTAGCCCAAGAAGTTGCGGCGTGATCCAAAACAAACCACTCTGGACAGTGACGGCGGTTGTTGCCACCAGTTTCCATCTACTTCACAGAGGTCACAGAAAATTACGGAGTCCATTGCTACTTTATTTGTCAGGATTTGAGACCGTATTCAGTGGTGGAAAACGCCAGCTTTAGGCGCATGGTGAACGCGATGGAGCCCCGCTATCCTGTTGTCTTTTATTCATTTTGTCCAGCATTTGCAAGCTGCCTGTCAGCCATATAATGTGTAATTGATGCTTTCAGTTCAATTAATTCAAACAAAGTCATTGGAACACTCACAAGATATTACCAAAATCCCTTTGACCCTTTAAAATCTTTTGGAAAATGATATAAATGTATCTTAAGATGAATATCGATATATATCGTATCGTGAGCCGAATATCGTGTATCGTATCGCGAGATTAGTGTATCGCTACAGCCCTAATTGCCAGGATGTATGTGCTCTCCTCTTTCTGTCCTCTCTCCCTCCTCTTTTCTTTCTTTACCCGGCTGGTTTTCATCAGGAAGATCCCCCCTTATGATCCAGGTTTCTTCCTCTTAAAGTGGAGTTTTTCCTTGCTACTGTTTGTGCTTAAAGGT
The DNA here is from genome assembly GCA_018398805.1 of Hirundichthys speculiger. NCBI lineage: Eukaryota > Metazoa > Chordata > Actinopteri > Beloniformes > Exocoetidae > Hirundichthys > Hirundichthys speculiger. The sequence continues at coordinate 48,350 of JAGFBZ010000529.1, forward strand.
TTTTTTTTCTCCCGCTAGGAGAGTTTTTTTTTTAATATACTTGCCATGTTTTTGATTAGGATTTAATATTATAATTTTAGTTAATGATATTTGCTGAGGGTCATGCGCTGGGTCTCTGTAGACAACTTGCATTGTAATAGACTCTCTCCAAATAAGATTTAATTGAATTGAATGTAATGCTCTTCCAGCTCATTAATGGCGGCGTCTCTTCCTCGTTGTCGGACTAAAATATTCTTCCTCAGACTCAAGAGCTCGGTTCGCCTCTCTGTCACTGTCTGTTGCAGATGAAGTGGATCACATCTTAGATGGACTAAGATGTTCTAGAAGTAGGTATCTGGCCAGCGCTGGTCCGGTGCTGCAATAAAGAAGACTTTTATAGCCTCAAAGTGCTTATAGCGGCAGTTATATCTCGCCTTGAGCGAAGCGGCTTACATATTTTCAGTTCTGACTCCCCAGATAGATGTGAGCACGGATCACGGATGTCTGGCTGGACTTTTTTCTTTTTTTTTTTTTAAATGCAGCTAAAAGTAAACTGGCACATTCCAGAGCCATTAGCTGTGAAAGGTCACTGAACAGAGGGAAGAGGAGTTATCTCGACTCGTGCATCTCCCCTCACGTGCTCTAAATCTGCACCGGCGTTAAGAATAAAAAGGGTTTGCGACACTTGGCATCTACTGGTCACCTGAATTCACCTGATTTTTCTTTTTTTGTCTTCATTCGTTGTGTTTCAGCCTCAGTTCGCCCAGAGGAGCTGCCCCCCCACTCGCTCCCCCTCCCCCATGAAGCACCAGTCCATCTCCCGCTGGCTGAGCCAGCTGGGGCTGCCGCAGTACTGCACGGCGCTGGAGCAGGAGTACGACGGCGTGGAGGTAACACGGCCAGTCTTTGCATTTTCAGCTCCCCGTCAGTCCCCAACCGAGGACTGAAGACCCCCACAAAGACCCAAAGACCCCAGCGTTGTCCACGGGCCTCCGCTGGACCCGCTGTGGGCGGTTCAGAGGTGTCCTGATGTGCTTTCTCAACAGTGACTATAATTTCCACAGTAATATACCTGCAGCCTTTGTTCTGCGTTGTTTAATAACCTGTTTAAAGCCGTTTCACAGCTCAGATCTGCTTGACGCTGAATGTGAACACGTATTTAACTTTTAACGTGACTTCCTGAGTGACAGAGATTCTGCAACAGATTTACTTCCACGTTAGTTCTTGTTGAGCATTTTTAAATCGAAGCCTAAACGCAGAGGAAAGCTTTAGCAGCGGGACGCTTCTCTGTAGAGGCTGTGGCCACCAATAACACCGATCAATGGAAAAAAAAAAGAAAATATCCATCTGAGTTGGGGGTTAGGGTTAGTGGGTTAGGGTTAGGGGGTTAGGGTTGTCAAAGAAAACAGGAAAGACTGTGTTTAAGACAGTTTCCCACAGCAGTTTAATAAAGTAGCCTCGTAAAACCCCGTCCAGCCGTTCACCAACTTTCAGTCACTGACAATAAGGGAGACATATGAGACAATGAGGGATGAATTATCCCATCAACCCCTGCTGACGCTTACCCAGAATGCACAGCTGTAATTAGAGAACACGTTATGGGGGAAGCCTTATAAATATGAAGTTACCGTTGCAGAGAGATAAAATGTCTAACGACAGTAAATGTTTTCTTCACACTTAATGCTGGTTTTTGCTTGTTAGTCATTTTGTTTCGACAGTGTGAGGCTTCCTTTCTAGTCTTTATTCATCTTTTTGGTGCATGTGGACGCATCGGCGTGTTCCTAAACCAAACCTGTCACGATCATCATCCGTGCAACCGGCGGCCACACAAGCGCACCTTCTTACCATTTACCAGGACTCTTTGCTACACAGATAAAACCACAAAAAAAAAAATTTTTTTGTTTTTTTCTTCTGGTGGTTGCTGGTTCAGGCTTGGTGGTCAGCACTGTTGCCTCACAGCTAGAAGGTTCCTGGTTAGTCTTCACGGGTCCACTTTCATGGACCCGAACCCAAATGGACCTGTGAAAATTCGGCCCGAAACCAACCCAACCCGAGCTATTATCATAAGTTTGGGAGTCCAAGCTAAATGGACCCGCAATATTTGGACCCAGAACCGACCTGAGTCTTTAGTGTCCGACCACGAACCAAACCGAGTTACCCGGATAGAACCGAGACAATCCAGCCCATAGTTGCTCATGTTAAAGTTGTCTAGCGTTGAATAAAACTTGATTTTCTTACCTAAAGTTGTCTTCTTCTACCGGTTCAGTTGCTACATAGGCTACGTGATGTAAACAACAATAAATCCACGTCGTTATTTTCTTTGTGGATACAGACGCTATTGGTAGCAACTGCTAATGCTAATAGCCTACACCGGTCAGGACGTGTCGTAAATATGTTATTTCATCCAGCGTTGTTATGTTGGTGATCCGTTGTGCTTTACAGCTGCCGGGCAAACCGCTAATAACACGCTAATAACGGCTAACACGCTAAGGCAACACGATTGTTTCATGACAAACACGCCACGTTAATGAATAATTAATTAAACTGCCCCGAGTCCTGACATTGGCTGCCACCCCCCAATATCTTTACCTCTTGGAGTAAACTCTCTCAAGTAGAACGCCGGACCGAGACTAACTGTACCGATTCCGACCCGAACCCGAAGTCACGTCTTTTGAATGGACCCGAGACTCGATTCGGGTCGGGTCAGAACCTCGGGTTTTCGGGTTGTTCTGAAGACCTCTACTGCAGGGGTCTTTCTGTGTGGAGTTTCCATATTCTCCCCGTGTTTGCGTGGGTTTCCTCCGGGTTCTCCGGCTGCATGCATGTCAGGTTAATTAGTGGTTCTTAATTACCCGTAGGGGTGATTGTGAGTGTGCGTGGTTGTTCATCTGTGATGGACTGGTCACCTGTCCAGGTGGACCCCTGCCTCTCACCTGAAGAGAGCTAGGATAGACTCCAGCAGATCCCCGTGACCCTGCAGAGGATGAAGCAGGTATAGATGAGGGCTGGATGGTTGCTGGTTTGTTTCCTGCACTACGCTTTCCCACTGCTGAGACAACAGTGAGCGATTTTTTATTTTTATTTTTTTCCCAAGATCCCAGATCCCGGTCCGCCGTCGGCGCTCTCGTTCCCTTTCGCCCCTCCTGTTGCGACAACAACATCCAGCCGGCAGGACCAACAGCAGCGCCGCTGTATCAACTCTGCCGGACTGGAATGAGGCCTCATGTAGTCGTTCCGCTGCGGATGATCTGGAAGAGAAAGGAAAAAAGAAAACATGTCAACTCACTGCTCGACGCAACAGGAGATGAGATGGATGGATGGGGGGGGGGGCATCATCTCTCTCTCCTTCACACATATTCACACACACACACAGAGTTGACGTGTGTGTGTGCCGACTAACGTGTCATCACTGAGCCGTCTGGACACGCCTGCGGTGGCCAGATGTGTTACACGCGTGTGCGTGTCGGCGTGTTTGTGCGTGTGCGTGCAGCTGGGTGCTCCGGTATTCAGTTATGCTGCGCGTGGTTTCTGTGTGTGTGTTAATATTCATGGGTTTGCCCACTCTTTGTGTGTGTGTCTAAACAGAGCCGTGTTTGTGAGCAGCTGGATGAACGGTCGCATTGTTCGGAGAGCAAAAACAGACGGGGGGCCTTTGACTTGAGCTGCGACGCCCCCCGTGATGACACACCACGTCATCTACGTGGCCGTGCGTCTGCGCGGGAGCATCAGCTGCTGCACACTAGAGCTGGGCGATACTGGGAATTTGGGTATTGATCCGATTCCAAGTAAACACAGGGCCAGTATCGCCGATACCGATACCGATGCCGATACCGATACCGATACTTTTTCATATTAAGCTTAATCTATCATGAAACTGCTTATATTTTGGTGTTGTTGTCATTTTTGTCTTCGGATTTTTTGGTTAAAACCTAGGATAGGATTTCAGCAAACTTTATAGGTGACTTCAAAATACTGTAACATTAACATTTTTGTGTAAATATTCCTTGGAGTTGAATTATTCTGTTCATTATGTTTTTTTTTTATATTATCCCTAACCCCTAACCCCTAAACCCTAACCCTACCCCTAACCCCCTAACCCTAACCCTAACCCTAAAGCCTAAAGCCTAACCCTAACCCCAACCCCTAACCCTACCCTAACCCCTAACCCCTAACCCCTAACCCCTAACCCCTAACCCTAAACCCTAAAACCCTAACCCTAACCCCTAAACCCCTAACCCCTAACCCCTAACCCCTAACCCTAACCCCTAAACCCTAAACCCTAACCCCTAACCCTAACCCCTAAACATTAACCCTAACCCTAACGTCATGACTTGTCAATGCATGACAATCCATTATAAATACAACGTTTCAAATGAAATTCAGGTAACAATAAATAACCACAATAAGGAATAAACATCTCTCCTGTGTGTTTAAAGCTAACTGAGAAGGCATATATGGCTATATTTTAAAATTGGTCATCATGGTGGTACTTGCAGAGCTCAATAGTTTCTCAGGTGGTACGCAGCATTAAAAGTTTGAGAACCACTGTCTTAGATAACACCTTTCAACGGGATACATGACATGTACTGGGTTATTTCAAGGTCTTAAGGGCTGGAGTCGGTCAGGGTGTGTTTGTCGTGTGCTGAGACAATGTAATGACAGGAGAAGCACGAGGGGAGGAAACGGCACACTTTGTTTTTCTTTTACACTTCTGGAGCCACCAGGCCGTCTAGACCGACTGCTTCCTCACTTCTATTGTCTCTCGAGGCGGTTGAGCTGGTGACGGTCGTCCCAGATCTTCTGGACGGAGCAAACCCAGTAGTTTTCTTTTGGGAGGGGTCGTTTTAGTCCTTTAATGCGGCTAATTTGTTCATCTCAGGCTTATTAGCACTTTGCTGTGAATAAAGCCAAGAGTCAGTGTTAGGAAACGGTGATTACTGTCTTGGAAAGCTTTATGTTCTGCACAAGCACAAATTTAAAACGTTACACTCTATGGCAAGCCGTTTTAACATAAAATAGTTAAACTGTATATGTATTGGAGATATCCATAATTCAATTCTTCCTATCCAAAAATAACATTTCAGATATCCACAATTGTAATTTCAGATATTCACAACATCATTCTTACTAAGACAAATGACCTCACTTTTCCCATTCATGTGTATTTGATATTACAGATAGTCGTAATCCATTAACAGATATCCAGAACTCACAATGCAGATATCTGCAACTGATTTACGACTATCCTTATTTCCATTTAAAGATATCTACAACATAATTTTGACTAGTCGCAATTCCAATTCCAGATAACACTGTTATCACTGTTAGTTCAAGATATCTGCTTTTGTATATCAAGATATCTTAAATTGAATTTTATCTAGCCAGAATAACATTGTTGATATCTTGAATTAGAATTACGACTAGTCGAAATTAAGTTGTTGATAACTGGAATTATGGATAGTCATAATTCATATGTAGATATCAATCATCGGATTGTAGATATCTCAAAAGGAACTTTTATTAGAGATTTCGTGTTCAGAACATCTTTAACCCTGATTCTTCCTAGTCAGAATGTATTTGCAGATATCTTGTATTAGAGTTTCGACTAGGCGAAATGAGATTGCAGATATCTGTGAAAAGTGAGCGGGAAAAGAAAAGTGAAAAAAATGTGAGGCAGGGCTGGTACCGAATCAAAGCCATTAAAACCATCGACCGCTACTGTAACTCTGTTTCTCCAGCTAGCCAGCTGAAATACTAGCAGGACTTTTTACTGTCTCTCACGATGTCCGAGCAACGGGGGGCTGAAGCTGGCGTGTTTGACTGGGTTTTTAATGCCGCAGCACGACAGGAGCTAACGGCCAGAAATGGAGAGGAATTACTCTTTGGTTAACTGAAACTTTGGTTCTCTGAGCCAATAGCCAATAAAAAGCTAGCCAATAATAAGCAACGAATTGGATGCCTCGCACGAGCAACGTCTTACTCAACAATTCTCACTAGTCACAATTACGTTTGAGATATCTTTAACTTTCATTCTGACTAGTCAAAACCGAATTACAGATATCTGTAATTGTCATTGAGGATGTGTGACGAGTCGAGTGGTGCGTTAAGTGACGTCATTTCGGATATCTGCAATTCAGTTTTGACTAGACAAAAATGAATTACAGATATCTCTAAATGTACTTTTGTCTAGGCAGAATGAATTTACAGATATCTTTAATTAATATTCCTACTAGTCATAATATAATTACGACTCCTCAAAATTAAATTATTGATATCTATAATGCTAATTCCGGACAGTAAAACCTAATTATTTTATGTTAAAACGGCTTGCCATAACTACCACCAAAATTTAACGTACCATTAACAGAACGTCACTGAGTCGCTTACGCTGAACGTTTCATTTCAAAAGTTCTCCGTCATAGCTCCTATTTCTACCACGCCTTTACGTATACGTAGCCGCTCATTAAAGGACGAATTTTCAGACCTACGCAGAGAGTTTCAGCGGTTTCCTGCGGTGGATTGTCTGCGTCAGGGTTTAATCAGGATACTCCAGACTCAGTTAGGAGACTCCAGTCCAGCATAAAACCACTGTTGCAGCTTTGCACGACTCACCTGAGGTGCAGCAAACATCACTTAATGTGGAGTCGAGTGGAGGACAAGATGAGGAGGGTGGTTAACCCTGAGATGAGATATATTTTCATCCTTCGGTCCGCTGTGTTGTTCAGTTGGGTTAAGTTCACCCTCCGTTTGACGCTGGAGGAGAAAGTTTAAACGTTTCATTGATCTGATGTTCACACTCAAGGTTTATAACGTATCATTTGCTGCACAACTGAGCATTAACTCCACTCTCTGATGTCTTCCAGGATCTGCTCCACCTCTCGGAGTACGACCTCTTGGAGCTCGGCGTCTACAATCACCTCCACCGCCTGCACCTGCTTACTTCCCTGCGCCTCCTGCAGGAGCGAGAGAGGAGGAGAGGTACTCGAACGCTCGCACACACCCCCCCACACACTCCCCCACCTGCTCCCCCACCTGCTCCCCCAGGTCTGCTGAGCCCCCAGAGTCTTGCCTCCCTGCGTGTAGCAGCAGCGGTAGCCGTTCGTGTCAATGTGGAGGCGTGTTTATACACCTTTTCGACTTAAAAATTGTGGACATGCGCCCCCTAGTGGCCCCACCATAACTGGAGTGTGCGGTGCTCCACCTAGTAACCCAAACTGATAACGCAGACATGTCTTGGATTGATGATGTTAGGCAGTGGCCTCCAATTACAGATGAAGGTAGTTTATCGCTGTTTTTAATGATTGGTTATGGAAATAGCATGATCTATTCCCATAATCAAACACTAAAAACTGTGGGAATACGTGAAAAATGCAACTCTGGCTATAACTAACGTCAACAAGCCATAAAGATTATGCTACTGTAACGTTAACGCTAGCGGTAAATTAGGCTATGTGTTAAGGTTATATTTAATTTATTTTATCATCATCGTGTATTTCGCATACTTTCTTCTTCCATTGTTGAATTTTCATGCCGTTTTTGGCACAGTTTATGACGGAACATGTATTCCCACTCGACTGACTCAACATTATAAAAATATATATTTGTAGAAAGAGAAAAACACTGGTTAATCTGTGAGCCGGTGAAAGTGTCGCTCTGTAGCACAAACACAGTACGCCAATGGCGGACGGGGTACTTCCGGGGTGCTGGCCCGAAAAGGTCTATACCTGCGGATCTTCTGGGGGGGTGTGTGTCTGTGGGCACGTGCACGTGTGTTTTGTGTGTGCTTTGTTTGTCCAGTTTCCCGTAGAAATGCACGATAACTGTTTTTTAGAAACTGATACCGATAACCGATAACTTTCAGCTCCCAAAGGCCGATACGATAACTGATAACACACACATATACCTAAGATCATTACATCAATACTATGAACAAAATCAAAAATAGTTTTGGACTTTTTAAATGAGCAGATATTTATTTTTTTCCAAAGAAAAACTATTGGCAAGCCTCTCAAACATTTTCATGATATCTCACATTAACTTAAATAAGGTTCATTACTGACTGATATAAAAATAAAGGCTCCTTGAACTGATGGAAATACATGCATCAGAATTACTAACTGAAAAAGATTAACATTTAAAGGATTTTGACTTGTGGTTCCATTTAAATTAATACCTTTAATTAAAGTAAATTAGGTTCAGTAGTTTTTTTTTTTTTTATTTTTTTAATCTCATGTTAACATTTAGATGAGTCTGAGGGAGAGGAAGAACTGTGCTGGTTTGCACACGTTAGCATTAGCTTCCGTTAGCTCACATTAGCGTGATTTCAAAACTCCATGGAAGCGATTGTTATGTTGTAGGTGGCTGATCAGGTTTTACGTATTAAAGCTTGTGCTTCCCTCCTCGTAGAATTCACTCGGAGGATTCGTCACAAATAACCACCAAACTATCTTCTTCTGAAACTTTAACGAAGTTCCACGCCGCCATGTTTGTTGTGATCAGCGCTGTGCTGCAGGCTGCATTCAAGGTGTAACGTAAATTCCCACGTTCCCTCGTTTGCTAGTCGTTCTTTCAGCCTTTTCTATTTTTTTTTTTTTTTTTTATGTGTAACATGAGGGGAAATACTGCGAATATCAATTCAAGTTAGCAACTACTAAAATTATGACCGAGTTAACGAGTTGTTTTCTGGCATGAGGGGGTATTCTTGATTTTCCTTATTGAGTAATTGTTTTTCTGATTATGCCGACGTCACTTGAACATAACATTTACTGCTGGTCATTCAAGGCTCAGAGGGAGCGAGGCACTGCTGTGTTGACAGAAATATATATGTTATCGGGGCTATTTGTCGTGATATCGGAGTTATCGGAATGACGTCATAATTTCCTGTTATCGGCCCGATAGTTATCGTGCACCCCCAGTTTCCCGTGCATTCATTATAATGTGAAATCTAGACATCTTGATGGTTGTGAGCGACTACACTGGATAGCTTTATGAAATTTTCAGCTGCTGGCAGTGACAGTTACGGTTTTAAAGGACGACTTGCTCCACAAATGAGGTCAAAATGAGTTTGATGCAAAAACAATTTGGCTTCATCGCCTCAGTAAAACCACACTCTCAGTTTCGGCTGAGCCGAGCAGTTTGCAGAGGTTAATTTTCCTGAAGCTCTTTAACGACGTGCAGGCTGTTGGGTCCAGAAACAGAAATGAGGTCGCAGTGACTTCGAGCGCCTCGTTTCAAGTTCAGTCCAACTGTTTCTTCTTTCCTGCGTGAGTTCTGGACGGAGCGTCTTTGTCTCACGGTCTGTTTTTAAATCTCTGGTTGCGGCGCAGAAGAACGTGGAAGCCGTGGATGCTTTAAAACCCAAACAGCTGACGGCTCAATGCTCTGATGTCTGCAAAGTGAATCTGCTGGAGGTCAGTGAGGTCCAACAAGAGGGCACCGGGTCTCCACTGCCAGATCCTGGAGGTGGTCCTCTGATGAACCAGGGGCCGGCGCCGTCGTCATGGAGGGAAGAGTTCGATCCCAGACTGTGGAGATGTGACGCCTCGTTTCTCTGCTGAAGGAGACGGCAGCGACGCTCGGACCATCAGAGACCAGGATGCTGACGTACAGCACAGCATCACTGGTCCCAGAGGTTCTGCAGAAACACCTTTAAGGTCACTGGTCCCACAGTCCAACAGGAAGACCATCTGGAAGACCAGATCTTGTTGTGAGTCTGGAAGCTGCAGAAGCTCTGACTCCCGTTCTGCTTCAGTCCTGTTCAAATCTAAATTTGATTTATTATTGTTATTAGGAGCTTTTTGTCTAATTTGTCTGAAAACGTTTTCAAGGTTGGCAGGTCTAATGTGATTTGAGCAGGAGGGCGTGAGTGTGTTTTCCTTGTTGGCAGGGACTGAAACGCTGCAGCAGGAGCAGATAAGCCTTAATTAGACCAATTAGAGGGTAAAGTGGGATGAAGCAGCACGACCCACGCCTTCACGCTCATACTTCACATATTTGAGGGATTTACTTTTAAAGTTTTGTTTGCTGCTACATCTGTGGTTATTCACGATGCTCTCGGTTCTGCAGAAACACCTTTAAGGTCGTCTCATCCTCTCTGTTCAACCCCCCCGACGCTTTGATCCTTGTTTCTTGCACCAAAAACTTCCGTCTTCATGTCATTTAATCTCGTCTTTTAGATAAATGGAAGAATAACTAACTTTGCTTTGTGAAACACGTTATTTCCTGGAACAACAGACGTCGGTGAAGGACGGGGATGTTTTTACGCAGCGGGTGATTCGTGTTGCTCTCGTGAAGGCGAGAGACTCGGCGGCGGCGTGACCTCGAGTCAACACTGAGCGTACCGTCAACATCTCGTTGTTTCTGTCTCTCTGTATCAGCAACATCCGGCCGCTATCTCTCGCAGGTCGGAAAAGGAGAATATCTTGTTCTTGGAGTTACGCTGATCCCTGACAGGAACGTCCGAGTCACCCAGTTCTTGGAGTTTAACTGTTTTAAAATGGGTAAACATCTTGTCCGAAGTCTTCAGCTGATGGATCCTGAAGGTTTTTAGGTTTTTGCTCGATATAAAACCCCCCAGCGGTCGGTTACAGCTTGGATGAGAGTCCAGTTGCCTTCGTCTTGAGCTTTTTTTTTTAATGATAGCCTTTATTTGTTTAGTTCAAAACGTTACATTTTTATGCGTTAGAGAGATGTAATGCATGTAAACGCGGCGCGTCAGCAGAGTTTCTGCAGCGAGAGATTGTTTCTCTGTTACGAAGTTAAACGTCACAGCTTTAAGTTGGTGGAAGAAAATGATACTGATACCTGAGCGTTAGGGCTGTAGCGATACACTAATCTCACGATACGATACGATACGATATGATACACGATATTCGGTTCGTGATACGATATATATCGATATTCATCTTGCAATACATTTACAGTGATCCCTTATTTTTCGTGGTTAATGGGGACCCCACCCACGTAAATCAAAATACGTAAACTGGAGCTGGAGCCCCCCCGAACCTTAATAATGTGTTTGAAATATGTTTAAAAACCGCAATAAAGTAGCGAAACAAGACAAAGGCTCAACTGTGGTCTTTCTGTTTCCTTCACAGCCTCTGGTCTCTGAACCGTAGTAAAGAAACTGCTGGTATTGTGCTATTTTTGGCTTGTAATTAGCGGCTAACAAGCTAACAACAAGAAAAGAAACAGTCCAGTTTTCTCTGCATGGAACGGGAACTTTATTCTGGCACTGCAGGAACTTGTAACATCACACAGGTTGGATTGTTGGGCTCCTGTCGGTTAACAGAGAATGTAAATCTATACACGCTGGGCTGCTGTTGATGCTCACTACACTTTTCATCTAACCCCGTTTTCATTCTGCCGTCCCACGACACACACTACATTACCCATAAGGCCACCTTCTTAAAGGGGCCAGGCTGGCTCACATTTCTTCGCTGTGAGAGAACGTGCACAACATCCTGTGATGTTTCAGCAATTTTTAAAAAAAATTTTAAATTATACTATATATTTCTGAAAAAATCTGTGGAACTTAAACTGCGATTTGGCAAGGGATCACTGTACATCATTTTCCGAAAGATTTTAAAGGGACAAAGTGATTTTGGTGACATCTTGTGAGTGTTCCAATGACTTTGTTTGAATTAATTGAACTGAAAGCATCAATTACACATTATATGGCTGACAGGCAGCTTGTAAATGCTGGACAAAATGAATAAAAGATGTGTTGTGAAAAATAGTTTCATTTATTTAAACAGTGCAAATTGTTGCTTGCAAGCTTTTAAAGGTGGGACACGGGGGTTTTGAAAGAAGCTTAGAATACTGATACCCGTGACTGGAAAATCGATACTCTTTGGGGAAATAAAATATCGATAAAATTGCTCAGCTCTACTAAGCGTGTCTGATAAACGACCCTAAGGGCCCCAAAGCCACTATTTAGGGATAGCGGGTAGCGGGAGGGGTTTTCCCCCGCAAAGATTGCAATCTTCTACCTTGCTAAACCCGCTATCCTTCCTGCGTTAACCGCTACATTATCCATAGGAGTGGTTAGGGCGTTCCACCTGTTAAACCAATCAGTGCGTCAGCAGCCATTGCCAGGTTGTGCTAATCGCTATGGAGCGTCTTTTCATCTAGATTTTGCGGGTAGCGGGTGGTCATTGCGATCGCAAGATACCGAGGTTGCGGAAAGGGCAAAAGACACGCCCATTACCACACCTACAATGTGAGCAAGGGAGTCGCCATAACGGGTAGCGGCTTTAGCGAGCGGCTGATTGCCTTAGCGGTTAGCGGAGGTTCCTATACCCACAAATTGCAGGTATAGGAACCTCAGCTAACCGCTAATGCAGGGGTGCCCAATCCTGGTCCTTGAGAGCCCCTATCCAGCAGGTTTTAGAGATTTCCCAGCTTCAACACACCTGATTCTAATTAATGGTCGTTATCAGGTTCTGTTGATGACACGGCCACTTGTATAACGGTGTCCCAAAGCAGGGAAGCATCTAAAACCTGCTGGATAGGGGCTCTCAAGGACCAGGATGGGGCAACCCTGCATTAGCGGTTAGTGGAGGTTCCAATACCCCCAATTTGCGGGTAGCGGCTAGCGTTAACGGGTAAGGGGAAGTGTACGACAGACTCCACACAGGAATCATCAATCAGCTTATTTTTTATCTCAACCGGTTAATGAAAGATGATGACAGTCGCACGTTAGGCCACTCGGCGAGTCTGAATTGCCGGCACTAGCGAGTGATTCAGGATGCACCTTTGAATCCTCCCTCACGGCCTTTTCCTCGCCGCCTTCTCCGTTTGGAGTTTAGGAGTCGAAACATCTTTGAAGATGTTTTCAGATCGATTTCAAGGTCGCAGGTTGGAGGAGAGGAGACGAGGAGGCACAGATATGACATGAAAACGGCCTTTTGGGTGAGGGAGCAGCAAGAAAACATCGGTAAATTTACCGGGAAGAGCTAATTTATTCGACCGCTGGACGCTGCGGTGTTTGACTGACTTTCTCTCTCCAACTCAGCAGCCTTTTTTCAAAGTAAAGCCGAAATAACCATAAACTGATCTCAGCGACGCGCCACGGAAACAAACATTTTTCTACCACGAGGCCGGGAGGGATGAGACACACATACATACATGCGGGAACAGAAAGCATGGACGTACATTTTTTTTTTTTTCAGTAAAAGGGCAGTGGGGGGGTAGAGGGGGGGTATCTGTGGAATGACGGGGGAGAGAAAGAAAAGAGAGAGGGAGGAGTGGAGGAGGATGATATGAGGATAAGAATGTTCAGTTCACAGCTCGTGTCGTCCAGCTGAGGAATTTATAGAAAACACCACAAAACAGGAAAAGAACCAAAATAAAACGTCCATAACAGCCGTTCTCTAACTTCAGAATACCAAGACCCAATTTGAAATGTGAAAAATCTCCGTGGCCCACCGAAACCTTTAATCACAACTGTGATCAACATACAGGACTAGAAGCTATGTTCTGATATTAATGTAAGGGGTCAACAAATAAGATGACACTTGTCGTATTAAGTTGACAGTAAAATAATGCTTAACTGTTTTTTTCATTACTTCTTAATGTTTTTTTTTAATCATCTCATGCAGTAATTAAAAAAATATTTTAAAAAGATCGAGGATTTAAAAACATATTTGTTTAATTTTAATGACCTCTCACGACCCACCTGCAGTCCTACGACGGCCCACCAGGGGGCCGCGGCCCGCACTTTGGGAATCACTGGTCTATAAATAAAATAAAACCAGCGCCGGAAAAAAGCAGAGCCCTTTTTTTTTTTTAAATCTAATGATCCGGGGAACCGTTGTGCCCCGAGGCGTCCTGGCGGTTGGCGTTTGTGCCAGCGGGGCTGGACCTGAGTCACGTGGACAGGAAGTGCAGGAAATGGCGACGACATCGCGGTGAGGTCCAAGCGCGTTTAAATAATCTAATTAACAATTAATTGGTTTGCAGACTTCTTCTACGACCGACCTCTACGTCTTTTCTTCTTTTTTTTTTTTAAAGACCTGTCGCGGCGTCGGTCACCTCTGAAGGATCACGGTCCTCCCCCCCCCCCCCCCTCTCGTATTTAGGGAAGGTTGGAGTGACTCAGGAGATGATTACAGATTACAGCTCTGAGTCAATGTGCGGCTTCTTGGAAATGCCACCCTCGCACACGCAAACATGCCAAGAATTTTTCTGCGTGCTGGTGTGAAACGGTGCTGAGACCCGTTCGGCGGTAAAAACCCGGCTCATCTGTGTGTTTTGTGACTGTCTCGTGTACACAAAAAAATCAGAATACTCAAATTAACACTCTCAGATTTAATTTCAACACTTTTGAAGTGTCTATATGGGTCCACACCACAAAGTAGTGCTGGGCGATATGAAAAAAATCATATATCATGATATGGACTATTTTATATCACAATAACGATATATATCACGATATACCATAATAAAGTTTGTTTTCAGTTATTCTCTGAAAAGTTTGACAAAAATTTCATTGCTTACTTTTCAACTTTATTTTGAAAGGACATTTAGCTGAACTGTCACAAACATACACTTTAGTGCAGCAAAAACAGGTAGGTACAGAGGTACAGTAGCTTTCACATTTTTTTTAAAGTGCACAACAGTTTCTGAGAGGAAAAACACATTTTTGCACTGAAGTTCAGCTATAAAAAATAAACACAAATTATTTTTCAACTTTCTGAAATCTGTAACCTTGTAGTACAAAGTTTGCAAACCAATATAAAGTGTCTAAAGTAAACATCAGGGTTGAAGAGAACTCTGTTTAAGGCATTAACCATGAATAAAAGTGCAAACATAAAAGGCTACTTTGTAGAAGTAGATATGATTCTATCAAATTTATCGTTGCAGGTTATTTAATTACATATTTGCTGTGATAATTGATAAAATTAGGTTAGAAACGATAGAAGAGAAATGGCACGATACACACTTTTATATTGTCCCCATGATATGTATCGTCATATTGCCCAGCACTACCACAAAGAGTTAATTTAACTCTTTTTTTTTTTGAGTTAGTACCTTAACACTAACTTAGTGTAATTATTGACTCTTTTTGGAGTTAAAATTTAATACTTTACTTTATCTTAACACTTTTATGTAGTGTTAGACATTAACTCTCTTTCGGGATTGTTGGTTAACTATACAAGTGTTACAGTCATTTTAACGCTGTAAGGTGTAAAATTAGCTCTTCTGAATTACTAAAAAGAAAACTTAGAAAATAAGGTTTGCCAAAAGATAATGCCATCATGTTTAGTTGAAACTCGTTTATTTCAAACATGAACCACAAATTAACATTTAAAACACTTAATCGGACACAATTCGTCGTTAGCTAACTTAATGTTAACACTAACATAATGCTAACAGCCCACGACCGATTATTAACGCTTATTCAGCGTTAGCTTGCTTAGCCGAGTTAACAACACAACAAAAATACGGTCTAAAACTTTTTTACCATAGCAGATACAGTCTTTACCATCAAATTACAAGTTCTAGCGAACCAAATGACGAACTAATATCATCACTGCTTAGCGCGTCTAATGTGGCGACATAACTTTACCATGAGTGTCTCGCCATTGAAGACAGACCAGGTGCCAGAGGGGTAATATAAATATCAAAACCTAACGCGAACATAAAGTTAGCTCATTTTACTTACCGAACTATGTCGACATAAAACCACGGTGAAACGCACAGCGAAACGAGAGGCTCCTCAGTCGGTATTTAGCTCCTGCCGCTGTGTAGCACGGTGGGGGCGGGGTCTGATTTACACATCCACGTTGGAGTTAAGAGTTAAATAGTTCAGAGTTGATGTTACTACAATGACACTTACAGATTTGATCTGAAGACATTTGTTTTGACACTTTGTTTTGACTCCAACTATTTGTAAACTTAGAGTTACATATAAGGGATTTGACTCTATTCAGAGTGGAATTAACTCTGCTTTTGCTTAGATTTCACCAACACCAGAAATATAACTCTTCTCAATTTACTGTGTACTTTAAATTGAACAGTTCTGGTTGCTGTGAGTGAAGCCAGAACTGTTTTTTTCTGAACATCTATGCGTTAAAGCGAGTGAAGAGTACGGCGTCTAACCCGGGGCTTTGACGGACGGGTCCTGTTAAGTTGCGTTACTCAAACCGTGACTGAATCCGAAAACGAAAGCGGGTTAAGCTGAAGCTTCTGCGCCCGTCGCCCCTTAAATCTTCTTCTGCGTGGACAAGTCGCGGCAGGAACGGGAGATGAAAGTCCTGACAGACGGCTTTTTGGCTGCCACGCTTTGAGAACTACGTTTCTCCGTGGCTCCCGGATGGAGCAGGTACTGAAAACAGATGAGCGCACGGGTGGATGCGTCGCCGTCATGTGAAGCCAAACAGAAAGTGAGGTCACGTCTCGGCCGTGCAGCAGCGACGCTCGGCTCGCGTTAGCAAATGAGCGCGACCCGCTGAAGAAGGGAGCGCGGAGGCCTCGGCTTTAACGCATAAAGACATTGTTCAGCATCGAGTCTCTTATTAGCTTCTTATTCACAAAAGTGTCCCTGAAATCACAATAATGAGAATCCGTTTCAGTATCCGCCGCCGCCTGCTCAACCTAAAACTCAGTAAACAATATTTAGCTCCTTTTTTTCTTCTTCTTCTTCTTTTTGGCCAGCATCAGTTGGCTCAGGTGCTGCTAAAAATATGTTTGCACTGGATAATAGTGAGGAAAATCACGAAGCAGGAAGGAAGTTGGGACTGGAAGGTGGGTTTTATGCCAAACTGAGACCCACCACGACTGTCGGGGTTCCTGCAAAGATCTAAGTGATATTTAGATCTCCCAAGGTCTGATACAGAAAGACTGATGTTCTGACTTTATATAACTATTAGGGCTGGGCAACGATTTAAAATTTTAATTGCGATTAATCGCATGATTTCCCTGATTAATCATGATTAATTGCAACGTATCGCAAAATCAAATAATGAGTTCAAAAGTAGTTTAAAGTGCTTTTTTTTTTTAAATGTTCTGCTGCCATATGAACTAAAGTGCCATAACATTTGTTGTTCAAACACTTTTAACATCATCACTTTTCAGTAACACATATTAAGTGTAAATATCTTAAAAAATGTAAAATAAAATGAAGCTTATTGCCACTGCCAGGGCATTAATCTCAAAATAATAAAAGTCTATCAACAAAATCCTGAGCCCCAATCATGATATTAAAACGGGTCATTTCTGAGGTAACAGTAGAAACTTTTAACGGGGAGCAGCGTCACCAGTCTATGTTCAGGACCAGCTGTCCCTGTTAGAAAGTGTGAAGCGCAAAAAAAAAAATAACACTGTTAAATTTCCCTTACAGGGAACGAGAATGTAAAGTGCATGTTTATACAGGAGTTTTGTTTTTTTCCACACGTTTTTCCGCCAATTCTCCTCCGGTTCCGCAGCGGCCAGCAACAGACTTTCCAAAATAAAAGCACGTGAGCAACATACGTTAACGCGCGATACAATAATTGTCGGCGTTAATAAATTAATGAGCTTTTTTTTGGCACTAGTGGCAGTATGGGCGGGGGCATGCGGCGGGGGTTCACATGGGCCGGGAGTCGAGCCCGCAACCGCTGGGTTGAGGACTGTGGCCTCTGCATATGGGCCGCCTGCCAACCACTGCACCACCGGGTGGCCCAGTAAATTAATGAGTTAATGCGATAATAGCGCGTTATCTTGCCCAGCCCTAATATATATATATATATATATACATATATATATATATATATATATATATATATATTATTAGGTATGTTCCTGGCGACTAACTTCCCTGTCGACTAAACGAAAATTAAAAAAAAAAAAAGTTGACTAGTCTAAGAAAAAAAGGAAAACACTCAGAAAACAGTGAAAATTTAGCACAATTTATTGAAACATCGAAACAGAATTTGAAACATTGTCCCAAAAAATATTGTGTGTAATCGTGATGAGCTGCGTTATCCTCTCAGACCGGACGGGAGAACACCGTCTCCAGGTAAACAATGTCAAATTAGCCTGAGTGTGGCTAGCACCGCTAGCATCAGCAGCCGTCGTCTCGTGCAGATTAACATCCAAATGCTTGAGTTGAATGTGGTTGCTCATTGCTCCAGTCGAGTGATTGTATGCCAGTTGTTTCTGACACAGTCTACATACTACCTTGTTTTCATTTTCTAGATTAAAGTTCCGCCAAACCGCGCTGGTTTTGCGAGAGGACATCTTCCCACCGTGACGTTTTAAAACTCCAGTCTACTCGAGCATTGCTGTGGAGAGGAGGCTGCTGTCTGACGGCTCTGTAGCTCCGACTAGTGGCGGGCGGCTGTATGACAGTTAAGCGGCCTTGTACATGAATAAAACACAAATTGGTTTAAACGACTAATATTTCTGGTGCCGACTAGTAAGTGAGCGGACGTTTAATCGTTTAGACGACTAATCGCACGCATCCCTAATATATATATATATATATATATATATATATACACCACACACACACACACACACACACAGTGGTACCTCTACTTACAAACGTCTCTACATACGAAATTTTCAGGTTACGAAACGCCTCAATGGGAAAATATTGCCTCTAGTTACGAAAGAAATTTCAAGATACGAAAGGCAAAAATCCAGCTACTCGCAGCTCCCAGAGTTTACCGAACGTAAACATAGCTGTCGGCTGTATTTCGGTTTTAAAGCGGTGCGTCTGAGCTGCTCTGCCATTGGCTATCGCTTAGCATTTTCTTGGCATCCCATTGGCTAGGAGGGCCCCTTCCCTGTATGAGCGTAACCCAGCAACCAGGTAAACAAACAATTATTACTTCCACCAAGGAGGTCATGTTTTTGCCAGTCTGTCTGTCTGTGTTCTAGATAACTCATAAAGTTTTAGATGGATTTTGATTAAATTTTCAGGAGTTGTCAGAAATGTGAAAAGGAAGAACTGATTTCATTTTGGTTCTGATCCGGAAGAAATCCTGGATTCTGGATCACTTTCAAATTTTCGATAATTGTTGCGTTTAGTGGAGGTCTTCGCTCTCCGAGTGCTTTTCTAGTTCTAACATGTATTTCTTACAGGTTTTTTTTGTCATTTCATGTATTATTTATAATTTATAAAAAAAAGTATGTTCGAATTTTGGGGGACTTGGAACAGATTAGGACATTTACATGGAAAACGCGTCTCTACTTATGAAATTTTCAGATTACGAAACCACTTCCAGAACCAATTAATTTCGTAAGTCGAGGTACCCATTGTGTGTTTGTGTATATATATATATATATATATATATATATATATATATATATATATATATATATATATATATATAAGTGATGGTGACTCAGAGGCAGACGGGTTCTTCTGCCTTCAGATTACAGGAACGGAGTGAGAAAGGAGCTCGTTTCCATCTATGAGTCAACAGGAAGCTCATGCATTCCTGCTGAAATGTCTTTTTCCCCTTCACCTCCTGTCATGAAGCGATTTGTGCCCGATACCAGATTATTCCAGCTTCAGTGTGTCGGCGTCAGACTTGTATAAACCGGACCGCTCTTCACACGGCTTCATCTCTGCAGTAGAAAGTATTCAAATGTCACCGGCGTCTTTGGATTTATGGGACTCGGCGGGGGAAAGCCGAACATCAAAAAGCTGCGGGTGTCCGATGCGGGCCCTCTCCCTGCAGCAGGATGGGCTCCTGCATTGTCTCCGGAGGAAGGCGAGCGCACGCGTAAACATGCGCGCACGTGCACGTGTCTGAGTGTTATCGACCCTAGACAATACAAAAGGAACAGGAGGACAAAGACAGGAGAGTGTTGTCCTGAGGGCGGCCTGCACGGCCTCACATACCTGCACACACACACACACGTGCACACACACACACACAGCATGATGTCACGCTGCATCCAACAGCTTGTTGCATCTCAGCCGTTCCCAAACATAAATGAGTCGTGTTTCTGCCGCTGAACTCCGTGAGTCCGGAGAGCGCTAGAGGTTCCTCAAACATGTCACGACCGTGCTGAGATCACTTTTCTTTCTTTCTTTCCTTCTTTCCTTCTCTCCTCCACCGCGAACGGCAACATCGGGTCGCGTCTAAATCTCCTTCCAGCACCGGACCGGTTGGTGGTGTTGGTTTAATAGGTGCCGAACAAAAGGAGCTGCAGCATGAAATATGAGGCCGTGCGGGAAGCACATAGATGAGAGAAGATGGGGGGGGGGGGGGAGGTTTGTTCGGGCGCTGGGAGGCAGAGGTTTGTTGGGGGAGGAGGAGGAGGAGGGAGGGGGGCAACTTGGCTTTAAAAAAAAAAAAAGAAAGAAAGAAAGAAAACTCGCCCTCTCTTGCAGAGGAGCAGAAGGAGGAAGGAGGGGCCGGCTGATCACAAATCACTCCCCAGAGGGGAGGGGGGGGGGGGGGGGGGGGAGAGGAGGGGTTAGGGTTGCGATCCTGCACGGCTACTTGTTGTTGCCTGAGTGTGAGAGAGAGAAACTTTCAGCCGGTCAGAAGTGAAGCGAGCGAAGTCGGAGAATGAGAGGAAACGAGTCCGGCAGAACCGCACGAGTCTGAGAGCCGGAAACCGAGAGGAACCGTCGCAGAGCGGAGGAGAGCTCAGGTACGAACGCGTCGGGACGAACGCGCCGGGACGCTCGCGCCGGCGCACGTATGGAGGGATGTGTGGATGCGGATGTTGGCGGCGGGGCACGTTTTTACCTGTTTTCTGGCTGAACGGATCGGGCTTCGACCCGGAGAGGTCTGCTGTGGTTCCTGTTTGTGTTTTCTGTTCCGCCCCCAGATGACTTGTTGCATTTGTCTCCGGGACTTTCTGAGCAGCAGATCCGCCGTCCCCAAGACGCTGGGTGGACCTGTGGTTGAAGAGATGGCTGGAGTTCAGTGTGTGTGTGTGTGTGTGTGTGTGTGTGTGTGTGCGCGTGTGTGTGTGTGTGTGTAAAGCCCAGCGGGGAATAATTACCTCAAACATGACGGATAAGATCAGCATCATTCCTCTGTTTGTGTGACTGGTGTGGTCCATCCTGACGAATTATTCCTCTGCGTTGTTGTTTATGAATAAAAGGCAGAGACACAGATCCACCTGAACAGCTTTACTGTTAACAAAAATAAAAAACAGTGGGTGACGTGCTCAGCAGCATATACTCCGGTCACAGCCGGCGTTCTGAAATTTCTTCTTACTAGGGATGGACATTTGGTCAAAACATTTTTATATTGAAAACTATCACAATTATTCTCGATATCGGCGTGGCGTTTGTTTTCCCCTTTGGCCTGGTTGCTATGGCCTGGTTGCTATGGCCCGCGCATGCCCAGATGTGTTCAGTGGCCCGGATGTTCGTGGTCGAGAATAACGTGACATTTCCTGTTTCTTTTCTTTAAAAAAACAACGATAATAAAACAAGAGATATCGAGGACACTACTTAACAATGACAATTTATATCAAGGCGCCAGTATTACAGGCTTTTTGTTTCTTAAAAAGATGCGCTTGTTGTGTGCTCGATGTGCGTTGAGGCTAGGCTAGGCTAGGCTAGGCTAGGCTGATGATGAACCGCCTCCACCGTCCTTTACAAGGCTTGGATGCGCGTTGTTCAAGTGATACATCATTGTCGTTGTCGATTAATTGTATTTGTAATTAGCATTGCAGTGATTGCAGTACACTTGGTCATTTTCTAAACGTAAAATGGTTCCACGCCACACTTCACCGCGACCGCTTCATGATTAGGCGACGACCTACAGAAGCTCACGTGTAACAACTGAGTCCAGCCAGGGTAGAGTGATGGTGAAATGTTGCCCCCTGGTGGCAAATTTCTATCGGTGGCACAGCGAAATGCATCGCATTGTTTGAGGACGTGAACTGATAACCTACATTCAGATTGTTTAAAAAAAAAAAAAAAAATCATTCGGTTCATCGACGAAAATTAATTTCTTCGACCAAATTCTTAATGATCAATCATTGATTAATCGATTAATTATGCCCATCTCTACTTCCTACCTAAAAAAAATAAAATTATAGCCTCATCTGTAATTTTTTCCTACAATGTAACAATATCCTACCAGCACATAAATCTGCTCTCCTACTGAACAAGGTTTAATATTCCTGGAAAAGCACATTCATTCACACTCAGGCATCATAAAGACGTGCATCTGATTTGTCTGTCAAACCTAAGAAATATTAATACTGTGCATACATATTAAAAATACAAGAAACTAACCTTTATTCTTCCGTGATAACGGTCAGGCAGCAGAATATTACGTCCTTCTGAAGCTGCTGCTGTACGCATGCGCAGTCAACTCGGGTAGGAAGATATTTCACAACAACGGAACGGCAGTCTGTTGTTCACATTTACAATAACATCTGGCAACAAGAGAAACATGAACATAAAATCACATAACTGTTAACGAAAATGAAAAAACCAGCGGGTGACGTGCGTGGGTGTGTGCTCAGCAGCATATACAAAAATAATGAAAATGACGTGTTAAAAAAACGGACCGCTTTGCAAGGCTCGCGCTACATGCTAATGCTAACTTAAACTAGCAGTAGGTAGCCGCGACCAAAGCAAAGAAGAAAAACTATGCAACAAGTCTGGAACACAAAATAATCATCCTTATAAATATCTTAATTTAACCTACCCATGTTTCATGAACCGAACTAACCTCTAAACTATTCTTCTATTCATATATATGGCTTAGAAAACGTTCATCCACTTACCTCCGGTCACAGCCGGAACTGCGCGCATGCGCCACCTTATGGAGGGGAGGGGGATTTCCGCTGCTCGCACTCATACACGCACACACGTACACGCCACTACACTATCAACAGGCAGGAAAGATGAACCAAGAGGAAATAAATAAAATTGGGGGTGTTTTGGTGAAATTAATAAAACATTTCTCTTTAGAAAACTGCTACATTTGCTTCTTTGAGTAGATTTACTCGGTTAAAGCTGTTTCTGCTGGCGCATCGGTTTATTCTGTAGACGCAGTGAAAGATTCCCCGACTCCATCCACATCTGTTCATCAGCGGCGGCCTCTTGAACGTGCACGGGCGAACGTGTGTCGTGTTGTTTCCCGGGTCTTCGTGGCCCAGCTGGACGCCGTCACATCGGGCCGCCGTGACACCTGCTGGTCTTCGCAGTACGGGATGACGTGGGATGATGTTGGCACGTATGGCTCTGGTGGGGGGGGCGTGAATCCACGATACTCTGTCGGGTTTTGAAGTGTAGGGTTTTCACCTACGTCACGTTTTGGTCAGTGACCCGGATGGGCGGCCATCTTGGAGGTACTCGGATGTAAACACACCGCTGGATCAATGCTAACGACCGTGGATAAAGGACGGATAAACCACAGAAAAGCTCTTCAAAAGGCGTTACAAACGCTAAAACATCCAGAGAAGGACTTGATCCACGGGAAAGAGAACGATATTCTGGAAAGTTACAGTCGGTGGTGCCGATCCGTACGAGTTAGCCTCCCTTCGATTGCAGACCCCGACATCGTAAACTAGCTGGTTTCTACCCGTCATTCCAACAGATGGACCCAATCTGGGTCATCCTTTTGATAAAGGTCAGACCTTTTACCTGGAATACAATGAGAAATATAGCACATTGTAGCTCTACATTTTAAGAGCTGTGTTGCTAGTGTAGCTAGGTGGTAGCTTGATATTATCATTAGACTAGAAATGGTAATAATTGTTCATGTGTGAAATTAAGAGCTAACAACATTTCACTTAACTTACCTGACACGAAATGGGCCGAACAAATTCGGATGTTGTCCAGATTTTTGCCACGCAGGTCTTGGTTTAGCTTTGCTAACCACAAGCGCCTCCTTTCCTCTGACAACTTCTGGCATTGATCTCCCTGATTTTTAATAACCTTTGGACGTCTATAAAACTCCAAGTGTCTCTCGCGGTCTGTCCGGTTGGTTCGGACGAAAACACGGCAATAATTTACCATTTTCAATGAAGACGTCCGATTCACTCCAGCGTGTGCGCTTCGTTTATGTTGCTGCGTGCCTCCAAGATGGCGACTTCCGGTTGGATGACGCGCCGTGAAAACCCTCTAACAGCTGGATGTTTCCCAGATTTTGTTGCGAGGGGCAAGCTAGGCGACGGCCGGTGCACGTGCGGCCGGGTTTAGGTTTAGGCGCTCACGCTCAGCTCGGTCCAGGTCGGGCCAAACGTTCTCCGCCATCTTGGTCGACGAGGAAAGAACTTCAGATATCTGAAAGCCCGAAAGCTCCAGCTTGTTTTTTTTGCGAACTTCTCAGGAGATAATCACCGAACGTGAAGCCACGGGCCTCGTGGACGGACGTATCTGGGTTTTTATCAGTCACTGAACGTCCTCTTCTGATTTATCACCCCCCCCCCCTCCCTCCCCCCTCCCCCCCTCCTATCGGCTCTGATTAGTAAAAGTTCATCCTGCGTTGATTAATTATCTGTTATCTGCTGGGGAGTCGCTGGAGACGGTGACTGCAGTCATTTTAAAACAGAGCCGTGAGTTGATGTGACGTTTTTGTTTTTATTTTTATTTTCACAAACCAGTCAGCTGACCCCCCCCCCACACACACACACACACATACACACACACACTTCCCCCCTGAGCAGGATTCAGGATTCAGGTGTGAATGTGTGAGAAGGCGACAGGCAGATGTAGAAGTGTGAGACGGCAGCGACCGCCGTGGCGTTTTAATAACGGCCTCGTTAATATGTTGCACGCACACACGTGCGCACACACACACACATGCGCGCCGGTGGTCCCACGCTCAGAAGAGCGCGGCCCAACAATAGACGGTCTCTACGCTGCGGTCACGTGACCCTTGTCTCTATTGTTCACTTCTGGCCAGGGGTGGTTTTGCTAATGCATTGCGGGCGTGTGCGTGCGTGCATGCGTGTGTACGTGCGTGCGTGCGCGTGCGTGTCGGCTCATAGCAGGAAGACACTTTAAACCGGCGAGAGGAAACCCCCCTCACCCCCCCCAGCGTGTTTGTGTCCTTGCTCCCTGTTGTGCGTCTGTGCGTAATGACGGGCTGCAGCAGCTTCACCGTTTGAAACTCTCTTCATGCAAACACACACACACACACACACACACACACACACACACACACACAAACACATGCACACACATGTTGTCGTTGTGTTTTTGTTGCATTTCTGCAAACCTGAGGGAGAGAACTGGATAATTCCCAGTGTGGGATTCAGTGGGACTAATTGAACCCTGTGAACTCCTGCAGCTCCTTCAAAAGCCCAATTTTAAAAACCACAGCTTTTTTTTTTTTTTTTTTTTTTTTTTTTTTTTGGGGGGGGGGGGGGGGGGGGGGGGGGATTAACCAAAGAGCTGTGTGACTCCTGACGGATGTGTATTCTGAGCTATGAGGGAGCCACCATCAAACATCTGGACCAGAACCAACTGAAACCAGTAAAGTTAGCGAGGCTCCAGTGATACTCTTTAATAGCTCGGAGGGGGAAGACAGGAGCGTTTGTTTTATCGTGAACGGTCTTTGATGATCGTTTAATGTTTATTCCTCCGTTTCCTCTTCCTGTTAATCTGCGGGGGTGTGTTTGGTTTTTTTTTTGTCCGCGTGTTTTCCCGCCACAAGGTCTTCAGCAGCTTTGCCGACAAAAGCAAAGTTCACCTCGGAGTGTTTTGTCTGTTGAAGCGTCGTGAGGGAGATGCACCTGTAAATCGTCCATTAAAATGTCCAGCTGCTCGTCTCGTCAAAGGTCTCGTTCCAGATGTTTAGAACCAGTAACCCCAATGACAGAACAACGGTGTAACCGTTTTTTTTGCTGACCGAATTACAGAAATGACGCCCGAGTCGTTTGCTTTCCGTCGATCGGCAACATGAACTGCGGTGTAGCTGGTGCTAATAATTGTGGCTAATCATTGTGGCTAATAATCTGTTTGTCTCTCACGATGATCGAGGCTTCCCCTCTCGTAGTTAACCATTTAAGCGGCCTTGAATACACTTAAAGAGCAGCGTGATCTTTAGAGTTTCTAAGAATGACTTTGCCGCTGAACTAAAGCTTCACTTATGATTACACCACCAAACATTAGTCATGGTGCATTCTTTTTTTTGTAGCGCTGTAGCTTGCAGCGCTGTGCTTCCTTTTGTTTCCGTCCTTTTTTATTGCAGCTTGAACGTGGCTGCAGAGCAGACAAAGTTCCAGCTGGTAAATACTGAGCAACGCTAACTATTGCTGACATCACAGCTGATGTCATTTTGAAGAAGAAGAAGCAGCGGCGGGAAATGCCAACGATGCTTCGTGACAGCCCAACGCGTAGTCGCGTTGCAGCAATGGCCGACATGTCAGTCAGGATGCTTTCCTAGAAATGTTACAGCTGTACATCTTGCGGATCGCTGAGGGAAACTCGTTAGCACAAACCATCATCGTTACTCTGACGTTCTTTGACCAAAACACTCCACGGTTTGATGCGTCCGTCGCTTATTTTTCGTCGAATGTGGCTGCAGACGGTCCCTCGACTCCACCGCACCTCCAGCTTATTTAACAGCTTATTTAAAGTCTGTCCTGCAGTTTTAAGCTCCAACGTTGTTTAAAAAAAAAAAAGCAAAGCGAGGTATTTCTACTCAACAGCAGATCTCGTTTCCAGTGAGAGCTCGTGCTAGCACAAACAAAAGTATAAAAATAATACTCGACTGGGAAGCTTCGGGTTAAATACTCCACTTCCTTCCTCATCGCAGGCGTTTGGACCTTCCTCGGCCGTCAAAGCGCCACAGATACGTTTAAAATCACGTTCCTCTGTCACGCATCATACGAGTAAAGAATCAAAGACTGCAGATCAGTTGTGTTAGTCATCATTTCTATGACAGTCAGAGGGCACAGATGACAATAAAGATGGGAATCTTGGGTAATCCTACTGGCACTGCAAGCATCTGAGTTGGTTTTGACTTCTGACACCTAAATATATACCTGTAAAAACTCAACATGATTTATATTATGTCCCTTTTTTAACCGAGGTTGCTAAAAGGACCACTTCTCCTGCTGAACTGCCAATTAAAGTCATTACAGACGGTTATTTTAAACGGAGTTTAACCTTAATTGATGCGGGGAGCGTTCGCCCAGATGGGCTCCACTGACAAGAGAAGTTTAAAATGTTTAAAAATAGCTTTCCCTTTCATTCTTCGGTTAATGGACGGATTATGAGTTAATACGGAGTACAATGAACTCGGAGGAAATATTTGTGCGTTAGTGAGGCGCAGGGCAGCGTGACCCCCGTGGATGAGCAGCTGTCGGAGGAGGGGGGGGGGGGGGGGGGGGGTGGGGAGGAAGAGAAGTGCATCATCCCGAAAGGAGGTGGACGGGTTTTTAAGGGGGAAACAAAGTGAGGAAGCAAAAGACGAGCTGCCGTCATGATGGACGGACGTCTGGGGGGGGGGGGGGGGGTCACGACAGTCACTGTGTTTACATGGGAAGTTTAATTCCTCTTTAATTCAGAATTAAAGTTAAATCCGAATAAAAATTACCATGTAAACACCTAATTCCGAATGAAAATGTAAATTCCGAATTAAACTTAATTCCACAGTAAGTGGCTGGTTTATTCTGATTTTAAATCCAAATAGAATAATTCTGCGGTCATGTATACACTCATTCCGCTTTAAATTAATTCCCGTCTTTCTGCACATGCTAGTTCTCTTGCCCGTCTGTCGCGATGACACTTATATTCCACGCTGGGTTTGTTTTCAAAACAAAGTTTCAAGATGGCAGCACGCAGTAAACGGTGTTCAAGAGCAGAGACGATTTATTTAATAAATAGCTTGGAGGAACTGGAAATAATTAAAAGAACAGATGGCAGGAAACATAAAAATTGTGAGCTTTTCAAAGTTGTAGCGATTAGCAACCTCCATGTTGTTGCTAATCGAGTAAGTTTGTTTTCTTCCGGTAGACGTAAATACATAAAGACGTCCGCCCCCCCATCCAATCAGAACCCTTCCCAGCCCCCAGACCTTAAGCGGAATTGGATAAAGCCGATCAAACAGCGTTGCCAGGTGTACAATAATTATCGTATTTGTACGATAATCTGCCCTCTGTACGATGTACGATCAATATTCCAAAAAAAGGCCAAATGTACGATAATTTGACTTTTTCAAATTATTTCCTGCTGCAACTGTCTGCCGCAGAGTTTTTTTTGTGAACCCTGAAGGCATCTGTTCCCATGTGACTTGTTTCCAGCCAATCGTGGTTTGCTGAAGGTGAGATACGAATGTTTGTCTCAGAACGACTAGCATGATCGGCTGAATGGGCTGAGTGGTTAGCTTCGCCCCCAATTTAACACCAGAGTGATTAAATTTGACTATAGCGCATCATTGGGCTTGTTATTTTGGTTATGACAGATGTACGATAATTTCCCTCAAAATACGATAATTTTGAGTCTCTGGTACGATAATCCTACATTTCCCACCTGGCAACGCTGCGATCAAACGTGTTTTCCATGTAAACCTCAATTCCGAATTACTATTTCCATGTAAACTCGAAGGAAAATAGTTTAATTCTAAATTATTTAATTCGGAATAATTAATTCCGAATTTAAAAAAAGCATCATGTAACCGTGGCCAATGAAAGGGAGAGATGAATGAGTGAGGATGGAAAGAGGAGTGACTTCAGCAGGTCAGAAGTGTGGAATAAAGAGCGCGGGAGGAGAAGATGGGAGGATGTCGAGAAGAGGAGTTAATTCTCAGGAACGACTTCCTGAGGTTTTCGGGGTGAATAATTTATTTAACGGACTGAGCGGCGGAGCGTTCGTGTGGGAGTCGGTCCTTTCTCCGCTGCAGGGGAGGTTGTGTGTGTAGCAGATGGTCACACACACACACACACACACACACACACACACACACACACACACACACACACACACACACACATGTATCCAAATGCTCTCGGAAATCCCTCAGGGTCCTGTACCAGGTCCTCCCGTAGTCGCGCTCCCCCTCGGAGGAATCCACGCTCTGACCCAGCATGCCTCAGTACTTATTTTACAGCCTTTTTTTTTTGTGTGTGTGTGTGGACTTCACTTGTCACACCGAAGAGCTCCAAACTGGCCAGCTGTTCCCTTTTCTTAAGCTGGATTTGCATTTTTATTGACATTCATCATTACGAGCCGGTGACTCGGTGACCCCCCGCCGCCTGGAGTCCGCTGAGACTTTTGTTCTATTTTAAAAGAGATTTAAGGCCGACGGAGCGCGGGGGCTCGCCAGCGTCCAGCACTTCTGACTCTTCAGTCAAACGTCAGACGCTTTTCTTCCGTTTGTATCAAGTGTCGAGGTTGCGGCCTTCCCAGTTCAAAGCGGCGCTGACCGTCGACGGTTAAAGTGACGGCCATCAGCTGTTGCTTCTGAAGTAGATTTTTGTTTTTCCATTTTCTTACTTCAGTTTCATTTGAGTGCAGCAGTGGCCTGAAAAGATGTTTTTTTTTTTTTGTTTGTACACAATGCAACATTTTTGCACTCAACCAGTAGATTAAATTCATACTAATTAAAGATTTCAGATACTTAGGGATGCACGATAACTGTTTTCTAAAACCGATACCGATAACACACACATATACCTAAGATCATTACGTCAATACTATGAACAAAATTAAAAATAGTTTGGACTCTTTAAATGAACAGAGATTTATTTTTTTCCATTAAAAAAACTATTGTCAAGCCTCTCAAACATTTTCTTAAAGCTATCAAACAAACCTATTTGATATCTCACATAAACGTAAATAAGGTTCATTACTGACTGATATAAAAAAATAAAGGCTCCTTGAACTGATGGAAATACATGCATCAGAATTACTAACTGAAAAAGATTAACATTTAAAGAATTTTGGCTTGTCGGTCCATTTTAATTAATACCTTTAATTAAAGTAAATGAGGTTCAGTAGTTTTTTTTTAAAAATTTTTTATCTCATGGAAGCTTTAGATGAGAGAGATGAGGGGAGGGGAGACTGCTGCTGGCTTGCGCACATTAGCATTAGCTTCCGTTAGCTCACGTTAGCGTGATTTCAAAACTCCATGGAAGTGATTGTTATGTTGTAGGTGGCTGATCAGGTTTTACGTATTAAAGCTTGTGCTTCCCTCCTCGTAGAATTCACTCGGAGGATTCGTCACAAATAACCACCAAACTATCTTCTTCTGAAACTTTAACGAAGTTCCACGCCGCCATGTTTGTTGTGATCAGCGCTGTGCTGCAGGCTGCATTCAAAGGTGTAACGTAAAATTCCCACGTTTCCCTCGTTTGCTAGTCGTTCTTTCAGCCCTATTCTATTTTTTTCTTTTTTTATGTGTAACGTGTAGGGGAAATACTGCGAATATCAATTCAAAGTTAGCAACTACTAAAATTATGACCGAGTTAACGAGTTGTTTTCTGGCACGAGGGGGTATTCTTGATTTTCCTGATTGAGAAATCGTTTTTCTAAATCATGCCGACGTCGCTTGAACATAATATTCACTGCCGGTCATTCAAGGCTCAGAGGGAGCGAGACACTGCTGTGTTGACAAAAATATAAATGTTATCGGGGCTATTCGTCGTGATATCGGAGTTATCGGGATGACGTCATAATTTCCTGTTATCGGCCCGATAGTTATCGTGCACCCCTAAGGATAATCCTTTTGTCTGTTTCCTTTTCATACACTTCTGCTTTAAAGCAGAACAGATGCGTCACGTGCAGAAGTGGTTTTTTTGTGGTCTAGTTTGCAATTTCCTACCGTTTACAGTCATTCAATTACCCCGGGCTCTTTAAGAGTCTGCAATAAAAACTAATCTTCTGTAGA
The DNA here is from genome assembly GCA_018398805.1 of Hirundichthys speculiger. Lineage (NCBI taxonomy): Eukaryota > Metazoa > Chordata > Actinopteri > Beloniformes > Exocoetidae > Hirundichthys > Hirundichthys speculiger. The sequence goes on from JAGFBZ010000529.1 coordinate 79,087, forward strand.
CGGTCAGAGAGCAGCGCTCGTCAACATGCTTTCCAGTCAAGAGCGAGGGCACGTGCAGACACGACGCAGCCGCTAAAGGAGCAGGATTAATCCATCTGGATGGTAGTTTGTTGCTCCGTCAGTTTGTTTAAACGATAAAGCGGCTCAAAGGAAGCTTTGAGCTGTCTAGGCGCGGAGGTTTTCTTCCATCATCGCTTTCTTGAGTCTCGTTGTTGCAACGTTCCTGAACGGGCAGCGCTCCGGGGCTTCGCAGACCTGTGTGCCAGTTAGGGATGTTCCTGGCGACTAATTTCCCTGTCCACTAAACGAAAATTTTAATTAAGACTAGTCGACTAGTCTAAAAAAAAGGAAAACACATATCTTGTCATTATCGTGATGAGCTACGTTATCCTCTCAGACCGGACGGGAGAACACCGTCTCCGGGTAAACAATGTCAAATCGGCCTGAGTGTGGCTAGCACCGCTAGCATTAGCAGCCGTCGTCTCGTGCAGATTAACATCCAAATGCTTGAGTTGAATGTGGTTGCTCATTGCTCCAGTCGAGTGATTGTATGCCAGTTGTTTCTAACATAGTCTACATACTACCTTGTTTTCATTATTCTAGATTAAAGTTCCGCCAAACCACGCTGGTTTTTGCGAGACTATCTTCCCACCGTGCCGTTTTTAAAACTCCAGTCTACTCGAGCATTGCCGCGGAGAGGGGGCTGCTGTCTGACGGCTCTGTAGCCCCGACTAGTGGCGGGAGGCTGTATGACAGTTAAGGGGCCTTGTACGTGAATAAAAACACAAATTGATTTAAACGACTAATATTTCTGGTGCCGACTAGTAAGTGAGCAGACGTTTAATCGTTTAGACGACTATTCACGCGCATCCCTAGTACCAGTCTTCTTCACCGCTGGTGTAGCCGTCGTTGCCGATCGCTTCCTTGGCGAAGTGAACGTGCCTTCCACCTCCTCCGGAGGATCTTCCAGCTGCTTTACCCACGTCGTGTCATCCTCGTAGGGATAGATGTGTAGCTTCTTTGGTCTGGATCTTATTTACCGTCCATCCGCAGCGTCGCAGTAGCACACCGCGTGTGCTTGAAGGCAGGAAATGATGAAAAATGAATGTCCTGCATCACCCGTTTTGGCCCGTTGCTCTCTTCGTGCAGAGCGTCACCCCTGGTGCTGCCATCTAGTGGCAGGCTGCCACATGTATTAGAGACCAGATGTTTATCCTTTTTCCTTCTGTGCTAATCTTTCTGGGGCTCTCCACTGAGCTGAGCAGAAGACAAGCGGGTATCCAGTGTCTCATTTCAGGGTAGTTTGTCTAAGGCTGACTCAGTCTTTACGCTCCGGTGCAACCGTGCAACCACTGCACTAATCTAACTGAGTCTTTCCGTTTTCAGGGGAGTAATCGGATTACGTAAACGTATTCATCTCTAGCCCAAACTCTGAAAATTAATCAAACCGTTCAGTAATTTTTCTTTCTGAAAAGGAGCAACCCTCTGTGTTCGTCACATCGACCCCCCCAGGCCTGAACACGCCCGGGCCGACTCTCCCCCGATTACCATCAGGTCGCTCGCCCAGAGTCACAACAACAGCTCGATGAGATTAGCAGGGTCCATTGAAACCGACCTGCCAAACGCATCCGTCACGTCGCGGTGTTTCGGTTCGTGTTGGTGACTAAGAGCCACGCGGCGAGTGACTCACGGCAGACGATGATGGCGCGCTGTCCGGTCGTCACGCAGCGGGGGAATTTAGGAAGGACCTGCCCGCTGCTATCTGTCTCCTTCATGGTTGTGTATTTATATCTGTGCGTCTGTGTCATCGGGCGTCAGCTCGCCTCGTGGTGGAAAACGGAGCCGTGTGGGGAGCAAAGTGCAAATATTTCCTCTCAGTTTTTCATAAGTCCGGAGTGGCATCAGGGTTTGAGGACGTCGGTGGAATATCGAGTACTCTGAGGATCTCCTGACGGTCTGAAGGTGAGGGTCGGCCTTCTGGGCTTGAGCCCGTTAAGGTGTATAACCGGTTAGCGTAAGCAGAGCAGCTGTGTGAGCTGTTGGGACAGATCTGTCAGATATGAGTGGTGTTTGGGTTTTAGTTGTGATTCAAGGTTCAGGTGTGATCGCTGCAGACGGGAGATGATGTTGTTTAGTCTTTGAGTGCTTCAAGTCGTCTCCTCTTATGACTTACTTTCACTTTGGTGTATGCAGTCAGCAGACAGAACCACCTCAGCTCCTTCAGAGTTGATCTCGCCACTCCGCTCTTATTTTCCTTCTTGTCTTTTTTTTAAATTCACTGGTGGTTGGTGCCACCCTGGATGTACGGAGCGGTGGTTTGATAAACCAGTGGATGGATGTCAGGGTTAGGTCAGGTTAGGGTTGGGTTTAGGGTTAGGGGGGGGGGTTAGGGGGTTAGGGGGGTAGGGGGTAGGGGGGGGGGGGGGGTTAGGGTTGGGTTAGGGGGTTAGGGGTTAGGGGGGTTAGGGTTAGGGGGGGTTAGGGGTTAGGGGGTTAGGGTTTGGGGGTTAGGGGGTTTGGGTTAGGGGGTTAGGGTTAGGGGGTTAGGGTTGGGGGTTAGGGTTAGGGGGTTATGGTTAGGGGTAGTGCTGGGCAATATGACGATACATATCGTGGGGATGATAGAAAAGTGTGTATCGTGCCATTTCTCTTCTATCGTTTCTATCATTTCTAACCTAATTTTATCAATTATTACAGTAAATATGTAATTAAATAACCTGCAACGATAAATTTGATAGAAACATATCTACTTCTACAAAGTAGCCTTTTATGTTTGCACTTTTATTCATGGTTAATGCCTTAAACAGAGTTCTCTTCAACTCTGATGTTTACTTTAGACACTTTATATTGGTTTGCAAACTTTGCACTACAAGGTTACAGATTTCAGAAAGTTAAAAAATTATTTGTGTTTATTTTTTATAGCTGAACTTCAGTGCAAAAAGTGTGTTTTTCCTCTCAGAAAACTGTTGTGCACTTTAAAAAAAAAAAAATGTGAAAGCTACTGTACCTCTGTACCTACCTGTTTTTGCTGCACTAAAATGTATGTTTGTGACAGTTCAGCTAAATGTCCTTTCAAAATAAAGTTGAAAAATAAGCAATGAAATTTTTGTCAAACTTTTCAGAGAATAACTGAAAACATACTTTATTATGGTATATCGTGATATATATCGTTATCGTGATATAAAATAGTCCATATCGTGATATATGATTTTTTCCATATCGCCCAGCACTAGTTAGGGGGTTAGGGTTAGGGGGTTAGGGGGTTAGAGTTAGGCCCTTTACGGGCCCTCTTATATTGGACGACATGGATGCTGTCGCTGTAAATAAAGACACGACGGCCGAAAGGACATAGGAGGAGGCGGAGCCCTGCTAGAGTCCCAGCCTTACCCAGAACCCCCCGTACTACAGTATGCAGAATCAGAATTATTGCCAAATCTCTCTTTGCTGGTGTGTTGTTTCTCTCCGTGTTTGTTTCCTGCCTCTGTTCTTGTTTTTGGATTCCTTGTCTCAACTGGCTCAGCGTTGCCTTCTTGCGTATATTTAGGGTTAGGGTTAGGGAAATTTAGTGAGTACTAGGGATCGGCCGATATGGATTTTTCAGGGCCGATGCCAATTTTTTTCCATCACCCTTAGCCGATGACCGATTATGGATTGTCGATTTACTTGGGCCGATTTACTTTTGCTCCCTCAATTTACATTAAAAAAATTACAGAATTATAATAAAAATTACAGGTCTCAAGCTTAAACAAACAAACAATTATTGAAAAGTAAAAATTTAACAATTTAGCAGGGTCTTCCGGCAACACAGAGCTGCCCGTGGATGTCTGATGGTAAATCATGCCGTTGGAAAAAACATCGGCCGATTCAAGTAAAAAAAAAACCTGCAAATATCGGCGCGATATATCGGGCCGATATATCGCGCCGATATTTGCAGCCGATGTATTGGTCGATCCTCAGTGAGTACTTTCGGAAGCATCTGGAGTCCGTCGGTCCAAGCCTCTCCCTTCGTTATTAAATTGAGCGAAGTGCCAACGCCGTAGCAGTTTCTTCACCCAGGAGATGAATGCCGATGAATGTGGGGATTTTACTTAACCAGAAGAATAAAAAGCAGGTCTGTGTGGGTCATTAACTCAGTTGTGAGACTGTGTGGGTCATTAAATCAGTTGTGAGACTGTGTGTGTCATTAACTCAGTTGTGAGACTGTGTGTGTAGTTACAGGGCCGGTAGCTGCTTAACATTACATAATGGTCGTATCTCATATCCTTCTGTACATCGTTGTGTATTTTGATCTCTTGTAAGTGTGTCTGCAGTGTGAATGTATCTGGGCGTGGCTTCTCCCTTCCTGATGTTCCGTCCAGCCCGTTTTCACAGACGCAGAACGACTCTGAATCAGCTTCAGGTTATATTTGTTCGTGGAAAAAAACTGGGAGCAGCTCTTCCACCGTTGAGCAGTGAGGATTTAAGATGTGATGCACCGTCGTCTCCGCCGGGCTGTTAACGTCTCTGTTATCGTCGTTGTTCCAGAGCTGAGGATGATGGCCGAGGGGCGTTTTGCCAGTCTGCCCAGGTCCCTCCACGCGCACCACCTGGGAGGAGGCGCCGCCCACCATGGAGTGCCCAGCCCCTCCCTTGGTACCCCAGCCAACGGCACCTGCCCGTCCAGGAGGCTCCAGGCGTCTCTTGCCACCTCCATGGACCTCCTCAGCTCTAAACCCTGGTAGGTTTGATGACCGCTGGTGGCTCAGCTCACGTGAAGAAACAAAGAGTTTGCAGGGAAACTCTTATATGAGACGACATGTTATGGTCAAAACACATTACTGAAAAAGTTCTGGTTTCCTTCCCGCAGCCTCCCTCCAGGCCTCCAGGGCAGCTCGCCGGAAACCGCCGCGGCGTCCTACCAGCAGATCTCCATTCATGGAACTCTGCCTCGACGCAAGAGAGCCGGGGCCGGCGTCAACCACGGGGGCCACGCGTGGGACGCCAAAGCCAATCACGCGCAGGCGCTGCTGCGCGGGAACATCCATCACGCCGCGCCGCCGCCGCTGGGCCAGAACGTCGCCGACGACTTCCACGGATACAGGTAAATGCAGATCACGTTTCAGGCTGCGATCTGAAGCAGCACCCCCTGCTGGTGGGGCTGCAGCGCCTCAAAAATGTAAAAAAAAAAAAACAAAAACAAACAAAAAAAAAAACAAATGTTGAAAACAAGGGAGAAAAAATGTGGTAGGAAAAAAATAAAATGTTTAAAATTTACTCTAAATTCTCGTGGTCTGGTTTAATGTTTATTACAGTATTATTCAGTGGTGGGTCGTGCATTTGGTACCTGGGCCAGTCCGGATTTAACTACTTAATCCACCATGATGTTAGTCATACAAGCTACCAATAAAAAAACACAATATAACAAGAGATTGCGTCGTCTTGTCTAGCTGCGACAAATGGTGTTATACTTTATAGACGCTACGGCGCATACACACACTGTATATATACAGTCATGGAAAAAATTATTAGACCACCCTTGTTTTCTTCAGTTTCTTGTTCATTTTAATGCCTGGTACAACTAAAGGTACATTTGTTTGGACAAACATAATGATAACCACAAAGATTGCTCATAAGAGTTTTATTTAAGAGCTGATATCTTACCATTCTCCATGGTTTTCTTGATTATAACCTAAATCACTTAAGTTTTTACATCAATAGCTATGGCGTTGTACTGCCAAAAACACTGCTTTTATGCATTCAGTGTTTTCTTTTCTGTCTGTTTTAGTCACATGATGACGTTTAGTGGTACCAGGTATTAAAATGAACAAGAAAGTGAAGAAAAAATGGTGGTCTAATAATTTTTTCCATGACTGTATATATATATTAGAGGTATTTGGAACAACCTGACAACCTGAAAACCTGAGGTTCTGACCCGAATCGGGTCTCGGGTCCATTCAAAAGACGTGACTCCGGGTTCGGGTCTGAATCGGTACAGTTAGTCTCGGGTCCGGTCGGTGCTCTCTGACAGGCTGGGTCCACGTTTACTCCAGAGAGGTAAAGATATTAGCGGTGGCAGCTAATGTCAGGACTCAGGGCAGTTTAATTCATTATTCATTAACGTGGCGTGTTTGTCATGAAACAATCGTGTTGCCGTAGCGTGTTAATAACGTGTTATTAGCGGTTTGCCCGGCAGCTGTAAAGCACAACGGATCACCAACATGACAACGCTGGATGAGAGAACATATTCACGACACATCCTGAACCAGGTGTAGGCTATTAGCGTTAGCAGTTTGCTACCAATAGCATCTGTATCCACAAAGAAAACAACGACGTGGATTTATTGTTGTTTACATCACGTAGCCTATGTAGCAACTGAACCGGTAGAAGAAGACAACTTTAGGTAAGAAAATCAAGTTTTATTCAACGCTAGACAACTTTAACATGAGCAACTATGGGCTGGATTGGCTCTGTTCTATTCGGGTAACTCGGTTCGGTTCGTGGTCGGAAACTAAAAGGCTCGGGTCGGTTCTGGGTCCAAATATTGCAGGTCCGTTCGGGTTCGGACTCCCGAACTTATGATAATAGCTCGGGTCGGGTCGGTTATATAGCTGTCTCAGACTCCCTATGCTTCCATTAGCTGATTTTAGCTGATTAGCTAAAAGTATTTCTGGCCTCAGATGTTCTGATTCATTTACAGCTTCTGTACGGTGAACTTTCAAGCTGCTGTCCTCTCTGAATGACACAACCGCAGGATTATTGAGATGAGTGTAACGTAGCGTCGGTTCTGCTCTGTCCTCCATATTAAAGGGAATCTTCAACGCGTCGCACCGTTTTCCGCTTAACCTTTTTGGGCCGGGCTGATTCTGAGGCATGGAACGCCTAACCCTAACCGCTCGTCTTCGGAGAGGAGAGTAGGGGGGGGGGGGGGGGGGGGGGGTGGAGGGAGAGGTGGTTCTAGCGGAGCCCCGAGGGGGGGGGGGGTGGGGGGGGGCAGCAGCTCCACTTCAGAGGGAAACACACATCATCACGTCCTCCCATCTTTCTGTCTCTAGTGTAGAATTACAACAGACTGTATCTGATACAGCCATCTTTGTGCACGTGTGCATGTGCGTGTGCACGTGTGCATGTGTGTGCGTGTAGCCCCCAGCAGCTGGGTTACCTTTGTAGGTGAGGGTGTGGCGAGCTGATCACAGATTACTGTGAGCCTTTTGTCTGTCGCTCCTTCATCTCTCTGCCTCCCCCTCTGGATCCATTTCAGTACGGCCCGATGACATAAAGCGGGACGATTTGTCCCGGGTCACGTTCGGCCCCGCGCAGGTGGCGGCGTGACGTCACGCCGAGCGGGCCAAAGAGTCGCAAAAGCTTTGAAGCTTTAGACGTCTGCAGGAATGATTAAAGTCTGCTGAATGTGAACATTTACATCCTGATAAATGTTTCTGCGTTCGTCCCAACCGGTTTCAGTTTTGGGTCCAAGTCTTCTTCAACAGGCGAAGCGGGTTTATCTTTAAGGTATGCGACCGCCGGCCTCCCGGCCTTCAGGTCTCGTTGCCCGTGCTGCCGGCTGACCCCTGACCCCTGACCTTATGCTGCACCAGTTTGTCTTCCTCTTGACCTCTGTGGACAGCTGGAGGACCACCAGGAGAGGGGGGAGGAGGAGGAGGGGGAGGACGGATGGATGGATGGAAGACAGACAGTGGAAAGGAGGGTGGACGGAGACCGAGACCCAGTCGGGCCGATATTAAACCTCACCGCTGATTTTTATAACGTTTGTAGCGTAACGTCGTCTCTGAGGATAAAGAAAACTGATCTGTCAATCATCTGTTTGTCCTTCTGACGAGCTGAAGATGGAACAACATGCGACAGATGGACGCTCAAATAAACGAGTGATTTTATTCACCTTTCTTCTCAGGGGTGCACGATAACTATCAACCCGATAACAGGAAATTATGACGTCATCCCGATAACTCCGATATCACGACGAATAGCCCCGATAACATTTATATTTCCGTCAACACAGCAGTGCCTCGCTCCCTCTGAGCCTTGAATGACCGGCAGTGAATGTTATGTTTAAGTGACGTCGGCATAATCAGAAAAACGATTACTCAATCAAGGAAAATCAAGAATACCCCCTCATGCCAGAAAACAAACTCATTAGTTAACTCGGTCATAATTTTAGTAGTTGCTGGCTTTAATCGATATTCGCAGTATTTTCTCACATGTTACACATAAAAAAAGAAAAAAAATAGAAAAGGCTGATTTACGTTACACCTTGAATGCAGCCTGCAGCACAGCGCTGATCACAACAAACATGGCGGCGTGGAACTTCGTTAAAGTTTCAGAAGAAGATAGTTTGGTGGTTATTTGTGACGAATCCTCCGAGTGAATTCTACGAGGAGGGAAGCACAAGCTTTAATACGTAAAACCTGATCAGCCACCTACAACATAACAATCGCTTCCATGGAGTTTTGAAATCGAGCTAACGTGAGCTAACGGAAGCTAATGCTAACGTGCGCAAGCCAGCAGCAGTCTCTCCTCTCCCTCATTCCTTTCTCATCTAAAGCTTCCATGAAATAAAAAGGCAAAAAAAACAAACTGAACCTCATTTACTTTAATTAAAGGTATTAATTTAAATGGAACCACAAGCCAAAATCCTTTAAATGTTAATCTTTTTCAGTTAGTAATTCTGATGCATGTATTTCCATCAGTTCAAGGAGCCTTTTTTTTTTTTTTATATCAGTCAGTAATGAACCTTATTTAAGTTAATGTGAGATATCAAATAGGTTTGTTTGATAGCTTTAAGAAAATGTTTGAGAGGCTTGACAATAATTTTTCAATGGAAAAAATAAATATCTGTTCATTTAAAAAGTCAAAACTATTTTTTGATTTTGTTCACAGTATTGATGTAATGATCTTAGGTATATGTGTGTGTTATCAGTATCGGCCTTTAGGAGCTGAAAGTTATCGGTTTTAAAAAACAGTTATCGTGCATCCCTATTTCTTCTTATTTTTATGTATCTGTTGCACCTTGAAAGCTAACCTGTTCCGCAGTAACAGCGTCTTACTGCTCTGAGCATCAGGATTAATCCAGTAAATCCAGATCAGTTTAACAGAAACACACTGACCTCTGCTGGCGGCCTGCAGGTTCTGCACGCTGCCGTCGACTCCTGCTGCCCGTCCTCTCTCTACCCTGCCTCTCTCGCCCTCACGCGCACACACACACACACACACACACACACCAGCATGGTTTCCTCCCTAACTGCAGCCAGCTGCGTTCATGCTGAGTATTGTGCGGTGGAGCACAAAGAACAACAGTAGCCAGAAAAAGACTGCGGCGAGAGACGCCGGCTTCTGCCTCGCCTGCTCTTTATTTTTTCATCCTCGCCTCTTTCTCTCTCTCTCTCTCTCTCTCTCTCTCTCTCTCTCTGACTGTGTTACAAATTGGTCCTGCGGTTCTCGGAGGCAGAAAAACATTTAGTGGCCGATGCCGTTTCGGCGACATGGGCAGAAACGGGACGGATTTAGCCGCGGCTAGCTTGAGTGTAGTCTGGAATGTTTGGCCGAACCGTCTCACGGGTCTAAGTCCTGTCAAATCCTTCAGCTGACAAACGATACGGGAGATGCTAGGCCCTTTATCGGCGTCTGTGACGTCATCCTGAACTTTGACCTGCCCGGGTCGAGGTGGGGGGGGTTTCCCGCCACAGCGGCTCATTTTAACCCAGAGGGGGGTGTAAGTGGGCGTCGTCCGCCTGTGGTGATGCGGCGAAGGTGTGGCAGAGGTCTCTCACGGGTCACTGCTGACCCCTGCTGACACCGAGACCATGATGGCGCCCTGCGTTTCCGTCCCATTCTCCCCCCGAAGACGCCAATGTGTGGCGGCGAACGGTTAACATTAAATCTCCCCCGTGGCGGGAAACGCTGGCTGACTGGAACCTGAAGCGGATCCCGAGGGTGACGGACAGACCTGGGCGCTCCGTCCACGGCCGGTCGGTTATGAATGGAGGCCTCTGTTCGGTTACGTAACCAAATCCCGCTCATTATTTGGGCCCGTGTTAAAACCGAGAGGGCTTAGAGCTAAACATATTTGGTTTGGTAAGTATCGGGCTGTGCTAATATTCCCGTGGGAACACCATAGACGGCTTAAGGGATTTAAACTACCAACCTTGCTAATGTAGCCGGGGATTTGAGCTAATTACCTCTTTTGACTGAGCCGGTGGATGTAAGCTGCCTGCATCAACGTTAAAGTTAGCTTCTCTCAAAGGAGCAACACGTGAGCTGCGCAGCGTCAAACACACGGCTGAAAGAAACATTTTTGGATGTCGGTGAGGAGACGGTGAAGTGGCGATGAAAATAAAAAAGTAAAATTAAATTAAAAAAAGGTTGCTGGTGTTGCTTTTAACCTCTCTGTGAAAGTGTCAGTGGACTCAGAACGGTAGGCGTGTGGCTGTGATGTGTGTTGTGGTGGGGGAGGAGAGAGATGGAGGGAGGGATGGAGGGAGGGAGGAGGTCAGTGAGGGAACATGTTTACCGCTATCTCGGAGAACGAAGGAGTGAGAGACGGGCGACAGAGAGAAAAAGGGCAAGGCTCAGTTTAGTGTGAAGTTTGCTTTCGCTCTCTTGCAAAGTGGTGGAAGTTCAGAGAGCAGCGCCGTCATGGTTTAAAGCTTCCTCAGACGGTCTCGGGGCGACGTGGGAGCACGTTTGGACCCGTGAAATCCGTTTAGGGAAGAAAAGCCCCGTCACGCCTGAACCACATCTTCTTTAAGAGCAGCAGCAACATCAGCATCACCTGAGCTGCTCTACAAGGAGGAACCCAACGGCAGCGCTGCAGTTCCCGCCGGCAGGATGTGCTCTCTAAACCGGACCATGTCTTTGTCTGTCTTTCCCAGGGACCCTGCAGCCGCCCTGGATGCAGTCGTGGACTACGTCAAGGTAGGAGCCAAACCGTCCTGGTTTCGTGCAAAACTCACACAGCTGCAGCTTCATTGCCGATCGCCCGTAAAGTGTTTTGGGGACGTTGGAAATGAAGAGCATTCTGCATTTCGCCCACGTTTAGACGCGCTTCACACATTAACGCAACCGTTTCCTAAACTTCAGAACACCAAGGCCCAATTTGAAATGTGAAAAATCTCCACAGCCCACCGAAACCTTTAATCACAACTGTTATCAACATCCAGGACCAGGAACCAATGTTCTGATATTAATGTGAGGGGTCAACAAATAAGGTGACACTTGTCATATTAAGTTAAGATGACAGTAGAATAACACTTAACTGATTTGTTGTTGTTTTTTTTTAACATATTTAAAAAAGATCGAGGATTTAAAACATATTTGTTTAATTTTAATGACCTCTCACGGCCCACCTGCAGTCCCGCGACGGCCCACCAGGGGGCCGCGGCCCACACTTTGGGAATCACTGCGTTAACGCATGATGGGAAGCTGGAAACGCACCGCTGGACGTGCTCCGTCGCCAGCTACGCGCGCGCGGTGAGAGTTACTCAGCGAAGCCAGGTGTACGATAATTATTGTATTTGTACGATAATTAGGCCCTCAGTACGATCAATAATCCAAAAAAAAGGCCAAATGTACGATAATTTGACTATTTCTCTCTCTGCCGGAGAGTTTTTTTTTGTTTGTTTTTTTTTACCCTGAAGGCATCTGTTCCCATGTGACGTGTTTCCAGCCAATCGTGCTTTGCTGAGCGGGAGATACGAATGTTTGACTCAGAACAACTAGCATGGCTGAATGGGCTAAGTGGTTAGCTTCGCCCGCTATTTAACACTAGAGTGATTAAATTTGACTATAGCACATCATTGGGCTTGTTATTTTCGTTATGACAGATGTACGATAATTTCCCTCAAAATACGATAATTTTGAGCCTCTGGTACGATAATCCTACATTTCCCACCTGGCAACAGCCGAATCCATTTCACACTTCATGTGAAACGCATGTCAAACAGCAGATAAATCCTCCACCGCCGGTTTCAGCGTAAACGCCAACCTTTGGAGAAGTGAATCCAATTGATCCTGAGTTAGACGGGTAGTACGCCTTTAAATCACGCAGCCCGCGGCGCTCACGTTGCTTTAAATCATATTTACTCTCAGGCGCCACCTGAGCCTCAGCTTTGGAGCAGAGCCGATGATTCGGTTATCATCCAGCTACGTTGCTCCGGCCCTGGAAAACTTCTCAGTTACTGTCGAGGAAGTCCCTGTAATCTAAATTACACACCAGCAACAGTGTACTTATGTTCAATAAAAAAAAAAGAAAAAGGAACGTCTCTTGTTCTCAGGCTTGTTTGTATCCAACTGAAATGGCGACCGAGTGGCGACGGCGGACGGAGAACGATGGCTGCTGGGAGAAACGTGTTCAGATGTTGTTCAGAAATGTTTAGATGTGAAGTTTTTACATGCCTTAAAGGCAGTGTTGTAACTGAACGCGTTCATTGAACGAAAGTTCACGAACTAGTTCATATTTTGTGCGAACATGAACTGAACGCGCTCTCTTTCTCCTTGACGAGTGTCGGGTGTGAACTAGTTCATTTGGACGCTCTTTCAAAGTTCACGCACGGTCAAAACCGTTCCAGGTTTCCAGCGAACAACATTTAAAATCCACCACAAACGAGCCTGATATGTATCTGAGGAAATCGATCAAACATGGCAACACGGCAGTCGCTGCTGTCACGCTAACAATTGCATCATCAAACGTTTAAAACAAGCATGGAGACGCCTTGACTCCCGGGGGGGTTGAAATATTGAAATGGGGGGAAAAACATTTGCACCTTAAGTACCTGTTTTTGTCTGATAATAAAGATCATTTGGCAGCAAGTTTTTCCTCATATTTTTAATAGACTGTAGAGTGTGGGACCCCTGCTGGGCCGTCGTGGGACTGCAGGTGGGCCGTCATTAGAGGTCATTAAAATTAAACATGTTTTAAATTCTCGATCATTTTAAAGTATTAGCCCAAATAAAGGACGATATTTTATTCTAGAACTCATATTCTCAAAAACAGGGCTCGTCTTATAATCGAGGTCGAGACTTTTCTGTTGTCGTTACACACCTGCGCCACTAGATGGAGCAGCACCAACGTAACCAGTAAGAATGGAGCATCACATGGAGCAGATTTGATGTTTATTAACATAATAAACAGCAGTTTATCAAATAGTAATATACCTTTATCATCAATAACATGGAAACCTGACACGTTCCTTACCTTAAGTATCATTGAAATCATTAAAATGTTTAATAATACAGCAAATTGTTATCTCTGTGTGACTTTTTCTACAATGATTGTACAACAAGAAGTTGTTTGATGAATACCTTCTGTCTTTAACATATTTTTATTTTCCCAAAATGATATCTGAAAAATAGGGGTCGTCTTTTAATCAGTCGTTCCATTTTCGGATCAATACGGTTACTGTAAAATATTTATGACATTATTAAAAAAAACTTTAAGAAGTAACAAAACAAACCAGTTAAGTGTTATTCTACTGTAATTTTAACTTAATATGACAAGTGTCACCTTATTTGTTGACCCCTCACATTAATATCAGATCATGGTTCCTGGTGTTCTGTTTTACAGTTTTACACAGGCTGTCCCTTTAATGCTAATGCTAATGCTAATGTGAACCCTGGTTGGTTAAGGATTCAGAATTGGACCAATAGTTTTCAACAGATAAAATGGATAAAATAATAGCTGTTTGTGGTGGTGTAGTATATGGGCAGCGGCAATCATTTTGACAAATAATTGCTCGCAGCAATATTAAAAAGGAATTTTTAAAAAGAACTAAAAACGAACTATTTAGTTCATATTTTGAAATGGTGAACTGAACTAGTTCGTTTTAATTTCTGTGAACTATGAACTAAACTAGTTCGTGTAGAACGTGAACTAGCCCTTTAACATTTCTGTAGACGTTGTTGTCTGGGAACAAATCTTTTTTCTTCTTCTTTTTTTTCTTTTTCTTTCTTTTCTTCTTCTTTTGTCTGGGAACAAATCCTAGATGTCGCAGCTGCACATGCGTGTCATCCGTGTTTTATTTCACCCCGGTGATTTCTAGATTTCAGCATCGACCGTGTCCCGACTTCACATCTGCGCTGAGACAGTAGTTTGTCTTTTCTTTTCTTTTCTCCCCCCCCCCCTCCTTCTTTTACAATCCATGTCACTCCATCCATCCATCAGTCCAGCCCTCCGTCTATTAGCTCATATGTTGGGGTGTTGACACCCCGGCGTGAAAAGCAAACTCAGTCCTTCCCACGAGAGCAGGCTGCTGTCCTCACGCACACACGCGCACCGGCTGTGCACGCACAGTTACGCTACGCTAACGGCAGCGTGTGTGTGTGTCTGGTTAAAGTTCAGCTGTGAGTTGGTGTCAACAGAGTGTGTGTTTGTGTGTGTTTGTGTGTGTTTGTGTGCGTTTGTGTGTGTGTGCAGAGCTGCTGCATCACATCTGTTATATAATACGTGTGAAAACGAAGCCGTCAGCTCTTCTCTGCTCCTCCAGGTGTGTTTGAATTTCCACAGCGGACAAAAACACACGCACACGCGTGTCCATGTGCATGTACCGCCGCAGGCTTCAGGGAAGGCACGAGTGCTCCGTGTTATATCCGTGGAAAAAGGGCCAGCATTTATCGGTTCAATCAGGGATTGATCATTTACGGTACGAGTGAGCGGGAATAGATGTCTGCAGGGAGGGAGGCGTCTGGAGCTGAGAGATTTTATTGATACTGCGATAGACAGCGGTACCTCTGCTTACGAAATTAATTGGTTCTGGAAGTAGTTTTGTAACCTGAAACTTTCGTAAGTAGAGGCGCGTTTTCCATGAAAATGCCTTAATCCGTTCCAAGCCCCCCAAAATTCGAACATAATTTTGTTATGAGTTATAAATTATACATGAAATAACATAAAAACCTGTCAGAAATACATGTTAGAACTAGAAAAGCACTCGGAGAGCTCAGACCTCCACTAAACGTAACAATTAGCGAAAATTTGAAAGTGATTCCAGAATCCAGGATTTCTTCCAGGATCACACCCAAAATGAAATCAGTTCTTCCTTTTCACATTTCTGACAACTCCTGAAAATGTCATCAAAATCCATCCAGAACTTTTAGAGTTATCTTGAACACAGACAGACAGATAAACGCCGGCAAAAACATAACCTCCTTGGCGGAGGTAAAAATTGTTTGTTTACCTGGTTGTTGGGTTACGCTCATACAGACAAGGGGCCCTCCTAGCCAATGGGATGCCAGGATGCCAGGTAGATGCTAAGCGATAAGCCAATGGCCAATGGGAGCCAGCTAAGCGATGGATGCCAGCCGACCAATGCCACTAAGCTAAGCGGATTTCAAACCGAGATACAGAGCCGACAGCTGTGTTTATGTTCGGTATCCTGAAATTTCTTTCATAACTAGAGGCAATATTTTCCTTTTGAGACGTTTTGTAACTTGAAAATTTCATATGTAGAGACGTTCGTAAGTAGAGGTACCACTGTATATCGATATTTTATTTCCCCAGAGAGTATCGATTTTTCAGCCAGCAAGCAACAATTTGCACTGTTTAAATAAAAGAAACCATTTTTCTCAACACATCTTTTATTCATTTTGTCCAGCATTTCCAAGCTGCCTGTCAGCCATATAATGTGTAATTGATGCTTTCAGTTCAATTAATTCAAACAAAGTCATTGGAACACTCACAAGATGTCACCAAAATCACTTTGTCCCTTTAAAATCTTTCAGAAAATGATGTAAATGTATTGTAAGATGAATATCGACACACTAATCACATCGCGATACGATACGATGATACACGATACGTTGGCTCGCGATACGATAGTATATCGATATTCATCTTAAGATATATTTACATCGTTTTCTGAAAGATTTTAAAGGGTCAAAGTGATTTTGGTGACATCTTGTGAGTGTTCCAATGACTTTGTTTGAATTAATTGAACTGAACTGTAGGTAACCGCAGACAGTGTTGCTGAGAGGAGAGAAAGGAGGCCTCTGATTGGTCAATTCTACATCCGCGTAGTCATCGAAGAAAGAGCGCATCGAAAAAAATGAGGAAGTACCCACATCTGTACGATTCTGGTTCTCCACGCTACAAAGACAGAACATATTCTAGTAATTCATGGAGGGAGATAGCGATGAATGTGGGTCTGGATACGGCCGAGACGGTGAGGAAGGGAAGTGGAAAAACGCAAGAGATAAGTTTAGTAAGTTTAGCTAGTTCGTGATTGTCGCTCTTGCCGTGTGGCGTGGAATAATATAGCGCAGATGCGCTTCAAAATTGAGCATAAGTCAAAAGTAACTGCGACACATTGCCGCAAGAGTATACGTAGCCCTTAAAACCGCCGTTTCCCACCACTGAATACGGTCTCAAATCCTGACAAATGAAGTTTGGCTAGCTCTCAGTTAGCATTAGCTTGTCCAGGTGGTGACGTTTCGGTGGGCTCGCAGGTGGTGGTATTCCAGAGTACTTTACGTTTGTGTGACACAGCTTGCAAACCGCCATACTTTAGTCTAAATCTTCACTTTCCTTCTTCTTTTTAAACCCGAACTGCTCCCACACATCTGCTTTTAAGCTAGCTAGCTGGATTTATACTCGCCGCCATCCTCCTGACTGGCTCAGCTGTAGCTGGAAGAGAAAGAAGCTTCTGGATAACCTGTTAGAAATGCTCTACAGCAACACTAGATCGATACTCACGGTGGAAAAATCGATACTCTCTGGGGAAATAAAATATCGATATATATCGCAGAATTGATAAAATCGCTCAGCCCCAATCGATATATATCATATCGTGAGCCAAATATCGTATCGTATCGCTGCGGCCCTAGAGGCGTCCATGGAGAACAGCAGCATTAGCAAACTCAAGACCGACTTTACCCCTTTTGTAGACGGTCTCACTTGCACAGTTTTAGATCACTTTATGCTGCGTAATGCTCCATAATCTCCATAATCTTTGATGACAAGTTGATTAATTGATCTTCTGTGATTGTGAATGAACACGACTCTCTCTTCTCCCGCCGCTGCTCGCTCTCTTTCTTCTCACGGGGCTCTGCAGCCTCATGAGAGAGCTTTGGAAAACAATAACACCTCTGTGTACGTCGGTGTGCAGTCGTTGGGTCGCGGCGGCTCGACACAACGCAGGAACGGCGTGTGATGTGAAACGGTATGAAGGAGCGCTGAAGATTTTAGTTTTGGAGGTGTTGCACAGCCTAGTGGCCAGTTTGGGGTACTGCTAAACTGAGACAGCAGACGACCGCGAGACAGTCGCCGGGATCATCTTTCCCGCCTGCCTGTGATGCGTGACTTCAAATGGCGAGCGGGCAGGAAGCCAATCATCTTGTCACCCCTCGCGTCATATATTCCACTCTAGCAGCGAAGGCATCACTTTCCTCTCCGGACAGCCAATCAATCAAGCCTATTAGCGGAGCGGGCAGCTGGCCAGCAGCTCGCTACAGTAGACGATCAATAATAAAAATGCTAAGTCTTCAGTCATCCTGGTGGATTTAGAAGCCGTTTAATCTCTACGCTGACACAGTGACATCAGAATTTCAGATCTGGAGTCCGACTGAATGCATCATTGGCTCATTGGCTCATTCATTCATTCGCTATTCATCATTCATCATTCATCATCATCTCATTCATCATTCATTCATCATTCATCATTCATCATTCATTCATCATTCATCATTCGCTCATTCATCATTCATCATTCATCATTCGCTCATTCATTCGCTCATTCATCATTCATTCATCATTCATCATTCGCTCATTCATCATCATTCATCATTCATCATTCGCTCATTAATCATTCATCATTCATCATTCATCATTCATATCATTCGCTCATTCATTTCATCATCATCATCATCATTCATCATTCGCTCATTCATCATTCGCTCATCATCATTCTCATTCATTCGCTCATTCATCATTCATCATTCAATTCATTCATCATTGGCTCATCATTCATCATCATTCATCATCATTCATTCGCTCATTCAATCATTCTTCATCATCATTGGCTCATCATCATTTCATCATTCATCATTCATCCATCATCATCATTCGCATTCGCTCATTCATCATTGGCTCATTCATCATTGCTCATTCATCATTCATTCATTGGCTCATTCATCATTCATCATTTCATCATTGGCTCATTCATCATTCATCTCATTCATTTCATTGGCTCATCATCATCATTCATCATTCATCATTCATTCACTCATTCATCATTCATCATTCATCATCATCATTCATGGCTCATTCATTCATCATTGGCTCATTCATCATTCATTCATCATTCATTCATCATTCATCATTCATCATTCATTCATCACTCATTCATCATTCATTCATCATCATCATTCATTCATCATTCATTCATCATTCATGCGCATCATCATCATCATTCATCATCATTCATTCATCATTCATCATTCATCATATTCGCATCATTCATCATTCATCATTCATCATTCATTGGCTCATTCATCATTCATCATCATCATTCATCATTCACATCATTCATCATTCATTCGCTCATCATTCATTCATTCATCGCTCAGCTCATTCATCATTCATCATCATTCATTCATTCATTCATCTCATTCATCATTTGGCATCATTCATCATTCATTCAATCATTTCATCATTCGCTCATTCATCATCGCTCATTCAATTCATTGGCTCATTCATTATTGGCATTCATTCATTCATCATCATTCATCATCATTCATCATTCTCATTCATCATTGGCTCAGGCTCATCATCATTCATCATCATCATCATCATCATGGCTCATTCATCATTCATCTCATTCATTCATCATTCATTGGCTCATTCATCATTCACTCATTCATTCATTCATTCGCTCATTCATTCATTTCATTGCTCATTCATCATTCATCATTCATCATTCTCAATCATTCATCATTCATTCATCATTCATTCATTCATCATTCATCATTGGCTCATTCATCATTGGCTCATTCATTCATTGGCTCATCATTGGCATCATTCATCATCATCATTCATCATTCGCTCATCATTCATCATTCACTCATTCATTATTCATCATCATTCATCATTCATTCATCATTCATTCATTCATTCATCATCATTCATCATTCGCTCATTCATCATTGGCTCATTCATCATTCGCTTATTCACTCATTCATCCTCATTCATCATTCGCTCATTCATCATTCACTCATTCATCATTCACTCATTCTCATTCATCACATCACATGATCATTTTAATCCTGACCTCAGCTGTGTCTAAAAGAATAAATGAATAGAAAAACACTTCAGTGATTCCCAAAGGGAAATAATATTTTAGCAGCATAAATTTGGAATAAATAAGCAGAAAAACAAAATGTTGTAAAGTTGGAGGTGTAGCAGAGAGAGGTGTGGCCAGAGATCTACTTGAACGCGTCGTGCTGCTGATCCAGTGACATCACATGCAAGGTTGGCAGGTAACGCAGGTGAAGCGTAACAGTAACTGCAGTCCCTCCTCCTTTAAGTTCCCGCCGCTGCGTTTGTCGTCTCCGAGTGAAAGCTTCGTACAAACGTGCTGGAATCCAAAACGCATTGTTTTTTCCCTCTTTTTATTTACGTGATTTCACATTCACCGTGACAGTTAAGAGAAAGATTGTCTCAAATGATCACATGATCTCCTCTTCTAACCATCTGATCTATTTACCAATAAAGCTATTTGTCAAAAACAACCTTTATAAAATATGTGTCAAGGCAGGGTAAGTGTTTGGATGATGTCACGTCTGTTGATGTGGAGCTCTGGAGAAACTGCCCCCCCCCCCCATCCCCCCGGACCCCCTGCTGTGACATAATGCTGTAAAGTCATACGCTGATGTCACATGAGACGACTGCGATGAGACGGCGAGAGCATCCTGAAAGTAACTTAATATTCCTCTTAAACAGAACTGAAACTGATATTTTAACACAAAAGAAAGCTTTATGTGGCACTTTAAAATATTTGGTTTATTATTTGAGCTTTACGTGGCACTTTAAAATATTTGGTTTATTATTTGAGCTTTACGTGGCATTTTTAAATATTTGGTTTATTGTTTTAGCTGCTTTATTTGATGGTCAGGTACGTTTCCGTCAGCAGTGTGAGGATGCGGTGAAGTCGGGTCGCACCAGTCCAAACCCGTCCCAGCACCTACCTGAATGACAGCAGAGCCTCCTGATTGGTGCAGAAAGGTCCGGACGCTGAGACTTTATTCACCTTTGACCGTCCAACGCGGTGCGAGACGACAAAAACCTCCGTGGAGCAGATAATCGTCATTACTGCGTTGGTGGAAAGATTCTTATTCTTTGAGTTTTAGCTATTTTAGCTATTTAGCTGCTTGTTTAACACACCTGACCCTCTAACTGCCCTGTCGTCGGTGAGTTGCATTGTGGGGGAAATGTCCGGTGCCAGACTTCCCCAGACAGGACGTTGCATTCACGAGACACTGGCCACGGTTACGTGATGTTTTTTAATTCGGAATTAATTATTCCGAATTAAAAAATTCCGAATTAAACTATTTTTCTTCTAGTTTACATGGAAATAGTAATTCCGAATTGAGGTTTACATGGAAAACACGTTTGATTGGCTTTATCCAATTCCGCTTAAGGTCTGGGGGTTGGGAAGGGTTCTGATTGGATGGGGGGGGGGCGTCTTTACGTATTTACGTCTACCGGAAGAAAACAAACTTACTCGATTAGCAACAACACGGAGGTTGCTAATTACTACAACTTTGAAAAGCTCACAGTTTTTATGTTTCCTGCCATCTGTTCTTTTAATTATTTCCACTTCCTCCAAGCTATTTAATAAATAAATCGTCAAGATGGCGTGCTGCCATCTTGAAACTTTGTTTCGTATCTCACCTTCAGCAAAGCACGATTGGCCGGAAACAAGTCACATGGGAACAGATGCCTTCAGGGTTCACAAAAAAAACTCTGCGGCAGACAGTTGCAGCAGGCAATAATTTGAAAAAGACAAATTATCGTACATTTTGCCTTTTTTTGGATTATTGATCGTACATCGTACAGACGGCAGATTATCGTACAAATACGATAATTATCGTACACCTGGCAACGCTGTTTGATCAGCTTTATCCAATTATGCTTAAGGTCTGGGGGTTGGGAAGGGTTCTGATTGGATGGGGGGGGACTCTTTACGTATTTACGTCTACCGGAAGAAAACAAACTTACTCGATTAGCAACAACATGGACGACTAAATTATTAGCATCCTTTTTGGGTTTGTTTTGATTTTATTTTTGAAGCAGCAGCACAACATCATGTCCATGATTTTCTTTCGAAAACAAGCCCAGCGCGTAATATTAGCGTCATCGCGACAGACGGGCAAGAGAACTAGCATGCGCAGAAAGATCGGAATTAATTTAAAGCGGAATGAGTGTATACATGACCGCGGAATTATTCTATTCAGATTTAAAATCAGAATAAAACCAGCCACTTACTTTGGAATTAAGGTTAATTCGGAATTGGACATTTTCATTCGGAATTAGGTGTTTACATGGTAATTTTTAATCGTTTTAAATCGGATTTAATTTTAATTCTGAATTAAAGAGGACTTAAACTTCCCATGTAAACGCACTGACTGATTTCAGTGCAGTTATTTCTCTCATTACTGCCCTCATCTCTCTGAACCTGAAAGAAAACTACATATTCATTTTTAACGTAACAGAAACACTCAGATCTCATCCCGTCCGAGCCGCAGTGAACCGGGTCCGCCTCGGTTCTCGGTTTCCCTCCACAGATGCAACAACCGGACAGAAAACGCAGATTTCCGTCCGTCGCTGTTTTTTTTTTCCAGAACATTCCTGGAGCAACGCGGACGTGTATTTTAAGGCGCGCGCTCGGACCTAGATGGTGATTTGGGGCCGCTGCGGTTTGACAGTGTGTGTGTGCGTGTGCGCGCGCGTCACCCCGGGGAATGTTCAACATGTTCTTCCTTCCTGGATCCTCGCAGAGTTCACGCTGTAATTAAATTTAACCGGTTACTTCTGGGGTTTTCTTTTTCTTTCTCTTTTTTTTTTTTGTGTGTTTCAGCTTTTTTGTTGATGTGTTTGCGGCTGGTCGCGCGCGCAGTTGCGTCCGTGCGCTTTCGCAGCCATAAATCAGTCAAGAGCGCGCGGATCGGTGGCGCTTAACTCGAGCGCGTGCGTAATTGCTGGGCGGTCATTAAGTGACACTAATGGACAGCTGTTCCACACAAACCAGCGGACTCAGACACTCACGCGGGAGTTTAGTTCATTATTTTCTCCCAGAATATCTTAAAACTCAGTAAATACTGCAGCGTGCATGTGTCGTGCATGTGTTTTCATGGAAAGTGAGAGGTTGATTTTATGTATTTATTTATTTATTTTTGCCGCTGGGCTGCTCCCGGTCAAGTCACACATGATTGGCTCAGACCTGACCACGTGACGCTCCTGTCTTCCATATATGGAGCTGGGGGTGGGGCTCATGGAGCGGAGTGGGAAAGGATGCGGTGGCGTCTTCTTCACTCTGCGGGGGTCTGCGGGGGACGAACGCACGGTTGTGACATTTTTATGACACTTTATTTTTATTTTTTACCCCCCAGAGTGTTCTGACAGTGCACGGTGCACTGATAATAGTTTATTTATTTTTTTCTGAATCCCTGTGATGGAGGTTTTTCTGGGAGTCATCTGGGTCCTTTCGCTTCATAAACTCAATCACGTCGAGCTTCGTGCGCGCGGCGGGACCGCGCAGATGAAGTGATCCGGCCGCGGGCGGCTTTCAGGGGGGGGTGGGGGGTTCGGGAAGTTGACAGACATGTCGGAGCGATGCAACCTGAAGGCTTTAACAGCCGCCCTGTGCTGCTTCTACCACAACAACTCTGTCATCAGCGGGAAGGTGAGAGAAACGGCGCGCGTGTGCGCGTGTGCGTGCATCCGTTGATCACTTTTTTTACTTTCAGCTCAAGTGGACTTCTCATTGAAAACCTAAGTGCACCTGCGCAGGTGTTTTCATGCATGCATTCTTGTCAGCTTTTCATGCCTCATTTATCTGTAAAGATTAGTTTTGTTTTATCGTTTTTAGGGGTGAGTATATGAATACGATATTATCACGATATCACGATATATTGCAATAATCTACCCAGTTAATATCAAAATTTAAAAAATCAAGTTGCTGTATATGTTCATCAGATGATATTGATCATTCAGAGGTCAAAACTATTATCACGATATCGCGATATCACGATATATTGCGATAATCTGCCCAGTTAATATCAAAATTTAAAAAAATCAAGTTGCTGTATATGTTCATCAGATGATATTGATCATTCAGAGGTCAAAGCTATTATCATGATATCACGATATCACGATATATTGCGATAATCTACCCAGTTAATATCAAAATTTAAAAAATCAAGTTGCTGTATATGTTCATCAGATGATATTGATCATTCTGAGGTCAAAACTATTATCATGACATTGCGATATCACGATATATTGCGATAATCTACCCAGTTAATATCAAAATTAAAAAAATCAAGTTGCTGTATATGTTCATCAGATGATATTGATCATTCAGAGGTCAAAACGATTATCACGATATCGCGATATCAGGATATCACGATATATTGCGATAATCTGCCCAGTTAATATCAAAATTAAAAAAATCAAGTTGCTGTATATGTTCATCAGATGATATTAATCATTCAGAGGTCAAAACTATTATCACGATATCGCGATATCACGATATATTGCGATAATCTACCCAGTTAATATCAAAATTAAAAGAATCAAGTTGCTGTATATGTTCATCAGATGATATTGATCATTCAGAGGTCAAAACTATTTGCTTCAAAAGAACCTATTTGTTGTTTATTATTAGTGTTCTTGCACATTTAAGTAACCATTACAACATACTGATGATATCGATATTAGGAGCTGAAAAATCGATATTATATTGGGCAGCCTAAAATCACGATATGGATTTTTTTTCTCACCCCTAATCGTTTTACTAACCTGTGCTTTTATACGCGAGCAGACACTTCCCAGGACTCCTTTAATCTCACGTTGGTCTCTAAAGCAGCAGGAAATGGTCGGTCCGCTAAAAGGCATTAAAAAAAAAAAAAAGAGGCGGAGCCTATTATTGCCTTGTAGAAAACAGTCTGAAAAAGCACATGGATCCACTTCCAGCCTGAGCAAAATCTAATCAGGCTGAATAGTCCTCATC
The DNA here is from genome assembly GCA_018398805.1 of Hirundichthys speculiger. Classification (NCBI taxonomy): domain Eukaryota; kingdom Metazoa; phylum Chordata; class Actinopteri; order Beloniformes; family Exocoetidae; genus Hirundichthys; species Hirundichthys speculiger. The sequence continues at coordinate 103,296 of JAGFBZ010000529.1, forward strand.
CCCTCAGTCTCTCTGAGAGCTGAACACTGGGCTTTAATCACTGGGACCAGACCAGACCAGACCAGACCAGAACATACCAGACCAGACCAGACCAGACCAGAACAGACAGACCAGACCAGACATACAGACCAGACCAGACCAGACCAGACCAGACCAGACAGAACGACAGACCACAGAAACATACCAGACCAGACCAGACCAGACCAGACCAGACCAGAACAGAACAGAACAGAACAGACCAGACCAGACCAGACCAGACCAGACCAGACCAGACCAGACCAGACCAGACCACAGAACAGAAACCAGACCACCAGAACAGACAGACCAGACCAGATCAGAACAGACCAGAACAGAACAGAACAGAACAGACCAGACCAGAACAGAAACCAGACAGAAACAGACCAGACCAGACCAGACCAGACCAGACCAGACCAGACCAGACCAGACCAGACCAGAACAGAACAGACCAGACCAGGACCAAGACCAGATACCAGACCAGACCAGACCAGACCAGAACAGACCAGATCAGAACAGAACAGAACAGACCAGACCAGATCAGAACAGACCAGACCAGACCAGACCAGACCAGAACAGACCAGATCAGAACAGAACAGAACAGACCAGACCAGATCAGACAGACCCAGACCAGACCAGACCAGACCAGACCAGACCAGATCAGACCACCAGACCACAAGACCAGACCAGACCAGACCAGACCAGACCAGACCAGACCAGACCAGGACCAGACCAGACCAGACCAGATCGGACCAGACAGACCAGACCAGACCAGATCCAGACCAGACCAGACCAGACCAGACCAGACCAGACCAGACCAGACCAGACCAGACCAGACCAGACCAGACCAGACCAGACCAGACCAGACCAGACCAGACCAGACCAGACCAGATCAGACCAGACCAGACCAGACCAGACCAGACCAGATCAGACCGGACCGGACCAGACCAGACCGGACCGGACCGGACCGGACCAGACCGGACCAGACCAGACCACAGCATTAATGAGCCACTGTGTGTCTGTCTGGGTGTCTGAGTGTGAGATACATGCTGCTGCATCCGAACTGCTGCTGGCAGACAGACGGGCAGCGTGAGACGCGGAGGGTCGGACTTCCAGAGAGGTGCTGGGGGCCGGCGGGCCGGGGCCGGCGGGCTGGGGGCCGGGGGGACGGGGCCACGGTCCTCGTGTGGTTGACAGATAACTAACCTGTGGCGCTTTGTCTTCTGTGTGACATCAGCGAAGTGTATGAATGTCATTAACTTAATTGGATGAAGCGAAAGGCGGTGACGTCGCCGTCCTTGAGCTGATCGGAGAGGAGCTTCTCCTGCAGCTGCTGCAGCTGCTGCTCAGATGCAGCTGCGTGTGAGGGGGGATGAGATCTACGAGAGAAACGCGCCACCATGACAAGGTTATTATCGTTAACAAAAACGAACGAAATAACGAAAACTAGAATTGAAAAAACATTTTCGTTAACTGAAATAAAATAAAAATGCGTTTTTTAACAAACGACAACTAACTGGAACTATATTATGTGCTTATAAAACAAATTAAAAATTAACTATAATAATATCAAGAACGTCCTTCGTTTTCGTGTTTGTAATTTTTTGTAATGGAAAGCTGCCCAGACGTGTCATGACGAGGACAAACAACTCATCGCATGACGACTGGGGTTCCCCAAGGCTCAATGTAAGAGCCCTTTTTCTTTCAATACTTGTCATGATCTCAAACCCAGTTACCTACCAAGGTTATTATCGTTAACGAAAATGAACGAAATAGCGAAAACTAGAATTGTTTTTCGTTAGCTGAAATAAAATAAAAATGAGGTTTTTTTTTAAAACGATAACTAACTGAAACTGTATTATGAGTTTATAAAAACGAACTAAAATTAACTATAATAATGTCAATAACGTCCTTCGTTTTCGTATTTGTAATTTTTTTTAACATAAATGTTTGAAATCTATTAACTTCGCTCCGCCGTACAACAACAACCACAAAAATAAATAAATAAATAAAAAAGTGATCAGCAGTGATAGCCGTGGCAAACGTTGGGAGAAAGCGTCTCAGTCCTTTTTGGGATTTCTTTGACTATGACTGTGTTAACGATAAAAATAAGTGTCTTGTTTTAGAAGCAGGTGATACAATGTGTGGAATACTTCTGAAGGAGAAAAAACCCACGAATCTGAAAGTCCATTTGAAAAGCTCACACAAGAAGGCTAACCAAGACTAGCTGGATAAGCTAGCCTAAGCTGGCCCCCTGGAAAGAAGGCTAACCAAGACTACCTGGATAAGCTAGCCTAAGCTAGCCCCCTGGAAAGAAGGCTAACCAAGACTACCTGGATAAGCTAGCTAGCCTAAGCTAGCCCCCTGGAAAGAAGGCCCCAATACTAAAAGAACTAGGATAATAAGCTAGCCTAAGCTAGCCCCCTGGAAAGAGAAGCTACAGCTGCAGGCCAGTCAGCGTTGGGAAAGGAACGGGAGAAAAACAGCAACTATAATGGACTGTTTCCATGGAGACCAGATAGCTGCTGGTCAGTAAATACGCAGGAACACCACAAGAGGGAAGACGCATTGATAAATATGTTTATTGAGACCAGAATGTAAACACGACTATGTGATTCGATAGCCTTCAAAAAGTTCAGTGCTTCACTCCAACCAAAATTACAACCCTAATTTACAAAATAAAACTAAAACTAACACTGAAACTAATAAAAACTAAACTAAAACTAAGTATTTCAAAACAAAAACGAATAAAAACTAGCAAAACTGCTCTAACAATGAATTAAAACTAACTGAATTTGAAAAACTAAATAAAAACTAAAACTAATGGAAAATCCAAAACTATTATAACCCTGCATCATGAGATCTAATCTACAGTTAAACTGGTTTCATAGCATTTTATTGTTTTTTTTTTGTTTGTTTTTTCTTTCTTTTTTTATTCACAATAAAACGCAGAAAATGAGTGAAAGGTTTAAACGGCAGCGTCGTTAGAGGAGATGTTAGCAGGTGGGCCGGTCCAGCACCTAGAAAAGCTTCTAGGACAGATGGAGTTCCTGAAAGGGAAGATGTCATCTGGACGGGAACATATGTTGCTCTAAAATCTCTATACCTTCCGCCACTGATCTTTCCTTTACAGGCGTAAGCTGCTTATTCCATAGGCAGTAATATTCCCGCTCATCACCAGAGACGCAGGCTTTTAAACTGAGCCGCGTTTCTTCATACCAGCGGATGCCTCTGCTTTCCCTAAAGAATTTCAGATTTTGATTAATCTATGCAGCTGGAGTCGGTTTTTTACAATTGTTAGTTGTTTTTTTTTTTTTTTTTTTTTTGCAGTTTGGATGCTCTTTTTCACGTCACCAACCTGCTGCAAATTAACAAACTGGATGGAAGATGCTCATCCAGGTGTTTCCACAGATGCAGATAAATCAAACCACAGTTGTCCATTAATTATGTGTAATAATGTGAAAAGACACAGGGGACAAAGTATTAAACGCGCCTGCTGAAATGTATTTAATGCTACGTACAAAAGCCTTTGTTGGTATCGACTAGGACCGTTAACCGACGCCGTTTAACGATTAATAACCGTTAACCGATAAGTCCGGGGGGGTTGGCTGCCGCGATGTTGCGCGCGTTGTCGTGGACGCATGCGGACACTTCCCCGTGTTTACTCTCGCGGCAATGTGTCGCCGTCAGCTTGTCTCAGAGATGCCGCCGTCACTTTTGATTTATACTAGCGCGGTCTCCACTATGTTATTCCATGCCACAACGCAATAGCGACAATCACGAACTAGCTAAACGTACTAAACTTATCTCTAGCGTTGTGGCGTCAGCTTGTCGCAGAGATGCCGCTGTCACTTTTGATTTATACTAGCGCGGTCTCCGCTATGTTATTCCACGCCAAAACGCAAGAGCGACAATCACGAACTAGCTAAACGTACTAAACTTATCTCTAGCGTTGTGGCGTCAGCTTGTCGCAGAGATGCCGCTGTCACTTTTGATTTATACTAGCGCGGTCTCCACTATGTTATTCCATGCCAAAACGCAAGAGCGACAATCACGAACTAGCTAAACGTACTAAACTTATCTCTAGCGTTGTGGCGTCAGCTTGTCGCAGAGATGCCGCTGTCACTTTTGATTTATACTAGCGCGGTCTCCGCTATGTTATTCCACGCCAAAACGCAAGAGCGACAATCACGAACTAGCTAAACGTACTAAACTTATCTCTAGCGTTGTGGCGTCAGCTTGTCGCAGAGATGCCGCTGTCACTTTTGATTTATACTAGCGCGGTCTCCGCTATGTTATTCCACGCCAAAACGCAAGAGCAACAATCACGAACTAGCTAAACGTACTAAATGTATCTCTTGCGTTTTTCCACTTCCTCACCGTCTCGGCCGTATCCAGACCCACATTCATCGCTATCTCCCTCCATGAATTACTAGAATATGTGCTGTCTTTGTGGTGCGGAGAACCAGAATCGTACAGATGTGGGTACTTCCTCATTTTTTCGATGACGCGCTCTTTTCTACGCGGATGTAGAATTGACCAATCAGAGGCCTGTTGCACCTGTCGACACGCCCCCATGAGTTGATTGAATTACGTAGCTTAAAAACAAAATTGACCGTTAGTATTAATCGGTTAGAGTTACCGTTATCGGCTAACGGTTAAACGGTTAACCACGTGCATCCCTAGTATCGACGGCTCCCAGATGCATCGCAGGTGTTGCAGAAATTGTCAGAGGTGGACTTGACAGCGAAACAAGCTAAGCAGAACCCGTTGGAGATCAGTAACGGCCTCGTTTCAACCGCATATAAGCTGCAGGTTGACAGTGGCCATGGTTACTTGATGATTTTTAATTCAAAATTAATAATTCCGAATTAAACTATTGTCCTTTGAGTTTACATGGAAATAGTAATTCCGAATTCAGGTTTACATGGAAAACACGTTTGTTCGGCTTTATACAATTCCGCTTTAGGTCTGGGGGTTGGGAAGGGTTCTGATTGGATGGGGGGGGCGGATGTCTTTACATCTACCGGAAGAAAACAAACTTAGCTAACTGGTAAGCAACAACATTTCACTTATTTTTGACCTGGGTGGCGTCTCTATCTGCTAAACCTCCTTTATTTAACCTGGCCGCTACAACTTTGAAAAGCTCACAATTTTTATGTTTCCTGCCATCTGTTCTTTTAATTATTTCCAGTTCCTCCAAGCTATTTATTAAATAAATCGTCTCTGCTCTTGACCACCGTTTACTGCGTGCTGCCATCTTGAAACTTTGTTTTGAAAACAAGCCCAGCGCGGAATATAAGCGTCATCGCGACAGACGGGCAAGAGAACTAGCATGCGCAGAAAGACCAGAATTAATTTAAACAGGAATGAGTGTGTACATGACCACGGAATTATTTAATTCAGAATTAAAATCAGAATAAACCAGCCACTTACTTTGGAATTAAGTTTAATTCGGAATTGACATTTTCATTCGGAATTAGGTGTTTACATGGTAACTTTTATTTGGATTTAACTTTAATTCTGAATTAAAGAGGAATTAAACTTCCCATGTAAACGCACAGAGTGAGACTTCAGGTTTATCCAGATCAGTTTGTCTTTGCATGAAACCAAAAAAATTCAAACGTCATGTGACCTGAGCTGCTGATCTGGCTAACGTTGTAACGATGTGGAACTTGTGTGGCGGTTCCTGATTGGATCATCAGCCCGGGACTTTATGAGCAGTTTTTCCCAGGTATCCCTTCTTCCCCTCCTCCATTGTCCTTCAGTTACTCGTATCAGTTTTCTCCCCGAAGCGTCGCCTTCGCTCCTCACTCGCCATCGATGCTTTCAACTCCAAAGAGCCTGGGGATTTATTTCGCCCCCCCCCCCCCCCACGTCTGTCTTTCTGGGAGGTCGCCATTTAACCGGGGGTCCACTTCCTGTCTCCGTGCCGGCACAAATCAAGCCTCGTCTGCGTTCATGAACCAGATTATAAGATCAGAAAATGAGGACGACTGAATTGTTCAGTCGCCATTTATTCCCGCCGCTTTAAAAAAGAAAGGCTGCACCAGGGGCGTGTTCAGTTGTGAGTAAACAGGAAGGGCCGGGCCGAGATGGAGATCAGAACTCACTAACTTTCATCAGCCGTCCGTCGTGACGATCCGTCCGGCCAGATGTCAGAAGGAAGAGGGAAAAAAAAAAACCACGTTATTCGCTTGAGGGCGGAGCTAATGAGGTGTTCTGCTTCAGACAGTAGAGCTGGGCGATACTGGAAATTTTGGTATCGATCCGATACCAAGTAAATACAGGTCCAGTATCGCCGATACCGATACCGATACCGATACCGATACCGATACTTTTTCATATTAAGCTTAATCTATCATGAACTTTTGTCCTGTTCATTCAACCAATGATTGAATTTCGTCAAACATTTTTGTGTAAATATTCCTTGGAGTAGAATTTCTGTTTGTAATATTTTTTTTCCTAGTCCACCTTTTATGTTATATCTTTCAATATTTGTGTAATTTTTTTTGCACTGTGTCCACTTTCCCATTGCTTTACTCTATAAATGTCCCCGTAGTGGGATAAATAAAGGATTATCTAATGTTATTTTATCTTAGGTAACACCTTTTAATGGGATTCGTGACATGTACCGGGTTATTTCAAGGTCTTAACTATATTTTATTGAGTTGGCTCCAGTAACATGTGACTTCAGTAACATGTACTTTGAAAGTTAATAAGAGTTGATGATGAAGATAATCATTCTTATCTACCTGGATTCTCTCTGTTGGAAAGGAAAAAAAAGAAAAGAAAAAAAGCTTTAGTATCGATCTTTTTACATAAGTATCGTTCGATATCAATACCGGTGTTGGTATCGATATTATCGATATTTGGATCGATCCGCCCACCTCTATCAGACAGACCGGGTCGACAGAAAGATGGATGCACGCTGTCCCGCAGCGAAGGATCATGGGAACTCGGCTGCTAAAAAGAGACAGACAGAAAAGGAAATGGCAGATGACCATCAGAGCGGAGTGATGTTATCACCGTGACGACGGTCGTTATCTTTAAAACCGTCGATGGTCGTCTTCTCTTTGGCGTCTGGAGGTTTTCATCTTCAGAAAACGAATAAAAACGAGCCGCCGCGTCCCGTGTGGTTTTTCTGCCTCCAGGCCGTCACGACGGCCGTAATCCCGCTCTGACGTTTCAGATTAAAGGGTTAAAGGGTTTAAATTTACTGTTAAATAATCTGATTTATTCAAATTGATATCAGACAATGCGACGCTGACCCCCCCCCCCCCCCCCCCCCCCCCCCCCCCGCTCATTTTACATCTATTCATCTATTCAGATCATTTTAGATCACGCTGCTCCTGACGGTATTGAACGGAGGATTTGGGCAACATGAGGATTAGATCGAGGATGAGAAGCTTTATTGAGCCAAAAGGTTTTTTATTTTTTATTATTTTGTCCTCACTGAACTTAAAGAACGAGCAGCTTTACGCCGTTCTGCTCCTCATTGGTCACAGCAAGAAAAATAAATTATAATGCTTTTAGACATGTTGATTGAAAACTTGCAAAGATTTGAAATAAAAAAAGAGAGAGAGAGACTCTATTCTCGTCTAAAACAAAATCCAATTACAGTTTAAATCCCTCCGACCGTGAGATTATCGTTATGAGCTCCGAGCCTTTTTTCAGACAGCTGAGATAAATGTGAGTCGCGTTTATATGTAATAAAAAAAAAAAACATGACGTATAAAAAAAAACATGACATATAAATGCGCACAACTTGATTCTAAGTGAAGATTTGATCAGCTGTAATAAAATAAAAAATACAGTTTCCGGCGCAGAACTGAACCCAAACTGCATTTGAATTCAAAAGGAAACTGGTGGGCGGAGCTTCAGAGGTCAGAGGTCACCAGACCGATATGAGCTTTAAATTCCTTCTTATTATAACAGATTAGAGATTCTGAATGAACCAGGAGTTTGTCGCCTTTAACCCGTGTAATAAGTCGTCGGGGGGGGGACGAGGAGCTCAGAGAGGCGGGAAGCTGTGAAGCAGCAGGTCGTGCTGTGGCTCCGCCTACAACGATGACATCACGCTGCAGAAAAAACACTCTTCAGTGCGCCGCATGCATCTCCCTTTAATCTTCCTCCGCCGTCTCTCGTCATCACACATCACCTCCCGTCTTTCAGAGCTCCTCCTCATCAGCTCCCTCCCGCCTCCCGGCGCGCCGCCGCTCCGTGGCGTCCGCTGTGACGAGTGTTGACAGGCGCCAGCGTGATGGATGCCCGGGGACAGATGAGCGCCGACGCCCGTCTCCAGTCGTCCAGCTGTGAAGTTTTCAGTGACTCACCTCCCGCGTGACGGGAAAAACCCGCCGCCCGGGGCGTGGCGCGCCGCTCTCCGACGGGCCGCGACACGGATTGGTAGATGTGATTCAAAGCAAAACAAAAAGTGAAACAAAAATACAGGTGGGATGACCTCCCCCATCTGAGCAGACGCGCCCACGTGGCGCGTCCTCCAGCACAGCGGTGGTTGGGTCACTGTGACGGGCCGCGCTGAACCTACGGCGCACGTACGTGCAACGTTTGAACTAGTGCTGGGCGATATGACGATACATATCGTGGGGACGATATAAAAGTGTGTATCGTGCCATTTCTCTTCTATTGTTTCTAACCTAATTTTATCAATTATTACAGCAAATATGTAATTAAATAACCTGCAACGATAAATTTGATAGAATCATATCTACTTCTACAAAGTAGCCTTTTATGTTTGCACTTTTATTCATGGTTAATGCCTTAAACAGAGTTCTCTTCAACCCTGATGTTTACTTTAGACACTTTATATCGGTTTGCAAACTTTGCACTACAAGGTTACAGATTTCAGAAAGTTGAAAAATAATTTGTGTTTATTTTTTATAGCTGAACTTCAGTGCAAAAATGTGTTTTTCCTCTCAGAAAAACTGTTGTGCACTTTAAAAAAAAGTGAAGCTACTGTACCTCTGTACCTACCTGTTTTTGCTGCACTAAAATGTATGTTTGTGTGACAGTTCAGCTAAATGTTCTTTCAAAAATAAAGTTGAAAAGTAAGCAATGAAATTTTTTGTCAAACTTTTCAGAGAATAACTGAAAACATACTTTATTATGGTATATTGTGATATATATCGTTATCGTGATATAAAATAGTCCATATCGTGATATATGATTTTTTTCCATATCGCCCAGCACTAGTTTGAACAGTTTGAATTGTGAGTAAAATTTGTCGACGACCTCAAACAAACAGAGAAAAGTCGCCTCCCTGCCATCATCCTGTCATCTCTGTTTGAAGAAGATGATGATGAGGATGACGGTCGGACGACAAGATCACACAAATTACACAACCTACTGAAATCATGTTTTAATTCATGAATGTAGCCATTTGTTTATAAATAAAACAGATAAATGAGTAAAAGCTGGATCACAGCAGTCATGTGACGCAGGACGGCGGCTCGGGAAACGAAGCGGGTGCGCGGTGGCGCCGAGCCTCCAACGAGGTCGTGCCGTTTTCTGTGACGGAGCCGTAACGACATACGTGCGATTTCCTGTCACGACCGAGACCAGGAGAGTCTGTTATTATCGATACTGTTTAACGATTCAATTCTTTATCGATTCTCTTATCGATTCTAATTTGGGGGGGAAAAGGAGAACAGTTTTATTTGCATCAATTTTTTTTTTTTTACTTAGAAGTCACGACCTTACAAACTCAACAGCGAGGTCAAAAGAGGCCCAAAGCCTGGATAACGTGTTAACTGTTGTAATATGTAGCTGTGCAAATACACAAGAATGTGGAACATTTTACTAACAGATTTTTCCTAATAGAAATAAAAAAATCTCCCTTTTTAAAAGGATATATGAGCTCACTAAGCACTCAAAAATAATAATAAAGAAAGATAAATACTATCAAATACAACGGAACAGTTCATAGTACAAATCTGCAAATACTATGAAGAATGAACAATTCTTTAGCAGTAAAATAATCATGTCTTCCAGCCTCTGAACCAGCCAGACTCTCTCTCTCGTCACGGTCATCTTCTAAATGTAATGCAGAAGGCATTCGTTTAATAGCATAGCGCTAATGTTATAGCGTGTTTTACAAAGAAGCACATAGGCAGTGGGATAGCTACTAACCAGAGTTACCAGAGGTGATCTTAGCTTGGCTACTGCTGCTGGGTTGAGATCCATCAGTCCGAAGCGCGTCAAAAACACGACACTCGTTAGCATGTTGTGTGTTCAAATGTTTCTGCGTGTTAGCCGTGTTCCCTCCCGACGCTGTTATCTCCACTTTACAATGACTTCTAGTTGCCTTGTTGCCATCTTTCTTTGGTGAAGTGAAGCCAAACTTTGGAGCGTTTGAACCTGGTGGACGCCATTGTTGTTTACAACTGCAATGCTAACGTGCTAAACCGACGTAACTTAATCCCGTAAGTGCTTTCTGGAATTGACTGTGCGTAACTTGCGTAAATTACGTGAGATTCGTGCTGGTTGGAATCGATAAGAGAATCGCTGGATAAACTGCCAAACGATTCCATGGAATTGAAACACACGGAACCGGTTCTCTACAGGAGCCGGTTCACTACAGGAACTGGTTCCTGTAGTGAACCGGTTCTCTACAGGAGCCGGTTCACTACAGGAACCGGTTCACTACAGGAACTGGTTCCTGTAGTGAACCGGTTCTCTACAGGAGCCGGTTCACTACAGGAACCGGTTCACTACAGGAACTGGTTCCTGTAGTGAACCGGTTCTCTACAGGGGAAACATCCGGCGTCGATTACGTGGAACACTGACGTTCTGGTCCTTTCGGGACGAATCTTAAAATTGCCCCGTGATCCCCGAAGCCCCGTAGGGTCCGGGTCAGCCTCCAGGAGCACTCAGGGGTGCGGGTCTCCTCACCGGAGAGTTCAAAGTCGGAGGCGGGACCTGAGTCACAAGCCCCTCCCACTTAGAAATGTTTAATTTAGGTGTCTGTGGGTTGTGGTGAGAGTGAGGACGGGTTTATCACGTACTCATCACTATCATGTGGGCAGACGGCGCATAAATAAAAGCTGCGTTCTTCGTTAGTTTCATAAATTATTAACTTGTGTTGAATGGCAGTAATTCTCAGGTAATTCTCAGGTAATTCTCAGGTAAACATTCATTATCATTAAAACGCACGTTCACGTGAAGGCTGTTGCGTATTATTGGTTATAAATAGATGCGTTATCTTTGCGGGCGGATGAACGTTTAAGGGAACCTTTTGTGTGTCCGGGGCGCTCAGGTGAGCGCACCTGTGCGTGTGGAGGCAGGTCCGGGCAGGTGGGCGGAGTCGGGATGATGACATCACATTACCTGGAACAGAGAGTGAAGCCTGGAGACGGGAGCCTGACGGGTCGTGGCGCCGGATGACGGATTCAGGCGCTGAAAGTGGTTTTGTGACTGGGGGGGGGAGGGTGGGGGGGTGGGGTGGAGGAGTTTACCTGCTATGAAGTTTGCGTTTAACGACGACACCTTTGGCGCGATGCAGAGACCCATCAGCTGCCATGTAAGTGTGTGTGTTTGGTGTTTGTGCTCGTCGGGATCGTTGAGTGTTTGTTTGAAAACATCTCTGCTCTTCTTCACGTCGTTCAGCGTCGCCACATGTGATTCATTAAAAATGTCACCGCTGCTCTCACTTTAAATGACAGTTTTATCTTTGTAGGGGTAATAGTTGTGATGACAGAAGTGCTCCTTAAATGGTTATGGAAACCAGTTAGTCTGGATTACTGGATCACGATCGGTTCGCCGGTCTTCAGACCTCGGTGTCCGCTGATTCAGCCTCGTCTCTTGGACAGATGGACGCGTCCCCTTCAGGGAGACTCTTGGACGCGGTGCTGACTTTATTTTTAAACCGGCGAAGCATCGCCGTGCTTCCTGAGAAGAGAGATCGGGGTCTTTATACGCGTTTATAGGCACAAATCATTTTCACTTGAAGACACCGAGACGTGTTATTTTTATTCACTGAAGGCAGAAGCTGGAAGTAACTTGGTTTGACTCGCAGGCATTTAAAAAAGAAAAACCTAGAAATAACAAGACATAGATATGCCAGACTGACTTTATCCCCTAATTTCATTCAACTAAGGATGGATGGAGTCATTGGGCAGTTTTAAAGCCACATACTGCTGTGCAGTATGCAGTATGTACTGCATACTGGTGCAGGATGCAGTATGCAGTACATACTGGTGCAGGATGCAGTATGCACTGCATACTGGTGCATACTGGTGCAGTATGTACTGCATATTGGTGCAGTATGTACTGTCTACTGGTGCAGGATGCAGTATGCACCGCATACTGGTGCAGGATGCAGTATGCACTGCATACTGGTGCAGGATGCAGTACATACTGCATACTGGTACAGGATGCAGTATGCACTGCATACTGGTGCAGGATGCAGTATGCACTGCATACTGGTGCAGGATGCAGTACATACTGCATACTGGTACAGGATGCAGTATGCACTGCATACTGGTGCAGGATGCAGTATGCACTGCATACTGGTGCAGGATGCAGTATGCACTGCATACTGGTGCAGGATGCAGTACATACTGCATACTGGTACAGGATGCAGTATGTACTACATACTGGTGCATACTGGTGCAGTATGTACTGCATATTGGTGCAGTATGTACTGCATACTGGTGCAGGATGCAGTATGCACCGCATACTGGTGCAGGCTGCAGTACATACTGCATACTGGTACAGGATGCAGTATGCACTGCATACTGGTGCAGGATGCAGTACATACTGCATACTGGTGCAGGATGCAGTATGCACTGCATACTGGTGCAGGATGCAGTATGCACTGCATACTGGTGCAGGATGCAGTACATACTGCATACTGGTACAGGATGCAGTATGCACTGCATACTGGTACAGGATGCAGTATGCACTGCATACTGGTGCAGGATGCAGTACATACTGCATACTGGTACAGGATGCAGTATGCACTGCATACTGGTGCAGGATGCAGTATGCACTGCATACTGGTGCAGGATGCAGTATGTACTGCATACTAGTGCAGGATGCAGTATGCACTGCTTCGGGTAAAACCGGACTGGAGTCCTCTGTTTTCTGTTTCCCCTGTTGGGTTTCTGGTGAACCGGACTGGAGTCCTCTGTTTTGTGTTTCCCCCCCAGTTCTCCAGAGACCAGTTCATCCTGGACTGCTCCTCGGAGAAACTCCGCAGAGAGCTGGAGGAGGAGCTGAAGATGAACTGCGAGGAGCCGAGGAGCCACGCCTGGTACCACGGAGCAATACCTAGACAGGTAACGTGCGCACGTGCGTGCGTGCACGCAGGAGTCTGAGTCACGAGTCCCGCCCTGTAGCAGTCTGGTAGAAACTGGTTTAACCAGATCACCTGTTATTAGCGGCGCTGTGATTACAGGGAGATTGTGGCGTAAACGGCGGCATCGGCAGCAGCGCTGCTCGGTAACCTGAGGTCAGCGTATAGAAATATATAGCATATATCAGCGTATAGAAATATATAGCGTATAGAAATATATAGCGTATATCAGCGTATAGAAATATATAGCGTATATCAGCGTATAGAAATATATAGCATATATCAGCGTATAGAAATATATAGCTTATATCAGCGTATAGAAAATATATAGCATATATCAGCGTATAGAAATCTATATAGCTATATCAGCGTATAGAATATAGCATATATCAGCATATAGAAATATAGCTTATATCAGCATATAGAAATATATACCATATATCAGCGTATAGAAATATATAGCTTATATCAGCGTATAGAAATATATAGCGTATATCAGCGTATAGAAATATATACCATATATCAGCGTATAGAAATATATAGCTTATATCAGCGTATAGAAATATATAGCATATATCAGCATATAGAAATATATAGCTTATATCAGCGTATAGAAATATATAGCATATATCAGCATATAGAAATATATAGCGTATATCAGCGTATAGAAATATATAGCATATATCAGCATATAGAAATATATAGCGTATATCAGCGTATAGAAATATATAGCATATATCAGCATATAGAAATATATAGCGTATATCAGCGTATAGAAATATATAGCGTATATCAGCGTATAGAAATATATAGCATATATCAGTGTATAGAAATATATAGCATATATCAGTGTATAGAAATATATAGCATATATCAGCGTATAGAAATATATAGCATATATCAGTGTATAGAAATCTATCTGTGGTTCATATATGTTGTTGTGTTGGATGTGAGAGAGAGATTGTGTGTTCCCTCTGAAAGGAAGCTCTCAGATGTAATTGTTTTTAATAAGCTGCTTCCTTTGGCTAAACTAAACTACCATTATAGATTACACAAACACTTTTTAAATTACAGTCTTGAGTTGTGTATGAGGGGTTGTGTGTTTGTGTTGGAGAGAAAAAGGGAGCGAGAAGACTAAAATGGAAGTGGACGTCCTGCTGCCAATCATTTATTTTCTTGCTAAATGTTTAGTTTTTTTTGTCTAATGCTTCCCGTCTTAATCCCCGGTTTTTCTCTGCGTATTGACTGAACACACTGAAAATGGCGGCGGGGCGACGGACGGCCATTATTAAAGTCTCTGATGAGTGTTTGTACTGCAAACAAACCTCCCGTCTACCTGCAGGTCGCAGAGAACCTGGTGCAGCGCGACGGAGACTTCCTGATCCGAGACTCGCTGTCCAGCCCGGGAAACTACGTCCTGACCTGCCAGTGGCGAAACGCCGCCCAGCACTTTAAGATTAACAAGAAGGTGCAGTAAATGTCGGCTTTTTTTCCATAATCTTTCATAAGATTTATTCTGAAATCTGACAGGTGACCTTCACAACACTCGTCTACTTTTTCTGTTTTTTTTTTTTTTTAGAAAAATTCTGATATATTTAGCAATTTTTGGCCACCAGAGTACAGTTAGAGTACAGACATGTTGGTTAAATAAACATTAGTTTCAGTTACTAAAATAGACACTGTAAAAAAAAAAAAAAAAAATACACTTACATTTTTTTCCCCTCACTGTCTGACATTAAATCAGACCAAAGTTTTCCTGTTTTAGTTCAGTCATGATTACCAAAATTATTTCTATTTGCTAAATTCCAGAATAATGAGAGATCAACTTTTTTTAAAGATAATTTCTGTTTCAAAAATCATAAGAAATCAGCCAAGATATCAGGAAGAGAATTGTGGACCTCCACCAGTCTGGTTTGTCGTTGGGTAAAATTTCCAGAAGCCTGAAGGAGCAACATCCATCTGTTCAAACAAATAACCATCATGTGGGTGTCCAGACATCAGGATGGTGTCATCGTCCACAGAGAAACCAGTCCTGGACCAACATGGACTGAAGGACCACTCAGCCAGGAAGAAGACATTACTCCAGAAGAGACAGAACAGAGACAGATTACAGTTTGGAGACGCTCACAGGGACAAAGAGCTTCATTTCTGGAGACATGTCCTGGTCTGATGGAACTAAAACTGAACTGTCTGGACATGATGACCATCGTAACATCTGGAGGAAGAAGACCTGAGGACCATCTAGCTGTGAAGCACGGGGGTGGCTGCATCATGATGTGGAGGGACTGGTGGACTTCACTAAACAGATGACATCATGAGGGAAGAACATTCTGGAGAAATATTGAAGTGACACCTCAAAACATCAGCCAGGAAGTTAAAGCTTGGAGGCAAATGAGTCTTCAGATGGACGATGACCCTGAACGCACCACCAGATCAGTTACTAAGAGGCTTCAGGACCACAGAGTCCATGTTCTGGAGTGGACATCACAAAGTTCTGATCTCAGTCCTGCAGAACATCTGAGCTGAAAAGACGTATGTGACCTCCAAACGTGACTCGGTTCCTCCAGTTCTGTCTGCAGAAATGGACCAAAGCTCCAGGAAACTATTGAGAGAAGCTTCTGGAAGGAAACCCAGAAGGTTTGACCCAAGTCAGACAGTTTAAGGGCAACGGTACCAGATACTGAGGAGACGGAAGAAACTTCTATGAATCTGGCGTTTAGTAAATAGAAATAATTTTAGTCTAACTGACCTAAAACAGGACAGGTTCCGTCTGATTTAATGTTAGAATAAATAAATAAATGAATAAAAAAGTTGTGCCTTTTTACACACTATGTAAACTTCTGGTTTCATCCGTATGAGCTTCAGCAGCTCTCCTGATTTCTTTCTTTCTTTCTTTTTTTTTTTGTGGTCTAACAGAGGTGTACGGCAGAGTATTAGGGCCACACTGGAAAAAAAAAATTGTGGGCAATTATTTTTTTTTCATTCCTCACTTACGAGAAGAAATGCAAACTGTCGAGAATAATGTCGAAATATTGAGAAAAAGTCAAAATATTGAGAATAAAGTCAAACTATTGAGAATAAAGTCGAAATGTCGAGAATAAAGTCGAAATGTTGAGAATAAAGAGGAAATATCGAGAATAAAGTCGAAATGTCGAGAATAAAGTCGAAATATCGAGAATAAAATCGAAATGTCAAGAATAAAGTCGAAATGTTGAGAATAAAGTCGAAATGTTGAGAATAAAGAGGAAATATTGAGAATAAAGTCGAAATGTCGAGAATAAAGTCGAAATATCGAGAATAAAGTCGAAATGTCGAGAATAAAGTCGAAATGTCGAGAATAAAGTCGAAATGTCGAGAATAAAGTCGAAATGTCGAGAATAAAGTCGAAATGTTGAGAATAAAGTCGAAATGTCGAGAATAAAGACGAAATGTCAAGAATAAAGTCGAAATGTTGAGAATAAAGTCGAAATGTCGAGAATAAAGACGAAATGTCGAGAATAAAGACGAAATGTCGAGAATAAAGTCGAAATGTTGAGAATAAAGTTGAAATGTCGAGAATAAAGACGAAATGTCGAGAATAAAGTTGAAATGTCGAGAATAAAGTTGAAATGTCGAGAATAAAGTCGAAATGTCGAGAATAAAGTTGAAATGTCGAGAATAAAGACGAAATGTCGAGAATAAAGTCGAAATGTCGAGAATAAAGACGAAATGTCGAGAATAAAGTCGAAATGTTGAGCGAAATAAAGTTGAAATGTCGAGAATAAAGTGAAATGTCGAAATAACGAAAAATGTCGAGAATGTCGAAAGTAATCGAGAATAAAGTTGAAATGTCGAGAATAAAGACGAAATGTCGAGAATAAAGTCGAAATGTCGAGAATAAAGACGAAATGTCGAGAATAAAGTCGAAATGTCGAGAATAAAGACGAAATGTCGAGAATAAAGACGAAATGTCGAGAATAAAGTCAAAATATCAAGAATAAATTCAAAATGTTGAGAATAAAGCCGAAATGTTGAGAATAAAGTTGAAATGTCGAGAATAAAGACGAAATGTTGAGAATAAAGTCGAAATGTCGAGAATAAAGACGAAATGTCGAGAATAAAGACGAAATGTCGAGAATAAAGATGAAATGTCGAGAATAAAGTCGAAATGTCGAGAATAAAGACGAAATGTCGAGAATAAAGTCAAAATATCAAGAATAAATTCAAAATGTTGAGAATAAAGCCGAAATGTTGAGAATAAAGTTGAAATGTCGAGAATAAAGACGAAATGTCGAGAATAAAGTCGAAATGTCGAGAATAAAGACGAAATGTCGAGAATAAAGACGAAATGTCGAGAATAAAGTCGAAATGTTGAGAATAAAGTCGAAATGTCGAGAATAAAGTCAAAATGTCGAGAATAAAGTCGAAATGTCGAGAATAAAGTCAAAATGTCGAGAATAAAGTCGAAATGTTGAGAATAAAGTCGAAATATCGAGAATAAAGTCGAAATCTCGAGAATAAAGTCGAAATGTCGAGAATAAAGTCGAAATATCGAGAATAAAGTCGAAATATCAAGAATAAAGTCGAAATGTTGAGAAGAAAGACTAAATGTCGAGAAGAAAGATGAAATTTCGAGAATAAAGTCGAAACGCAGTTTCTTCTCGTAAGTGAGGAATGAAAAAAAAAAAATCATTGCCCACAGTTTTTTTTGTCAGTGTGGCCCTAATACTCCGCCGTAGAGGTGAAACGTATCTGCAGCAGCCTCCTCGTCATCCCTCTGATGATGTAAATGCTGGACGGTTTGGCTTTTATCTCCTGGTTTCTCTACTGGGCAGCCAGACCTTCACAGATCCCACCTGTCTGCTGAGTAAAGACATATAATCTATAAAATGAGACAGGAAAATGAGTCGTAAACGTTGGTTGTCGTTTTCCGTTTCTTCTCCAGGTGGTGATGCTGAACGAAGCCTACTCTAGAGTTGAGTACCGACTAGAAAGAGACGGATTCGACAGCATCCCTGCTCTCATCAGATACTACGTCGGAAACAGAAAACCTGTCTCCCAGGTGGGTTTTTCCTCCAGGCGTCCAGCCTGATGACATCATGTTCCACTGAAAGAAACGCGTCCGTAAAACGATGTTGTCGCCCCTGGAAGGTGGTGGGCGCCATCGTCTTCCAGCCGATCAACAGGGCGCTGCCGCTGCGCTGCCTGGAGGAAAAGTACTCGCTGTCGAGCGGCCACCAGGACGACAGGCGGGGCCAGAAACGTCTCAGCCTCAACATCGCCAACGGGCACGCTCAGGACCACGAGCACGCCGGGCACGACGGGACGCACTGCCAGGACAACAACAACGGCGGCGTGATCCGGGGAAACCAGCTCAGGTTTGTCCAGCGGAGACTCGCGCAGACACGTTAACGCACAGCAGAGGAACGTTCCCGCGCTAGGACGCCCGGTCGGGTCTTTTATTGGACGGTGACGAGCGTAAACTTCCAACTCCAGTGAAGCGGCGGCGTGGACGGGCTCCCTGCAGACACACCGAGGTGTTTTTAACTCGGAGCGTGCAGACGAGTTTAGAGAAACCCTCACCATCACAGCTGGTTTGTTACAGACTTTTTAAATGCACTTTCAGTCTGAATCACTTCAGTCCACTGAAACTTAAAACTGCTTTGATTCACGCTGTTTTTGGTCCATAAAAAAAAAAAAAAAAAGCCACAGTCCTTAACATGTAATCATAGTCTTGGGGCTGATTTAACTCCAGAATATTTTCTTTCAACAACCAGTTTTCTCAGCGGCTCTAACGAGCTGAACGCGTCGGTCCGTTTAGGGCTGACGATCGTCACGCGGCGCCGCCCGTGTTAGCGAACGGACACCTTTACTCAGACGATCCCCTCGCTTCGTTTGTGTTTCTTCACACATTTAAGCTTTTAACTCGCAGCCCCGAGCTGTTTACATCCAGCATTCAGTAGGGCCGTAGAAAAACGATACGATATGATACGAAACACCAGGGGTATCGTATCGTATCGCGAGATTAGTGTATCGCTACAGCCCCGAGCTGTTTACATTCAGCATTCAGTAGGGCCGTAGCGATACGATACGATACGATACGATACACCAGGGGTATCATATCATATCGTATCGTGAGATTAGTGTATCGCTACAGCCCCGAGCTGTTTACATCCAGCATTCAGTAGGGCCATAACGATACGATACGATATGATACGATACGATATGATACGATACGATACACCACAGGTATTCAATTAAAAGTCACAGAGGTCCGGTTACTAAATTTTGCCTGAGTAGAAGGTCCGAACCAAAATCCCGCATTTTGGAAAAGTAGCTAATTTTTATTTCAACTTCAAATGCAGGAAATATTCCAACATATTCCATATCTTTTATCATATGTGAAAGCAGTCCCATGCATTACCATATTAACTGTAGTAGCAGCGCTGCTGTAAATATCTACCAGCTAGATTACCATATTAACTGTAGTAGCAGGGCCGGCTGTAAATATCTACCAGCTAGATTACCGTATCAACTGTAGTAGCAGCGCCGCTGTAAATATCTACCAGCTAGATTGCCGTATCAACTGTAGTAGCAGCGCCGCTGTAAATATCTACCAGCTTACCGTATCAACTGTAGTAGCAGCGCCGCTGTAAATATCTACCATCTAGATTACCGTATCAAATGTAGTAGCAGCGCCGCTGTAAATATCTACCAGCTAGATTGCCGTATCAACTGTAGTAGCAGCGCCGCTGTAAATATCTACCATCTAGATTACCGTATCAACTGTAGTAGAGTAGTAGCAGCGCCGCTGTAAATATCTACCAGCTAGATTAGCCGTATCAACTGTAGTAGCAGCGCCGCTGTAAATATCTACCATCTAGATTACCGTATTAACTGTAGTAGCAGCGCCGCTGTAAATATCTACCAGCTAGATTACCGTATTAACTGTAGTAGCAGCGCCGCTGTAAATATCTACCATCTAGATTACCGTATCAACTGTAGTAGCAGCGCCGCTGTAAATATCTACCAGCTAGATTACCGTATTAACTGTAGTAGCAGCCGCCGCTGTAAATATCTACCAGCTAGATTACCGTATCAACTGTAGTAGCAGCGCCGCTGTAAATATCTACCAGCTAGATTGCCGTATCAACTGTAGTAGCAGCGCCGCTGTAAATATCTACCAGCTAGATTGCCGTATCAACTGTAGTAGCAGCGCCGCTGTAAATATCTACCAGCTAGATTACCGTATCAACTGAAGTAGCAGCGCCCGCTGTAAATATCTACCATCTAGATTACCGTATTAACTGTAGTAGCAGCGCCGCTGTAAATATCTACCAGCTAGATTACCGTATCAACTGTAGTAGCAGCGCCCGCTGTAAATACCTACCAGCTAGATTACCGTATTAACTGTAGTAGCAGCGCCCGCTGTAAATACCTACCAGCTAGATTACCGTATTAACTGTAGTAGCAGCGCCCGCTGTAAATATCTACCAGCTAGATTACCGTATTAACTGTAGTAGCAGCGCCCGCTGTAAATACCTACCAGCTAGATTACCATATTAACTGTAGTAGCAGCGCCAGCTGTAAATATCCACGGTCTTTCAAAACCGCTCTGTGAAAATGACACTATTCATTTTTTGCATTGGTCATGGGTCCGGACAGAACCATCACCCGGTCCGGATCCGGCCCAGAGTCTGCTGTTGCATGACCCCTGCGATACACGATATTCGGCTCACGAATATGATATATATACAGTGACTCCTCAATTTCCGCGGTTAATGGGGACCGGCGCTCCCTCCCGCGAAAATTAAAAATCCACAAACTGGAGCTGGAGCCCCCCCGAGCCTTAATAACGTGTTTAAAATATGTTTTAAACCCGCTAAAAGTAGCGAGACAAGACAAAGGCTCAACTGTGGTCTTTCTGTTTCCTTCACAGCCTCTGGTCTCTGAACCGTAGTAAAGAAACCGCTGCTATTGTGCTATTTTTGGCTCATAATTAGCGGCTAACACGCTAACAACAACAAAAAGAAAAAGTCTGGTTTTCTCTGCATGGAACGGGAACTTTATTCTGGCACTGCAGGAACTTGTAACATCACACAGGTTGTATTGTTGGGCTCCTGTCGGTTAACAGAGAATGTAAATCTATACATGCTGGGCTGCTGTTGATGCTAACTACACTTTTCATCTAACCCCGTTTTAGTTCTACCGTCCCACGACACACACACTACATTACCCATAAGGCCACACCATTACCCATAAGGCCACCTTCTTAAAGGGGCCAGGCTGGCTCACAGCATTTCTTCGCTGTGAGAGAACGCGCACAACATCCTGTGATGTTTCCGCAATTTTTTCTTGATTTTTTTTATATTTCTGAAAAATCCGCAAATAACTAAAACCGCGGAACTTAAAGCGTAAATTGGCGAGGGATCACTGTATATCGATATTCATCTTACAATACATTTACATCATTCCCGAAAGATTTTAAAGGGACAAAGTGATTTTGGTGACATCTTGTGAGTGTTCCAATGACTTTGTTTGAATTAATTGAACTGAAAGAATCAATTACACATTTTTAATTACAGGCAGCTTGTAAATGCTGGACAAAATGAATAAAAGATGTGTTGAGAAAAATAGTTTCATTTATTTAAACAGCACAAATTGTTGCTTTCAAGCTTTTAAAGGTGGGACACGGGGGGATTGAAAAGAAGCTTAGAATATCGATACCCACGGCTGAAAAATCGATACTCGATAAAATGTCGATATATATCGCAGAATTGATAAAATCGCTCAACTCTATCATTCTATCATAAAAGTGTCTAATGTCCAAAAGCATCTGGCGTTCACATCATTCATGAGGGAAAAAATAAACACAATGTCCAGAATAGAAGAGGACAAAAAGACAAAAAAAAAGAGGGGGAGACATGAGACATCTGTTTGAAACAGGTTTAGTCCACGTCCTGCATGTCTGTCCTTTCACGTCTAAATATGAAGTTTTTATTGTTTTTTTTCCCGCCCAGGTTAAAAGATCGCTGTGGCAGCCAGCCAACCAGCCTCAATCAGGTCCAGGAGCGGCGACGCCCACTCAAGGCTCACCAATCAGACAGCTTCCTCCCTCTGGGTCAGTAACGGCTTAAACTATCCTTGAACTAGCGACCAGATCATCATTGAGACGTGTCCATCTGTCGCCGCTCTAACGGCGCCCGTTGTCCTCTGTTGTGATGTCGGTTCCCCTCCAGGATCCAAACCCCAGCAGCCCCCCGACCTCCTGCCCCACAACCCCAGCCCCAAGTCTCCGGTGTTTCGGACGGGCAGCGAGCCGGTTCTGAGCCCCTCGGTCCCGCGGAGGTCCACGGAGCTTCTGGCAGGTCAGGCGCTCATCAAAGAATCATCATCTATGGAGGCCCGTTTGGGTCATAATTCAATGAATAAATGAGTCTATTATTATTATGAAGTATAGGCGTTTATTATTATGAAATACGTATCAATTATTATGAAATATTTCCCATTATTATGAAAAAAAATGTAATTATTATGAAATATATTTTTATTATTATTTAATCTTAGTTTAATGCATAATAGTTTATTTCAGAATGAGTTTTTACATAATAATGACATTTTGCCAGTGGGCGGGGCCAGTGGTTGACCTGCGCGCTCATTGGCTGATTCTTCTCCATTCTAAGCTCTGACATCGACTAGTTTTGGCCGTGAGGTCCCGTTAGCAGCAGGCCGTGGCGTCATCAAGGTGCGCTCCTAGTCCGATTGTAGCTATGGCAGCTTGGACTGAGCTACGGGAAACCTTGACGTTTCTTAGTCGATGTCAACTTTTAACCGTAAACTGAGGTGCATTCTGCCCCCTACTGGCCTGGAGTATATACATTGCACCTCTCGCCCACTATCGATATTCACTGGCTGCAGTTACATGATGTTTTTTAATTCGGAATTAATAATTAGGAATTAAATAATTCCAAATTGAAGTATTTTCCTTCGAGTTTACATGGAAATAGTAATTCCAAATTAAGGTTTACATGGAAAACACGTTTGTTCGGCTTTATCCAACTCCGCTTTAGGTCTGGGGGTTGGGAAGGGTTCTGATTGGATGGGGGGGGCGGACGTCTTTACATCTACCGGAAGAAAACAAACTTAGCTAACTGGTTAGCAACAACATTCCACTTATTGTTGACCTGGGTGGCGTCTCTATCTGCGAAACCTCCTTCATTTAGCCTAGCCGCTACAACTTTGAAAAGCTCACAATTTTTATGTTTTCCTGCCATCTGTTCTTTTAATTATTTCCAGTTCCTCCAAGCTATTTATTAAATAAATCGTCTCTGCTCTTGAACACCGTTTACTGCGTGCTGCCATCTTGAAACTTTGTTTTGAAAACAAGCCCAGCGCGGAATATAAGCGTCATCGCGACAGACGGGCAAGAGAACTAGCATGCGCAGAAAGACGGGAATTAATTTAAACAGGAATGAGTGTAAACATGACCACGGAATTATTTAATTCGGAATTAAAATCAGAATAAACCAGCCACTTACTTCGGAATTAAGTTAATTCGGAATTGACATTTTCATATGGAATTAAGTGTTTACATGGTAACTTTTATTCGGCTTTAACTTTAATTCTGAATTAAAGAGGAATTAAACTTCCCATGTAAACGCACTGACTGTTCTGTTGTTTTTGCCTGAATGAAAGAGCAGCCAATCACATAAATGGCTCCGCCCTCTCTGCTGTGATTGACACACAAATCATTCTTATGAAAAACAAATCCATTATCAAAATAATGGGAAATATTTCATAGTAATAAACACCTGTTTTTTATTAATAATAGACTCATTTATTAATTGAATTTTGACACAAACGGGGCTCCATACATCTACCTCTAATTCTGTTTCTATAATAATTCTGACTGTATAACAAACCTTATTTGATTTCATTTGGGGTTTTTTTTGTAATGAATCAGAGCACCAGTACGTGAAACCAGACGCCAGAATTACCGCACACACATCTGTGATTTGTTGGATTCGTATAAACGAATGACGTGAGAGAGAGAGAAGAAAAAATAAAAAAAATAAAAAAGCAATCAGTCTGATTATGAGGCTAAAAATAAAGCTGTTAGACTCGAGCAGTTAAAAGCTCCTGTGGTAGGTTTTAGAATTAATCAGCCGCCGTCCCTCCTAAGTGTGAACATTTAAGCTGCCTCCATATTTGCCTGCGCCGCCGCGGCGTTAATGTGAGGAGGAAATTAAATTTGCTCCTCTTCCCTCCGCGGCTCCATTAATCAGCTTTATGATCGGATGGAACAGAGGCTCCCCGGTGATTATCGCGTCAACAAAGTCGTCCTGAAATTGAGTGTCAAGGCGTTGAATGATTCAACATGTAGAGTAAATGTGTGTTTTTGTGTGTGTGTGTGTGTGTGTGTGTGTGTGTGTGTGTGTGTGTGTGTGTGTGTGTCCAGGTCAGGTGATCCGGGGCTCTGACAGCCAGCTGTGTCCCAAACCGCCTCCCAAACCGAGCAAAGTGCCCCTGGCTCGACTGGCCCGCCCCCCCTGCCTTCAGCCCCCGGGACCCCCCCCCACGTCCTGCAACCTCCTGCACGCTCCCTCCGCCTCCCCCGGCCTGGCCCCGCCCCCTCTGAGCTCCCCGGGCGTTGATGGTCCTGCAGCCTGCTGGAGTCCAGGTGACCGATTTTACCATTTATGTCTCACTGAACCTTCTAGAACCCCTTTAGGATTGGTCACGGACAACTGAGATTTAAGAGAATCAATATATATGCAAGTTTTGAGAATTAAAAAAAAAAAAAAAAAAAAAGTAGGGCTGGGCAACGATTAAAATTTTTAATCGCGATTAATCACATTATATACGCAAAATCAAATAATGAATTCACTTTTATTTAAATGTTCTGCTTCCATATGAACTAAAGTGTCATAACATTTGTTGTTCAAACACTTTTAACATCAGCACTTGTCAGTAACACATATTTAGTGTAAATCTCATCTTAAATAATGTAAAATAAAATAAAGTTTATTGCCACTGCCAGGGCATTAATGTCATCCTGTTTTTATAAAAAAAAAATAAAAAAAGTCTACAAACAAAATCCTGAGTCACAATCAGAACATTAAAACAGGTAATTTCTGAGGTAACAGCAGAAACTTTTAACGGGGAGTTCAACTTGTCAGTTGTTACAAATAACCTTGTTTCTGTTGAATCCTCTGTCTGGGAGAACTTTAAAATGAAAATGTCCATGTTAAAGTTAAATTTTCGATTGTCAATCAAAAATTAAAAAAAATTAAAAACTGACATTTTATTACATTTTTATTACAAAAAAAAAAAAAGGTTAAAAAAATGCAAATTTTTTTTAATATTTCAATTTTAGACTTGGATCAAAAAGACGAAATTAAAAAACAGGCCACAGAACTGAATTAGTTTTATAATGGAGGACTGGACTTTCTGTTGTCATTACACATCTGTGCCACTAGATGGAGCCGCACTGCAGTAACCAGCTAGAGAACAGCAGGACAGTGAACACATGGAGCAGATCTGATGGAACATGGAGGAATGACCACAAACGTTTGGTTGCAGTTTAACATTTTTTTTTTTTCAGACAGAATTGTTAATATTTCTACCTGAGTTGCTACCTGAACTGTAAAATTCACGGATTTTTACCGTTTTCCGTGTCTCTTTTAGCCCTTCCGCACGTTTACTGTTTTCTGGTTCCGCAGCAGCCAGTAACAGACTTTTCAAAACAAAAGCATGTGAGCAACATGCGTTATCGCGCGATAAAATAAATGTTGGCTTTAATAAATGAATGCGTTAACGCGATAGTAACACGTTAACTTGCCCAGCCCTAAAAAAAGCCTCTGCATGTCAAGCTGATGAAATCTTTAAATTTTTGCAGGAACTCCAGAAGTATCTTTTATATCAAAGATGGATGTGGTTGTTGCTCCTCAGGTCCTCCTGTTCCTCCGCTGAAGCCCCAGAAGCTCCAGCGCCAGCTCCTCCCACCAGACCACACCTGCTCCGGCTCACCTGCTGAGGGCGTCCAGTATCGGGAGTCAGAGGCGGCGGCGGCGGCGGCGGGACGGACTGAGCCGAGCCCTGCAGACCCGAGCTCCGTCTCGGACCTCGACCCAGAACCTCATCCCCCGCTCTGCAGCTACGTGGAGAGACTGAGGAAAGAAACGGACAGATGGAGGGAAGAGAGCTGGGAGGAGAAGGAGGAGGGAGGACAGAGAGGGCTGGACAGGAGCTCCTACCACCACGCCATCGCAGCCTTGGAGAACACCAGCGACGAGGAGGAGGAGGAGGAGGAGGAGGATAAGAAGAGGGAAAAAGCCAGGTGTGGATTTCAGCGGCCGCTGGTCGAGACGGAGTCGATATTCAGGCCGGCGGAGTTCGGATCCCGACTGCTGCCGCCTGAAAACAAACCGCTGGAGATGGTTGTTCTGAAGAAGGCGAAGGAGCTGCTGCTCAGCCACACCCACCAGAGCATCGCCAGACACCTGCTGATGGCCGACTGCCAGGTAACCTCACGCATCACCAGCATGCTGCTGCTGCTGCTGCTGCTGCTGCACACGGTTGACGTCGCAGTAAAATTACTAGGGCGAGTTATTATCACGTTAACTCAATTTATTAATGCAGACAATTATTTTATCGCGCGTTAACGCATGTTGCTCACATGCTTTTGTTTTGAAAAGTCTGTTACTGGCTGCTGCAGAACCGGAAAACAATTAGCAGGTGAACAAGGAAAAGCTAAAACAGACATGGAGAACGGTAAAAATCTGTGAACTTTACAGTTCAGGTAGCAACTCAGGTAGAAATATTAACAATTCTGTCTAAAAAAAAAAATTCTGGACTGTAACCAAACGTTTGTGGTCATTCCTCCATGTTCCATCAGATCTGCTCCATGTGTTCACTGTCCTGCTGTTCTCTAGCTGGTTACTGCAGTGCGGCTCCATCTAGTGGCTCAGATGTGTAATGACAACAGAAAGTCCAGTCCTCCATTATAAAACTAATTCAGTTCTGTGGCCCATTTTTTAATTCCATATTTTTGATCCAAGTTTAAAATTGAAAAATAAAAAAAACTGGCTTTTTTTTTTTTCATTTTTTTGTGTTAAATTAAAAAACAAAAAACGTAATAAAATGTCGCTTTAATTTTTTTTAAAAATTTTAAATTAAAATTGAAAATGGAAAGAATGATTGATACACAGATTGGTAGAGTTACTGAACTTTAACATGGACATTTTCATTTTAAAGTTCTCCCAGACGGAGGATTCAACAGAAACAAGGTTATTTGTAACAACTGACAAGTTGAACTCCCCGTTAAAAGTTTCTGCTGTTACCTCAGAAATTACCTGTTTTAATGTTCTGATTGTGCTGAGACACAATCATTTTGTTGGATTTTGTTTGCAGACTTTTTTTTTTAATTTTTATAAAAACAGGATGACATTAATGTCCTGGCAGTGGCAATAAGATTTTTTTTATTTTACATTTTTTTTTAGATGAGATTTACACTAAATATGTGTTACTGACAAGTGCTGATGTTAAAAGTGTTTGAACAACAAATGTTATGACACTTTAGTTCATATGACAGCAGAACATTTAAATAAAAGTGCATTTTACACTACTTTTGAATTCATTATACAATGCGTTTAATCGTGATTAATCAGGGAAATAATGCGATTAAAAATTTTAATCGTAGTCCAGCCCTAAAAATTACTTGCGATCCAGAGAGCTAGCCAAACTAAACGTGACATCGCGTCTGATCCGTCCCCCCCACAGGTGGCGAGGATCCTCGGAGTGACCCCCGACCTCAGAGGTCAGATGGGCGTGGCCTCTGGTCTGGAGCTGGTGACGCTGCCGCACGGCCGCCAGCTGAGGCTGGACCTGATGGAGAGGTAACCTTAACCCTGGATTATCTGGGAAACCCTAAATATTGATTATTAAAAAACACATTAAACCTCTTTGCTCAGAGCAGTTGAAGATTGGTTTATTCAGGAGTAAAATGTTTCCACTGATCCTAAAGACAGAACCTGAACCAGCTCTGATCCTCCGACCACCTCAGTGTTGCTGCCCACATCTGTTTATATCGTCATCTCTGTAGTTCATGAACTAACAATGAACCAGCAGTGATGGAATTATTAGTTCTACAGTTAATGGATCATTCTAATCGATACATTTTGTCCAATATAGTATTACCAGGATGTCTGTGCTCTCCCTCCTCTTTCCTTTCTTTACCCGGCTGGTCTTCACCAGGAAGGTCCCCCCTTATGATCCAGGTTTCTTCCTCTTAAAGTGGTTTTCTTTGCCACTATTTGGCTTAAAGGTTTTTTTTGTTTTTTACTTGCCACTTTTCCTTGATTAGGATTTAATATTATAATTTTAGTTCATGATATTTGCTCGGGGGTCATGATCTGGGTCTCTGTAAAGCTCCTGGAGACAACTTGCTCCTCCTCTGTCTTCCAGGCACCACACCATGGCGATAGGCGTCGCTGTGGATATTCTGGGATGCACGGGCAGCGTGGACGAGCGGGCGTCCACCTTGAACCGTATTATTCTCGTGGCGATGGAGCTGAAGGACGCGGTGGGTGACCTGTTCGCTTTCACGGCCATGATGAAGGCTCTGGATCTACCCCAGGTAGCTACAGCGTTTAAAAGTAGGGATGTACGATAACTATCGACCCGCTAACAGGAAATTATGACATCATCCCGATAAGTCCGATATCACGACGAATAGCCCCGATAACATTTATATTTCTGTCAACACAGCAGTGTCTCGCTCCCTCTGAGCCTTGAATGACCAGCAGTGAATGTTATGTTCAAGTGACGTCAGCATAATCAGAAAAACTATTACTCGATAAGGAAAATCAAGAATATCCCCTCATGCCAGAAAACAACTCGTTAACTCGGTCATAATTTTAGTAGTTGCTGACTTTAATTGATATTCGCAGTATTTTCCCACATGTTACACATAAAAAAAGAAAAAAATAGAAAAGGCTGAAAGAACGACTAGCAAACGAGGGAACGTCGGAATTTACGTTACACCTTGAATGCAGCCTGCAGCACAGCGCTGATCACAACAAACATGGCAGCGTGGAACTTGGTTAAAGTTTCAGAAGAAGATAGTTTGGTGGTTATTTGTGACGAATCCTCCGAGTGAATTCTACGAGGAGGGAAGCACAAGCTTTAATACGTAAAACCTGATCAGCCACCTACAACATAACAATCGCTTCCATGGAGTTTTGAAATCACGCTAACGTGAGCTAACGGAAGCTAATGCTAACGTGAGCAAGCCAGCAGCAGTCTCTCCTCCCCCTCATTCCTCTCATCTAAAGCTTCCATGAGATTAAAAAATAAAAAACAAAAACTACTGAACCTCATTTACTTTAATTAAAGGTATTAATTTAAATGGAACCACAAGCCAAAATCCTTTAAATGTTAATCTTTTTCAGTTTGTAATTCTGATGCATGTATTTCCATCAGTTCAAGGAGCCTTTATTTTTTATATCAGTCATTAATGAACCTTATTTAAGTTAATGTGAGATATCAAATAGGTTTGTTTGATAGCTTTATGAAAATGTTTGAGAGGCTTGACAATAGTTTTTAATTGGAAAAAATAAATATCTGTTCATTTAAAAAGTCAAAACTATTCTGATTTTGTTCATAGTATTGATGTAATGATCTTAGGTATATGTGCGTGTTATCGGTATCGGTCTTTAGGAGCTGAAAGTTAATCGGTTTTATAAAAGTTATCGTGCATCCCTATTTAAAAGTGAAGCGCGGCGTTTGTCCGTAGCTTAAGCTCCTCCCCCGTCGCTAACGTTTGCTGTCGGTTGTTCAGATCGGCCGCTTGGAGGAAACCTGGACGGCCCTCCGGAGGAACTTCACGCAAACCGCCATCAGCTACGAGAAGGTCCTCAAACCGTTCTACAAGAGTCTGTACGAGGGCACAGGTAGCTAACGTCACTTCGCTTACGCGCTTTTCTAAGAACGATTTGACGTTAATTACAGGACATTATTGTCTTTACAGACTCATTTGTTTTTTGTTTCCTTTCCTCTGCAGCCTCCTCTCCCGCGGTGCTCTGCGTCCCGCTCCTGCTCCCTCTCCTCACCTTGATGGAGCGCCCGTCAATCACCCCCGAGGGGGCGGAGCTCTGGGAGTCCAGCGACCAGGGATGCGACATCATGCTGCGCCACCTGGAGGCCGCGCGCGACGTGGCTCACAACGCGCGGAGCTTCACGACGAACGCGCAGAAGATCCTAAACGGTAGTTAACAAAAATGAAAAACAGCGCCCTCTGCAGTCAGGCGGCTGTACTCCTTGAGCTTATTTAATTTTTTTTCCCCGTCAGGGTTTCACTGCGATGACGACCTGCTCGAAGTGTTTAAGACGGACTTCCAGCTGCGGCTGCTGTGGGGAAGCCGCGGAGCCGCCGTCAACCAATCAGATCGCTACAGCAAATTCAACCTCATCCTCACGGCGCTGTCGCGGAAACTGGAGCCGCCGGCAAACACGCAGTCGCTAATCTGAGCGGAGACGACCCGGTGACGTCACCGCCGGCGGCCAGAATGCACGTCGACGGCGCCGCGCGAAGCTCTGGAGTGTGGACGTCGTTCCCGACCACAGTCTGGTCAACGAGCTGTTCACGTCTGATTTAATCGGGTTTAACACGAACTCTGCTCGCGCTCAGCTCACTGCCGAAGTCAGTTTTATTTATGTAACTCACCGTTACGTCACGCACGAACTGTCACAACTGTCTGAACAGCCTGATCACTGTCGCTCTTTTTTTTTTTCTTAAAGAGAGCAAAACTACAAACTATCCCTTGTATTAAAGGGGAAAAAAATAAATAAAATAGACATTTCAGGAAGTTCTTAAAGAAACAATGTAGCAAAAACGTTCCTAACATACCAGGTCATCAAGTTTGTTTTTTTTTCCCCTTCAATATTTAACTTTGCGGAGGTGAGACGTACAGTGATCCCTTATTTTTTGCGGTTAATGGGGACTGGCGCCCCCCCGCGAAAATCAAAAAGCCCCTCGAGCCTCAATAATGTGTTTAAAATATGTTTAAAAACCGCCAAAAAAGTAGTGAAACAAGACAAAGGCTCAACTGTGGTCTTTCTGTTTCCTTCACAGCCTCTGTTCTCTGAACCGTAGTAAACAAACTGCTGGTATTGTGCTACTTTTGGCTCGTAATTAGTGGCTAACACGCTAACAACAACAAAAGAAAAAGTCCGGTTTTCTCTGCATGGAACAGGAACTTTATTGTGTCACTGCAGGAACTTGTAACATCACACAGGTTGTATTGTTGGGCTCCTGTCGGTTAACAGAGAATGTAAATCTATACACGCTGGGCTGCTGTTGATGCTCACTACACTTTTCATCTAACCCTGTTTTCATTCTGCCGTCCCACGACACACACACTACATTACCCATAAGGCCACCTTCTTAAAGGGGCCAGGCTGGCTCACAGCATTTCTTCACTGTGAGAGAACGCGCACAACATCCTGTGATGTTTCCGCGACTTTAAAAATTTTTTTTTAAATATATATTTCTGAAAAATCCGCGAATAACTAAAACCGCGGAACTTAAACCGTGAATTGTCGAGGGATCACTGTAGTTTAAACCGCACAGATGTGGCCCTTCTGTTTGTTTTTTTGCATCGATGGTAAAACGTCAAGTCAGCTGACATTTAAATCCTTTTTCCTCAAAAACGGCAGAAAGTCGTTATTAAATTGACACAAACATTCTGCACCCGTGAATATCTAGTTTTTGAAAGAGTTAAATAAATAAATCACTGGAATATGTTAATGAGCTAAACTGAAGCTGTACATATTTGAAGCATGTTAATAATATACTGTAAAAAGTTTCTGTAGAATGTAAAAAAGATGGATTTTTATGTTTATATGATGAACTTCTGTGGAAAGAGTTAATAAATACAGTTTGAGGTCATCTGGCTCCTGATGTGCTGAAATATTATATATATTTCTAACAGCAGCTGCTTTTCTGCTCCCAAAGAAAAATAACCCACTTATTTATTCCTGCTTATTTTATTAGAACAATATTTTTGCAATAAGGAGGACAAAAAAAAAACAAAAAAACACAAAGTGTCTAACAACATTCAAAGTAAAAATGTGCACAAAAACAAAACTGGAGAGAGAAGTACTGCAATCGGTTACAACATGGTGAAAACAGATTTACACGTTAATATCCTGCTAACACATCTTTGTACCTGCTGTTTTGTTTTGTTTTTTTGTGTGTGTTTTAATATTTTCTCCTGTAAAATATACAATTAAATCAGCTGAAGAGTTCTTTACATGAAGATCGTTGGGTACAAAGTTTCCACAGGACGCACATAAGTTAGAAAACAGGAATGTTTATAGAGGAACACATCTGGACTGAAGCGACGTCACCTCACAGTGGCTTTGAGCAGAAAAAAAAAAAAAGTTTGTACAAGAATTTACTGTAGGTTTATCAACAAAGCCAGTTTATTCTGTCGTTTTGCATATAAGAGTCTCATAATAACTGATAAACTGTTTATATGAGCCGACCGGGTTTATTTGCTGCAAGATTATCATATCAGCTTTCCTGCTTCTTAAAGGGACAGTACACTCCGAAATGTTCCTGTTAACAGGAAGTGAATTATCTATTTAAAAGCTTGATTGTACAGTTTAAAAAAAAAAAAAAAAGTCTGACACCTGAACGTCTCCGTCCTGGAAAACCAGCAGCTCAGACGTTTAATGGACTTAAAACAGTCGTGAAATAAAAATAAGGACGCTTTTGATCCGACTGCTGCGGGACAGAAACTGGATTTAGGTTACGGCTGCATTACGACTGGAACCAGAAAAACGAGTATTTCCTGTTAAAAACGTTGATATCAGATGGAAAGGATCTCAGTGATTGCCAACATTTATGAAGTGCAAGATGAAAAAAACAAGACACCATTTCTTTCATTTGACGCTGTTTTGCGTCTCCAAAGGCAGTCTGGATAGTTTTGTCAGTCACAGACGCGTCTAACAGCTAACTGGCTTTGCAGACGGGAAATAAAAGTTTTCTCCAAAGCGTCCAGTCGCTGCAGAAGAGCTCAGCGCTGGACGGCGAAGAGGAAGAAGGAAGTTCAAGTAACATCTGCAGCATCGCTCTGCACATTTCACAGCTTCATGAAACTAAAGCCGCCTGCTGGTTGGATCAGTTTGGGACCAAAGAAAAACTCCAGCGGCTGTTTTTTTTTAACCTTAAACTGACTTCATACGTCAGTTTACCAAACAAAGATGCTTTTAGGAAGTTTTAAAAGCAACAAAACAATCAGCAGATTCAAAGAATCTAGAAAAAAAACATGCAGAAAAGAAGACGTTTCATCGTTCATCAAGTTAGAAAAAGAGTATAAAACCATCAGGAGGAAAAAATTAGAACTATTTTGTTTAGTGGTCATTCAAAAAAAAAAAAAAAAAAAAAAAAAAAAGAGTTAAGTCATCTCAGCAGTCCACACTCGTCCACGCGCTCATTCGTTCACTCGTTCATTTGATCTGGTTCAGACGCTCGAGTTCATCAGGGCAAAGTGCATCGGTTCAATTCAAACCTTGTTGTCTCCATGAAGAGGATAAAAACCTAAAAACAATCACCGTGGAAACACATTCAGCGTGACGCGACAGATGTGAATATGTACAAAATCATTCAAATGGTTAAAAGCTGACGTCGCGCACGTGGCGGTGGCACGTGCGCGCGTGTCGTCACATTCACAAGTACGACTGATTACAACGTAGGGATGAAGTTTTTGTGGAGAGTCTCTTCCCCCGAGGAGGCGAGTCCCGGTGGCTGATGGGAGATGTAGTCGGGCAGAAGAGCGCGGTGTTGAGGAGAAGAAGAAGAAAAAATTAAAAATAAAAAAAGATGGTTTAAGGCAGAGCTCCTCTTTGTAGTTTGGTGTTTTTTTCAAAGTGGCTCAGTCCGGATGGAGCTGAGCTGCGGTTCGGTTCGGTGAGGGAAGGCCGCCATCTGCTGGTCGACTGGTGGAGTGACACCCGAGGACGAAAAGAGAGAGAGAGAGAGAGAGAGAGGAGGGAAGAGAGGTCCCGTCTTCACCTGAAAGTCCTTCCTGACCAGCTCAGACGTGACGCAGACTCATGCTTTACTGGAGCAACATGACAACATGGAGGTGGAGCTTCACAAACACACACACACAGATGACACGCCCCCCCAGGGGTTGCCCCGGGAGACGTTACAAACATGCGTCTGGATGAGGGCGAAGGCAGGCGAGGAGCAGAGTGGCTCAGGCAGGAGCAGATGAGGAGGAGGAGGAGGAGGAGGAGGAGTGAGAGCAGCGCTGATGGAGTTAGTGGCAGGAAAATAATACGGGATGAGTCCCTGACTGACACCTGCAGAGCCCCGCCCCCAAACCACCTGCCCAGCAGCACCAGAGGAGACGGATTTAAGATCTGAAAGGCCAGATGTCGTCTCAGGGGACAACATCATTACAGGATTAGGAGACGACTGCTGTCCCCCCGTTACGTTTTACATTTACCGCTTAAGATGCAACAAGCCCGTGAAGATGCGAGCAGCTCGAGCATTTCTGTCAACTGGGCGATTTTATCGATTCTACGATATATATTGATATTTTATTTCCCCCCCAGGGAGTATCGATATTTCAGCCGCGGGTATCGATATTCTAAGCTCCCTTTAAAACCCCCCGTGTCCCGCACGGGTGCTCTTCCTGAGCCGTTAAGTCCGCTAGCCGCTAATGTCGCTGTAGAGCACGTGTCAAACACAAATGTGGCCCGTCGCGTTATTTTATGTGGCCCTAGAGAGCTTCTGAATTATTGTCTTAAATTTTAAACCAATATTTTAAGACTTAAAGTAAGCTTAAGCTGCTTTAAAGCGCATATTGACAAAAAAAACTACATCTCCCATCATGCACTTTGTCATTATCCACGACGATAATGGTAGCTATGAGCAAGACGATTTTTCAGAACTGATGGACTTCAGATGAAATAAGGTGAAACAACAGTGTGTCTTTTGTGTTATGAGGCGGTGTCAGTCGTGAAAGAGTTTAATCTACGTCGGCATTTTGACAGCAAACACGGAGCTAACTATGCTAAATTTAGCCTGCAAGAAAAACAAAGAAC
This sequence comes from Hirundichthys speculiger, assembly GCA_018398805.1. Lineage (NCBI taxonomy): Eukaryota > Metazoa > Chordata > Actinopteri > Beloniformes > Exocoetidae > Hirundichthys > Hirundichthys speculiger. The sequence continues at coordinate 138,727 of JAGFBZ010000529.1, forward strand.
CGCTTCCGCTACTGAAACCAAGCTAATGGATACTCTTACAACCACAAACCCTGAGTTTAATATAACAATGAGTTAAATATTTGAAACTTGAACACATAATAAATAGTTTAATTTATTTTGATTTACATTGCATTTTGTTACATTTACGTTGTCAATCTGGCCCTTCAACCACGATGCTGATGTGGCCCTCAGTGGAAATGAGTCTGACGCCGCTGCTGCCATGTTCCAGGTTCTGTTCAGAAACAATCAGTTCAGGTATGTGAATAAACACTTCGATGTAAATATCTTATTTCTCAGCCTGGATACCGACGGCTTATATGTGACAAAATATATATTTCATTTAAATTTTAGTGGGTGCGGCTTATAGTCCAGAAAATACTGGTAATTCAAACTGACTTAAGTTTTCTGGCATGAGGGGGTATTCTTGATTTTCCTTATTGAGTAATCGTTTTTCTGATTATGCCGACGTTACTTGAACATAACATTCACTGCTGGTCATTCAAGGCTCAGAGGGAGCGAGACACTGCTGTGTTGACAAAAATATAAATGTTATCGGGGCTATTCGTCGTGATATCGGAGTTATCGGGATGACGTCATAATTTCCTGTTATCGGCCCGATAGTTATCGTGCACCTCTACTCAAAACTGTGACTTTAAACGTCAGTGTGATGCATTAAAACGCTCTTTAAATTCAGGTCACGAACGTCCAGCTTTAACCGAAGTTGAAGTTTCTGGTGAAGCCGACTGGTTCTGGTTCTGGTTCTGCCGTGAACTTCCACGCTGAACAACCTGCTCCTGAAGAGCCTGGGCGCTGGACGCCGGTTTGAGCGCACGCGTCCGCTCGTTCCCGCCCTCGGCTGCTCGTTCCCGCCCTCGGCTGCTCGTTCCCGCCCTCGGCTGCTTTTGGGCTCAAAGATCCCGTCGACCCGAGGGCATGAAGCCGGGCCCGTGCTGGTTCATGCCCTCCGATTCCCGCCGTGAAATCTCCGCTGACTGAAGGTGAGTGAGCATGCAGACATGCAGACCTCTCTCGCAGCCCCCCCCCCCCCCCCCCCCCCCCCCCCCCCCCCCCCCCCCCCCCCCCCCCCCCCTCCCCCCCCCCCCCCCCATTTCTCTAACAAGCCCCCCCCCCCCCCCCCCTCCCCCCCCCCCCCCCCCCCTCTCCCCCGTGTCACAATTACCCCCGCCACCAATAATCGGCAACCAGCGTGAGCCCTCCACCAGCCAATCAAATCGCCCGGCCACTCTGCTGCCCTCAGGAACCTGCAGTCACATAGAGAGAGAGACGGTTACTTTACCAAACACACACAGATGCGCACGCACACACACACACACACACACACAGATGCACACACACTTAAAAACTGATGTTTTTTAATTCGGAACTAATTATAACTATTTTCCTTCGAGTTTACATGGAAATAGTAATTCCGAATTGAGGTTTACACGGAAAACACGTTTGTTCGGCTTTATCCAATTCCGCTTTAGGTCTGGGGGTTGGGAAGGGTTCTGATTGGATGGGGGGGGCGGACGTCTTTACGTATTTACGTCTACCGGAAGAAAACAAACTTACTCGATTAGCAACAACATGGAGGACTACATTATTAGCATCCATTTTGGATTTGTTTTGATTTTATTTTTGAAGCAGCAGCACGACAACATCATGTCGATGATTTTCTTTCGAACAAGCCCAGCGCGGAATATAAGCGTCATCGTGACAAACGGGCAAGGGAGCTAGCATGCGCAGAAAGATCGGAATTAATTTAAAGCGGAATGAGTGTATACATGACCGCGGATTTCTTCTATTCGGATTTAAAATCAGAATAAACCAGTCACTTACTGGCCACAGTTACATGATGTTTTTTAATTCGGAATTAATTATTCTGAATTAAATAATTCCGAATTAAACTATTTTCCTTTGAGTTTACATGGAAATAGTAATTCCGAATTGAGGTTTACACGGAAAATACGTTTGATCGGCTTTATCCAATTCTGCTTCAGGTCTGGGGGTTGGGAAGGGTTCTGATTGGATGGGGGGGCGGACGTCTTTAAGTATTTACGTCTACCGGAAGAAAACAAACTTACTCGATTAGCAACAACACGGAGGTTGCTAATCACTACAACTTTGAAAAGCTCACAATTTTTATGTTTCCTGCCATCTGTTCTTTTAATTATTTCCAGTTCCTCCAAGCTATTTATTAAATAAATCGTCTCTGCTCTTGAACACCGTTTACTGCGTGCCGCCATCTTGAAACTTTGTTTTGAAAACAAGCCCAGCGCGGAATATAAGCGTCATCGCGACAGACGGGCAAGAGAACTAGCATGCGCAGAAAGACGGGAATTAATTTAAAGTGGAATGAGTGTAAACATGACCGCAGAATTATTCTATTCGGATTTAAAATCAGAATAAACCAGCCACTTACTTCGGAATTAAGTTTAATTTGGAATTGACATTTTCATTTGGAATTAGGTGTTTACATGGTAATTCTTAATTATTTTAAATCGGATTTAATTTAAATTTTGAATTAAAGAGGAATTAAACTTCCCATGTAAACGTACTGATTATTGAGTTATCAGGCCACTTTGTTTAAAAAAGAAAGCAAATCAGAGTTTCCTGCAGCTGTTGTTGCGGGAAAGATGATCCCTCTGGGTTCGTTTTCTGGGAGCCTAATTAGTCTCGGTCCAACTAAAACACTATTTTATTTAACCTTTAATCGTTCTTCACATCCAACACACACACACAAAAAGTGATTGTTTAGAGTCGTAGCGTCAGTGAGGAAATACGACTCAATGAATGAAATGTCCAGATGAGATGAACAACAGACTAATTATCTCTGAAAAGAAGAAAAACACAACAACGGCCTCGATTATCCGCCTGCCAACGAAACACACAGAACCACAGTTCAGTGGATCAAATCCTCGTTTGTTATTTCTTTGTTTCCTGTGAGTTCGTTTAGCTGCTGTTTCAAGTTAATCACACAGAACGACCGGAAACAGACGGATTCATCTGCTAAAGAAAAAAAATAAAATAAAGGACCTGCTCCAGAAAATAATTAATACTTTCAAAGCGACACTAAAGGAAAACGTCGCCATTTTGTGTCGGTTTCATGGAACAGAATAAACGAAAGGCTCTTATAATTAAAATCTGAAAAAATAAAAATCAACTTCTCTTTCCATCTAGAAACGACAAGACGACTTGTCAAATTAAAATGGTTCCAGTTTGAAACTTTAAGATGTCGTTATTATTTATAAATGACACAAACATGATTTAAAAAAAAGGACAAAAATAAGTAAAAGTGACGCTTCTTTCAGGAGGATTTATGCTTCCTTTACTGGTCACATTAGAGTTACTGCAGATAAATCCAGACAAACTGGTGTGATGGCACAGAAAACCCAAAAAAGTGCACGTACACACACACACACACGCACATGCATGCACGCAGTGAAGACAGATAAAATGAGAACTTCAAAATACGCCGACACACACAAAAATAAAAAATAAAAAAGACTTTAAAATCAGGGAGTTTGATCATCTCCAGCAAAAAACAAAAAAAAACATTGATAAATTATTTCTAATATATTACATAAAACCACAGCAGGGGACACGTGTCCCACTCAGAGACAGAACCAGAGACGACTGAAACACGAGTCCCAGCAGGTACGAGAGGATGGACGACCACAGACAGGTGAGACCACAGACAGGTGAGGAGACCAGAACGGGTCCATGCAGGTGTCGGGGCGCCGCCTCTTTCTCCTTTTTTTTTATTTTTCTGTTTGGTTTGTGTGCTCATGCTCAGAGGGACGTGGACACGGAGGACACGGAGGACATGAATGACAGACAGACGTGACGTGAGGCTTCAGATGTAGGTGACGGCACCTTTGCTGTTCTTCTCCAGAGTGATTTCCACGTAAGACGTGGGGACGTAGCCCTCCTCGCCGCTCTGCTTCCTCGCCCGCGTCCAGCCGTCGCCTTTGTCCTCCTCGATGATGTACAGCACCTGACGGGAGAGACAGCAGGTGTATTTTATCCTTCACTGTGTTGCTTCACCTTCGTCCAGTCTAGTGACAATACTGCAGATTAGCGCTGTAGCGATACGCTAATCTCGCGATACGATACACGATATTCGGCTCACAATACGATATATATAGATATTAATCTTACAATACATTTACATCATTTTCTGAAAGATTTTAAAGGGACAAAGTGATTTTGGTGACATCTTGTGAGTGTTCCAATGACTTTGTTTGAATTAATTGAACTGAAAGCGTCAATTACACATTATATGGCTGACAGGCAGCTTGCTAATGCTGGACAAAATGAATAAAAGATTTGTTGAGAGAAATAGTTTCATTTATTTAAACAGTGCAAATTGTTGCTTGCAAGCTTTTAAAGGTAAGGGCACAATGGAGAGTTAAAGTACAGCAAGTGGTCTTCTTTGGCAGCTTTTTTGGCTTAATACTGAACATATGAGGTAGCTACTAGCTAGGGTTGGGAATCAAGAACCGGTTCCGTGTGTTTCAATTCCATGGAATCGTTTGGCAGTTTATCCAGCGATTCTCTTATCGATTCCAACCAGCACGAATCTCACGTAATTTACGCAAGTTACGCACAGTCAATTCCAGAAAGCACTTACCTGATAAAGTTACGTCGGTTAGAACGTTAGCATTGCAGTTGTAAACAACAATGGCGCCCACCAGGTTCAAACGCTCCAAAGTTTGGCTTCACTTCACCAAAGAAAGATGGCAACAAGGCGACTAGCAGTCATTGTAAAGTGGAGATAACAGCGTCGGGAGGGAACACGGCTAACACGCAGAAACATTTGAACACACAACATGCGATAACGAGTGTCGTGTTTTTGACGCTTCGGACTGATGGATCTCAACCCAGCAGCAGTAGCCAAGCTAAGATCACCTCTGGTAACTCTGGTTAGTAGCTATCCCGCTGCCTATGTGCTTCTTTGTAAAACACGCTATAACATTAACGCTATGCTATTAAACGAATGCCTTCATTACATTTAGAAGATGACCGTGACGAGAGAGAGAGTCTGGCTGGTTCAGAGGCTGGAAGACATGATTATTTTACTGCTAAAGAATTGTTAATTCTTCATAGTATTTGCAGATTTGTACTATGCACTGTTCCGTTGTATTTGATAGTATTTATCTTTCTTTATTATTATTTTTGACTGCTTAGTGAGCTCATATATCCTTTTAAAAGGGAGATTTTTTTTCATTTTTATTAGGAAAAATCTGTTAGTAAAATGTTCCACATTCCTGTGTATTTGCACAGTTACATATTACAACAGTTAACACATTATCCAGGCTTTGGGCCTCTTTTGACCTCGCTGTTGAGTTTGTAAGGTCGTAATTTCTAAGTAAAAAAAAAAATGATGCTAATAAAACAGTTTGTTCTCCTTTTTCTCCAAATTAGAATTGATAAGAGAATTGAATCGTTAAACAGTATCGATAATCGGAATCGGAAAAATTTTATCAATTCCCATCCCTACTACTAGCCGTTCTAACCACCAGGTTAAGTAAATGCGAACCATGGCAGCTAATAAATTCAAGTCCATTGGAGCAACATTTAAGCTACCTTAAAACTTCACCCATCTCAGCAGAGTAGCTGGAGGACTTAACAGCTCTTCCTGCAAGGTGCCGTTTAGAAAAGAGAGTTTAGAAAGAAGCTTAGAATATCGATATCCACGGCTGACATATCGATACTCTCTGGGGAAATAAAATATCGATATATATCGCAGAATCGATAAAATCGCTCAGCTCTACTGCAGATGTATTCAGAGTCTCAGGTGTGTACACGCGGACCAGATCAAGATCACACCGGTACACGGCGCGTGAAATTAAGAAGATGACATCTGCTTCAGGGCTTCAAAAGTTGCAAAAAAAAAAAACTGACTAAAACTGTCTCAACTGCACACTGAGTGACTCGGAGTCTTCCGTTTGGTCACAGACCGCCACACGGTGGCGCTACTGATGATATCTGAAGCGCCCGGTCTGGACCCCCACTGCCCTGCATGTTTCAGATCTGCGTGCCCCCCCCAGCGGGGGTCCTGAGGACCGATAGGGCGTCTCAGAAATGACGCCGGTAAAACTGAAAAAATGAGTTACCTCATTCTCCGCCATCACCAGGGTTCCCTCGTTCTGACCTACGAGTCAAACAGAAACGTTTTTGTCAAATTTTTGTCAAATACAGATGTTTGTACTTGTCATTTTTATGTTGATCCTTTTATTAATTTCATCTGTGGGGACAGAAAAAAAAAAAAAAACCAGTCTGACACTTTCCATTCTCACCATCGAAGGAGTAGAGGGCTTTGCAGTGTCCGATGACGGGCAGCGGGTCGTCGTCGTCGAACTCGTCGTCGAACTCGTGAGGTTCTGGGTTGGGCTGCGCGGGGCCGGGCCGGCGGTGGGGCGTGTGATGCTCCTGGCTGGTGTCGTCGGTGTAACTGCCCTCGGGACTGAAGAGACGGGAGGTCAGAGACCCGTGGCGTGACGTGCAGTCACGCTCTCGGTTAAACGTACGGACGGCGTCGCCGCCGCAGCGCGGCACCGCGGTTGATGTGCAGACGGCGCTTTCAAGTCGCAGAGAGAAAAGCTACCAACACTCAGGTTGAACTAACTAAACATTAATTGAAGTAAAACGAAAATAGAAAAACAAACAACAAAAAAAAGGGGTCAAAAATGTCCTAATGAGAACCACGTGTGTCAAACACAAGGCCCGCGGGCCAAATGTGGCCCGCCACGTCATTTTATGTGGCCCTTGAGAGCTTTTGCATTATTAGCTTAAATTTTAAACCAATATTTTAAGACTTAAAATAATCTTATACCGCTTTATTGACAATAAACTACATCTCCCACAATGCATTTCATCGTCACCCACAACGATAACAGTATATCACCATGAGCAAGAACTCAAAACGATTTTCAGAACCGATGGACTTGAGAAAAACCTTTACAAAGTAACCCCAACATGTCCAAGAGCAGTTATTTAACATTATTAATAAGGTGTAGTTTAATTTATTTTAATTTATATTGCCTTTTGTTACGTTCATGCTGTCGATCTGGCCCTTGGAGGGCCACCATGATGCTGATGTGGCCCTCAGTCTGACACCCCTGCTTTAACGATCCCCGACATGCTGAAAGAAAACCAGCGTCTCCCGACTGAGCAGACGCAGCTCTTGCTAGCGTGGGTCCGTGCACACCTGTGCACACCTGTGCACACCTGTGTGGGTTTACCTCTCTCTCCCCTGAGGAGTCTGTTGGTGGTTGTCTGCGCTGTGTCTTCTGTCTCCTCTGGAGCTCTGCTTTCCCTCCACCTCGGACAACCAGGTCTGTCAACAGGGACGAACACACCTCAGCATCAGCAGATGTTTTTATCAGATCTCAGTTTTTATCAGCTACGAGTTTTAACTAAAGTAAAACCATTTTTAAATCCTCCAGACTTGGAAAAAAAAACATTCATGCTTTTATTAGCTCAAGAATTGATTATTGTAATGCTGTATGTTGGTGTCTCCAAGTTATTACTTATTCGCTGCTCACTTTTTAACCAACACTCGACGTCAGGAACACGTCAGTTTTATTTTCTCTTCACTGGCTTCCTGTTTCTTTTAGAATTGATTTTAAAATGTTAATCTTTGTTTTTAAAGCTCGTTAATGGCCTTGCTCCTCCTTATTTATGTGAAAAAGTGCGTGTTCAGAACCCTACTAGAACCTTACGGTCCTCAAACCAGCTCCTGCTGGAAGTCCCCAGAACCAGAACTAGACTAATAATAAACTTATTTATTTAGACTGGCAGTCATGATGTGAGATATTTTTAATTTAATTTTAATTGTATTGTTGTGTCGAATTAAAATGATTTTGTTTTAATGTGGATTTTAATGGAAAGCACTTTGGTCACCTTGTGTGTTGTAAAGGGCTCTACAAATAAAAGTTGATTGATTGATTGATTGATTGATTGATCCCCACACCTCGAACTTACCTTTTTTTTTTTTGAAAACTTTATTTATAATTTTTCAGTTTTATAAAACATACAAAAATTGCATGAATGAAAGTGTCAAAAATATCAGGACACACTAACAAACCGCAGAGCAAACGTTGTAGAAAGAAAATTTGGACAAAGCATGACAGATGAAAAAATCAATACAACCATATTGACTCAGTAACATAAACCAAATAAAAAAAAATACACCCTAAAAAAAAAAAAAAAAAAAAAGGCTGCCGTTAACACATGATAATGGTATTGTTGAGCAGATTTACTGGTAATCGAAACTAGCAATATAAAAAAATCAAACCCATATTCCACAAAGGGTGACCGTGTCTTATAATATCTTTTTTGAGAGCCCTGTAAGCTTTATCTTAAGTTCTCCATCTGTAAACATCATGACTTCTCTCACCCACTGAATAAAAGATGCGTATCTTTCCATTTAAAGAGTATTAACCAAACTCACCTCATTTTTGTGGATTTCTGAGCGCAGCTTCTCCATGTTGCAGATGGTCTCGGATATTTTGGGCTGCAGGCTGCCGGGGTCGCCCATCTGAGGATTCTTCTCGTACACGTCCTTCATCTTGTTCAGGGCGTCTCTGGCGGAAACGCACAAAACACGGCGGAGCAGACGAGTCACGCGGACATCAAACTCCCCGCCGCTCGACCATCGACCTACTCGACCTTGATTGGCGTCTCACCTCTGATCCACCTCCTTCTGGAGCTCCTTGTTGAGTTCGTCGATCCTCTGCTGCAGCCTCTTCCTCCTCTGCTCGGGCGGTAAGTGGCTGAAGTCCTCCAGAGACGGCGCCTGGAGAAGACAAAGACGATTAAAACAAGAGAAGTTCTTGTTCCTCTCAGTGTTCTCTGGGGAAATGTTAAAATAATAACTCCTTTGTTTTTATTAGGAACCAGACATCGGGACGAAAGACGCTAGCGGGTCGTTACTGGCGAGCTCCGCCCTTCATGAGGATGCGACGCATCCACATGTGCTGCGCGTTAGACGGGAGGTGAACTAGCGGCAGCTACCATCACTACCGTCTACCGGACCTACGTGGTGATGACACGTGCGCTGGGGGGGGAGGGGCTACGCGGCCGGCTGGGCCGTCTCAGGACTAGTCTACATACTCACGAGGACTCAACTTACCGTTCTGACGGACCACTGAGCCGCGGCGCATTTACCGTTACGGCGACAGAGAGAGAACAACATGGGATGCAGGTTAGTGGTCAGGTTCGACTGTCACAAAAAAAAAAAACACCACCCGGTTCTCCGGCACAGCAGAACATCACAGCAAATAAATACAAAAATCTCCCCGTTTTCCTCTTATTTACCATCAAAGTTGATTAAATGTGTGCTATACATTTATTTATGACCATTTTTAATACATGAGAGTTGAATATGTGGCTTGTAACATTGATAACGTAACGTTAGCATGGCGGAAAGTTAAGTTATATACTGTACTTTTTTTTTTTTTTAATAATGTAAAGGGACAACATGTCTGCAGAGCACTTTTTTTACATCTATATTGTAATTTGTATAAGTAACTGTTTTTTTAATTTTCACATTTATACTTAATTAAGGTTCAGCTTAAAGTTCAAAGCTTATTTCATTTGAAGTTGCGCTATAATTTTTGTTCCTGATAATTGTTTGCATATTTTGACCTACTATGGTTGTTAAAGTGTTCATTTAAACTTTATTCCTGTAATTTATTTTGTTCATTTATAATAAAACCTCTTTCTGTGCCAGTTGTTTGTCATTTTAATATGAAAGTTTAATTTGGATGAGATTTTGGCTTCTGATTGTTTTAAGTAGGTACATGTGTACAGCAATTAAGAATACCGCGATAATATCGTAAACCGTGATAATTTGGTCACTATAATCATGATATTTTCCATATCGTTACATCCCTATGAGAGTTAAAGTGCTCTGTGGAGTTTGTGGTTACGGGACAGTTTTTTTTTTTTTTTTTTTTTAAAGTTGTGTGGACTCACCAGCAATTCATTCAGAATTGTATAATATACATATTTATTTACTTATTTATATGTTGGCTTGTATATATTGTTCTAGTAATTTGTTATATTTTTATTTTCATTTTTTTTTTAATTTTCATTCTAATTCTATTATCTTTTTTCCATCTAAATCTATATATAACTTTATTTTTTCATACTGTACAAAGAGAGTTTAGAAACCGGAGTCAAATTCCTTGTTTGTGTGCACAAACTTGGCCAATAAAGCAGATTCTGATTCTGATTCTGGTATCATGTTGTTCAGATTATGGCCACCGGGTGGCGGTAAAACGCCAACAAGCAGAGCAGTGACGGGCCAAAAAAGGTAAATGATGCAGGATGCTTTCAAACTACATAACTTCATTATTCAGGATGACATCATTAGTCATTAACCTGCTTATTATTCTAATTTAAATCTTTAGAAAGTCAGTGATGAGCGACTACGGCACTTCATTGTCCGTTACCGTCACAATCGTGATGAATTTAAGAGTTTTCAGGCTCAACACTAGAAACAGAAAAACTCACATTTCTACCAATTAATCATTTCTCTTTGGGGATTAATAATAATTGAATTTAGATTTCTGTCAGAGTGGTGAAGCGCTGGCGTATGTCGGCCGTCTGCCGGTCCGGCCAATCACAGATGGCGCTGACAGAGCGGGTGAAAACAAAAGCCAGCGGGAGCTTGAACGTGGCGCCGGGGCGGGATGTTATTCACTAATTTATGTTAAGAGCGTTAAAACGCAGAAAGCTCTGTTTTCACAGATTAGTGACGCTGTTAGCACACAAACACGGCGCTGACAGACACCGTGATGCTAGTGACTCACATCAGATGTTATTTTCCCGCCGCGCACACACACACAGACGAGCACACTGCAACCGTAGCGGCAAAGGAAAAAAACAAACAACAAAACAAAAAAAAAACCCCTCACACAGACACACCGTCAATCACCGGGATCCAGGGATCCGCCTCCTTGTGATTGGAGCAAAACCCTGCCTCATAAAATAAAGGAAAGAGAGAATCACACACACACAAGGAAAGAAAAGGAATTTTTAAAAAAAAGGGGAAGAATGAGAAACATTTTTACAAGGTGTCTGCAAGCTCTTTAAATTTGAACGCGATGGTTTTATGCTTTCATCAGACCACCCAACGACCCGTTAAAGCCATCGACAAACCCAGGTTTAAAAACCCCCCCCCCCCACCTGCAGTACCTGCAGACATCCTGCACAAATGATAAACAACAACAACAACAACCAAAAACCACCGTCATCCAGCCCCCGACAACAGCACGGCTTCCCGTCTCACCCCTCTCCTCAGGACCCTCAGATTCTGGGGGATTCTGGGTACCGTAGTCTTTATCTCAGAGAGATAGTGGCTCACACGGTCGGAGCTGAACCGTGGCGTGGGAAAGAGGTGGGAGCCGGACCTCTGATTAGAGGAGGACGCTGGAGGAGGAGGAGGAGGAGGAGGAGGAGGAGGAGAGAGAAAGAGGGGGACTGGTGGGCAGCAGGAGGAGAGGACAAAGCCAGAAGTCAGGAAGATGTTTGGATTTCTGTTACATTTTTATGTCGTGTTTTTTTTTCCTCTCTGTTGGACCCGGTCGGATCCGTCAACTCTCCGCTGACTCTAGATTTTCCTGCTGCTCTCGACGGTGCAGAAGCTACTTCACCTTTATCACCATTTCCCCTCAGCTGTTCCCAAAAACACATTCACGAGGAGAAAATGCAGAACTAGATATACGTTTTTCCCCCGAACACAGACGCCCTTTGTGATGAAGTCAGTGATGCGTGACCGCAGAGGGTCAACATGAAGTCAGCCAACTCCATCTTGTGATTGAAACAAAACCGTCTCATCTATTATAATCAGGTTTTTTTTGTCCATTCGGCTCATCAGCTGTATGAAGGACGGGGACCTCCACAACCACCGTCTTTCATGCTAAATTCAGATCAGGATCGAGGCCCCCACTGCACATTTCTGGCCTTTTCTTGATTCACGATCAAGGCTGATGCACTTCCTCTAGCGGTGCACGATAACTATCGGGCTGATAACAGGAAATGATGACATCATTCCGATAAGTCCGATATCACGACGAATAACCCCGATAACATATATATTTCTGTCAACACAGCAGTGTCTCGCTCCCTCTGAGCCTTGAATGACCGGCAGTGAATGTTATGTTCAAGTAACATCGGCATAATCAGAAAAATGATTACTCAATCAGGAAAATCAAGAATACCCCCTCATGCCAGAAAACAACTCGTTAACTCGGTCATTATTTTAGTAGTTGCTGACTTGAATCGATAACGCAGTATTTCCCCTCATGTTACACATAAAAAATAAAAAAAAAAATAGAAAAGGCTGAAAGAACGACTAGCAAACGAGGGAACGGAGGAATTTACGTTCCACCTTGAATGCAGCCTGCAGCACAGCGCTGATCACAACAAACATGGCGGCGTGGAACTTCGTTAAAGTTTCAGAAGAAGATAGTTTGGTGGTTATTTGTGACGAATCCTCTGAGTGAATTCTACGAGGAGGGAAGCACAAGCTTTAATACGTAAAACCTGATCAGCCACCTACAACATAACAATCGCTTCCATGGAGTTTTGAAATCGAGCTAATGCTAACATGAGCTAATGCTAACGTGCGCAAGCCAGCAGCAGTCTCCCCTCCCCCTCTCATCTAAAGCTTCCATGAGATTAAAAATAAAAACTACTGAACCTCCTTTACTTTAATTAAAGGTATTAATTTAAATGGAACCACAAGCCAAAATCCTTTAAATGTTAATCTTTTTCAGTTAGTAATTCTGATGCATGTATTTCCATCAGTTCAAGGAGCCTTTATTTTTATATCAGTCAGTAATGAACCTTATTTAAGTTAATGTGAGATATCAAATAGGTTTGTTTGATAGATTTATGAAAATGTTTGAGAGGCTTGACAATAGTTTTTCACTGGAAAAAATAAATATCTGTTCATTTAAAGAGTCCAAACTGTTTTTAATTTTGTTCATAGTATTGATGTAATGATTTTAGGTATATGTGTGTGTATCGGCGATATCGGCCTTTAGGAGCTGAAAGTTATCAATATCGGTTTTAAAAAACAGTTATCGTGCATCCCTAACTTCCTCTCGGGGTCAAACGCTCAGATTACACGAGCGCTGGACTCGGTAGCTTCCCGGTTTCATCACCCCATTAATCACACAGACTGCTGATGCTGCGAGTCAACCGACGGGGCAAAGCTGAACCTGAGCGCCGGCGTTAATGAACGACCAACGAGCTCTTTAAGGAGACGGTCAACGTCCAAGAACAAACAACAAACCCGGAGCGCGACTTATACGAGTAAATCTGAAAGAAAGGCCTGCAGAGGCAGCGATGGCGGGAACACAAAGACTTCAGATATCGTCTGGATGATGGAGCTGACCAGCGGCGGCTCGGCGACCCCCCCCAACATGTCCGTACCTTTGGTTTCTTTCCGAACAGCCAGAGCTTGTTCTTGGGTCTGCTCATGGGGTGTTTCGGGTCGGACCGCGGCCCCGGACCGCCGTCTCTGTCTCTGTCTCCTTTCGGCGTGTTGCTGATGGTCCCGTCTGAACCCGTCCGGCTCAGATTCTGACTGAAGTCCTCAAAGGGGAAGTCGCCCGGGGGTTCGAAGCCAGACTTGAACGATTCCACGACGATGGCCGAGTCCTGGGAAGACGGGGAGGATGAACACACAGATCAGGCGGCCCCGCGGGCTTTTTTCCGACGGCGCCGACCTTTTCGCCACGTACCCTTCGCTCGTCGACGGCCTTGGCGGCGGAGACCATTCCCTCCAGACACTTGGAGACGATGGGGATGACTCTCCGCTCCGCCTCGGCGAAGCTCCGGTACGTTTCCCCGAGCTTTACCGTTCGCCGCTCGTCCATGTTCTGCAGGTTCTGCACACGGAGACAGAGTAGTGATGGAACGGTTAGCAGTATTACGGTAAAGCGCTGTAAAAATTTACATGATAATGATTACTGTTTATGTTTGACTTCATCTCATTATTGCGGTCGATTACCAGGATGTGTAATATCAGCCTCATTCAAGTCTGCGAGCGACTCACTACTGTGTCTCGCGTGAATTTGTAGCTTGTAACGTCGGCATTGTAACGTTAGCATGGCGGAAAGGACATTTACCAACCCGCTAAAGAATGAAATCCAAGGTCCGGGTATCTTTTTTTTTAAAGAATGCAGAGATCCAACTGGTGGAGGACAGTTATTCTGTCTGCAGAGCACTTGTTTACATTTTATTGTAATTTGTAGAAGCAACGTGAAGGAGCTAAGGCTAATGTTTCAAGCTACTGAGATGTTTGACCAAGAGTAACCTGGTCGACGCGCTTCGCTAACTCGCATTTCGTAAACGTTACCGTTACGTGTTGATCTAAAAAGGACCGGAACGATGGTCTTCTGATGCAGTTAAAATATTAATTTATTCCATTAACTGATCCGACAACCTTAACGCCGGCAGTTAGCGCCACAGCGGTCAAAAACCACCTAACCAATAACAGGCAGCTACCTTTATACCTGACCCTCAGGTAACAACACAGCGACACCCACAGACACACAGAGTGAACTACAATTCAGAACAACATATTTGGCTCCTAAACAACTGTTTCTTTATTTACACATTTATACTTATTTAAGGTTCAGCTTAAAGTCCAAAGTTTATTTCATTTGAACTTGCACTATAATTTTTTCTCCTGATAATTGTTTGCGTATTTTGACCTACTATGGTTGTTAAAGTGTTTATTTAAATTTGCACCAGACAAATAAGCTTTGTTCCTGTTATTTGTTTTGTTCATTTAAAATAAAACCTCTTTCTGTGCCAGTTGTTTGCCCTTTTAATGTGAAAGTTTCATTTTGATAAGATTTTGGCTTCTGATGTTTTAGTTTGACAAGAAAATCACAAGATTTTGTCTTTTTTGGACACTTTGTACAGCAATTAAGAATATCGCGATAATATCGTAAACCGTGATAATTTGTTCACTATAATCAAGATATCAAATTTTCCATATCGTTACATCCCTGAAACAGAGTCAACAGGTGCTTCATCAGGGTCGGCTGGTCCTGAATTAAACTTCCCCTGAACCAACCACGACGCAGCGTAACGCTCGATGATGAATTTCTTTAAGCCGTATTTGAATACGAAGGTTTCAGGAAGCCGAGACGCTGCATGAGACGCCTAAAAGAGCCAGAGGTCACGAACCCATGAAGAGAACTTCCTGCTACGTCGGTACGTTTCCTTTAGAGACCCTGGGCCTCGTGGCGGTTGTGGAAAAGCTTCCTGAAATATCCGATTTGATTTTTCCGCTGTGACGTGGTCAGCATCATGTCAGAAGCGCAAAGATCTAAACTCCAGCTGACTTAGAGACAGAAATTGTTTCATCCTCGACCACATGATGCCAGTAAATTCTCCACGCTAAAGAGTCCAGCTGCATCTGAGCAGAAAGGTCCAATCTGAAGGCGACCTGTGTCGTCTATCAGCCCAGAAGAGGAAAAATATCACAGTAAATCGGTAAACGGTGTTTAGATCTTCAGGACCTCTAAAGACGCGTCCGTACCTGTCAGGTTTTGGATTTGAAAATAAGGGAAACTTTCTGCTGTGATCAGTCCCATCATCCCAACCAGCTCCAGTATCTCTGACATTTTTGGTTTACAGAAAAGCTAAAATCACAGCTGCACTACTTCTTTATACTTCAGCCAGCTCTTTAGTTTCCTGTGTGCCATTATTGGACAAAATGATCAATCCAGGTGTGTCTGACCATTGCTGTGAGGTCACGTTGACATAATGTGAACATTCATTACAGCCTAAATGAAAACACTAAAGGGGTATATATGAACAGTATTTGAAAGGATTTGCATATTTTTTGTTCATTTAACATTGCTTGTATTCACATTTACATTTGATTTTCATTCATTTAATTTCATATTGCTCTTTTACAGTTTTTCATCTCATTTCACGTGGCTTTTCTTTACTCTTTTAATGACCTGTTGTACTCATTTGTTGCAGACTGAATTCTTTATGACTGTTTTGGAAGGAGTGTATTTGTGGACTGGTCCGACTCCAGACTAGTTTATTTTACATGAGAGAAGAGCACAATCCTATTCTCTGTAACAATCTTTTTTTTTCTTCGCGCGCTGTCACTCATCTGATGTCACACACTAACCTGGCGACATCTTCCACCTGTAGTACCTGTAGTAGCTGCTGCTGTGGCAGTTATCGCGAGAGAAGTGACAGATCTCAGATTGGGAATGTTTTTTTTTTGTTGTTGTTTTTTTTTAACTCCGCCAGATGCGGTATTATTATTTTTTAATAACGCAGGTTAAAATATGGGAGATTTATGATAAAAATACTAATACGAGAGAACGGCGGGAGAGAGGAGTAAAATACAGTGATCTCTCGCCAATTCGCGCTTTAAGTTCCGCGGTTTTAGTTATTCGCAGATTTTTCAGAAATATATAATATAATTTAAAAAAATGTTTTAATTTGCGGAAACATCACAGGATGTTGTGCGCGTTCTCTCAAAGTGAAGAAATGTTGTGAGCCAGCCTGGCCCCTTTAAGAAGGTGGCCTTATGGGTAATGGCGTGGCCTTATGGGTAATGTAGTGTGTGTGTCGTGGGACGGCAGAATGAAAACACTTAGATGAAAAGTGGACAAGTTCCTGCAGTGCCAGAATAAAGTTCCCGTTCCATGCAGAGGAAACCGGACTTTTTCTTTTGTTGTTGTTAGCATGTTAGCCGCTAATTACGAGCTAAAAATAACACAATACCAGCGGTTTGTTTACTACGGTTCAGAGACCAGAGGCTGTGAAGGAAACAGGAAGACCACAGTTGAACCTTTGTCTTGTTTCGCTACTTTTTGGGGGTTTTTAAACATATTTTAAACACATTATTGAGGCTCGGGGGGGCGCCAGTCCCCATTAACCGCGAAAAATAAGGGATAACTGTATGTGACTGGACAGGTATGGACGCGTCCCGTGGCGTGAAGCTCGTCCTCACCTTGAAGATGTGCGGGATGGCGTTGTTGAAATGTTTCCACTGCTCCGCGTTGAAGTTCTGCAGCTGAGCGGCGTACTCGTTTTTACTCTCGTCGGCCGTGTGAGTGCGCAGGTAGAACTGGGCTTTGGCCTGAACCAGAAAAACATCCATAAAATAAAAGAGCATTATGTCACAACGTAAAAAAAACTATAATTATAATTAAATCACACATAATCGCCATTAAAGCCAAACGAAGGAAAATGCTGGTGTCGACTAAAAAAAAAATATTTCCCACTTCTACTTTAAAGAGAGGAAAAAATCAGTGTGATCCAACCATTAGGTCGATTTAAAAAAAAAAAAAAAAGCCTTTATAAACCATCATCTAACCGAGCCAAAAAAAAAAAAAAGGTTTACGTAACATTTTATCTCTTTACAATCCCTTTACTTTACATGAAGGATAAAAGCAGAAGGAGCTGCAACTTCATCTCACATGAACCGATTCAGCAAAACAAACTTAACGGCGCGTATGGTTTTTAATTTAATTATGAAACACGAGCTGCAGCGACTCCACTCCGAGCTCTTTAGTCTCCCGCCAACATCGTGAGGTCACCGTCGAAGCATTTTCACGGGCCAATAAAGAACGGCGAGACGAAGACGCGTCGCCGCGGCGTCTTCAGACAAACCGTCCGCCGGCGGGAAGCTTCCTACCTTCTCCACCTCCGACTTGGTGGCGTTGATGTCGTTGTCCAAGCGGTCGTAGGTCACCTGGGACTTCTCTGCTTCCCGACACTCTCGCTCAAACTTCTTTTTACTCTGAAGCAAAAAAAAGGGGGGTAAACCCGTTTCAGTAAATAAAACTTTAACGAAAAGAAAAAAAAAAAAAGTGAATGAGAGGGATGGTGAATCAGACGCAGGAGATAGTTCACTTCCTGACGGCCCATCTGGGTCACATTAGAGGAGACGGAAACACAGCGAATAGCTGAGACATTACGGTCCAGTCACTAGGTAGTCACCGCCGAGGCCGAGCGGACCACACACTGAAACGAATAGCTCCGCTAACGGGCCGGGAGGCGGGAACCACCAGTCCATCAGAGCAGAGCTAGCTGACCGCTGCTGCTGCGCAGTTATGAAATAACAGAGTGACCTCAGAGATGAACTAATGGAATCTTTCTCCTGTCGAGGAGCCTTTTGGGACTCAGACGGACGCTCGTCTAAAGGCCCAACGCCGCACCGTGGGCCGTTCCTCGCTCTGGGAGGGGCTTATCCGTCCTGAGGTCTGCTAGTCTGCGTTTCAGAACACCAAGGACCAATTTGAAATGTGAAAAATCTCCTCAGCCCACCGAAACCTTTAATCACAACTGTGATCAACATACAGGACCAGGAACCATGATCTGATATTAATGTGAGGGGTCAACTAATAAGGTGACACTTGTCATATTAAGTTAAGATGACGGTTAAATCATGTCGTTAATATTTTACAGTAATTAAAAATATATTTAAAAAAGATCGAGTATTTAAAACACATTTGTTTAATTTTAATGACCTCTCACGGCCCACCTGCAGTACCACGACAGCCCACCAGGGGGCCGCGGCCCACACTTTGGGAATCACTGATCTACAGAATATTAAAAATATGAGGAAAAACTTGCTGCCAAATGTTTTTTTATTATGAGACAAAAACAGGTCCTTAAGGTGAAAATGTTTTTCCCCCCATTTCAATACTTCAATCCCCCCCAGGAGTCACGGCGCCTCCATGCTTGTTTTAAACGTTTGATGACGTAATTGCTAGCGTGACAGCAGCGACAGCCGTGTTGCCATGTTTGATTGATTTCCTCAGATTCATATCAGGCTCGTTTGTGGTTTGTGGTGGATGCGTTAACTTTGAAAGAGCGTCGTTCACAACTGCCCAAATGAACTCGTTCACGCCCCCCGCTGGTGAATATGGAGCCCCGTTTGGGTCATAAATCAATGAATAAATTAGTTTATTATTATGAAATGCAGGCGTATATTACTATGAAATACGTATTCATTATTATGAAATGTTTCCCATTATTATGAAATACATGTTTATTATTATGAAATATTTCCAATTATTATGAAATATATGTGTATTTTTATGAAATGTTTCCCATTATTATGAAAAAAATGTAATTCTTATGAAATGTATTTTCATTATTATTTAATCTTAGTTTAATGCATAATAGTTTATTTCAGAATGTCTTTTTTATCTAAGAATGAGTTTTTACATAATTGCTTCCTTTTTCATAAGAATGAGCTTTTACATAATAATGACATTTTGCCAGTGGGCGGGACCAGTGGTTGACCTGCCTGCTCATTGGCTGATCCTTCTCCATTCTACGCTCTGACATCGACTAGTTGGTGGGGGACTAGCATCGAGCCTGTTGGCTACCTCTTGGAGTAATAAGTCAGAAAAGGATCTTTCTCCTGTCGCCATGCCGTCAAAATCAAGTTTTCCCTACATTTCGCACAACGTTTCCTAGTCGATGTCAACTTTTAACCGTAAACTGAGGTGCCACGGCCCGCTGCTAACGGGACCTCATGGCTAAAACTAGTCGATGTCAGTCGATGTTCGCACTTCGTGAACTTTTGTTATATATATATATATATATATATATATATATATATATATATATATATATATATATATATATAATATATATATATATATATATATATATATATATATATATATATATATATGTATATATGTTATATATACTCGTGGGGATTTTAAAGCTCAAAATCAAAACGCATACGTGGAAGAAAACATGACGTTTGTGTGGAAACGCGGCACAGAAAAGTGGATGTAAAGTGTCGTCTGGTTCTCTCCTTCACGAGCACGAGACGAATGCAGCAGAGGATATTTACATTAAACACTTAACATTTTTCTCTTCACTCCTCCTCCCTCCCTCCCTCCCTCCCTCCCTCCTACTTACATTGTCCATCTGCTTCCAGCAATGATCCAGATACTGCTGAGCCTTCCTTCCCTCCTGGAGATGCTGCTCGTTGACACGCCGACACATTTACACAGAAAACACGGAGGGAAAAATACATAAATACGTGTCACGGTTACAAACACAAACACAGCCCTCTGGGAGGGAGAGAGCCGGTGATCAAACCAGCGTCATCGTTTCCGCTCCCGGCTGTCGGGTCGTTTCCCACTTGAGCAACTCTGCTGTATTTCTGGTCTGAGACGAACGCATTCGCTTTTTTTTTAACTTTTAGTTGTTTCAAAAAACCAAACGAGATAAAAGCATCTGCAGCTTTTGACCCCGACAGCCAGTAAGAGAGAACCAGGCTCGCTGTAGTGCTGGGCGGTATGACGGTATTTTTATAAATTATATCGGTTTCACAGTATATCACGTTTTTTTGTTTTTTTTTAAGGCACAACAGGGTGTTAACCACATTTTCTAATAATTTAGAGAGGAATTCCTGCCGTAAAATTTGTAAAAGATCAACGTTAACTTCACAATGTAAACATGGTGTAGCCTCCCGCGGCTACAACGTTAGCTCGGCAACATTAGCAGTTTATTGTAGTTTGTTGGACGTCGTCTTTTTTAAATCCACGGCTCCTGGTTCAGGAAGAAGTTCCTCAGTCTCATGTTGCCGTTCTGGAGCTTCCACTTCGGGACTTTCTCTGTTAGCATCCATCACCGTTTAACCAGAAACTAGAACCTTGTTGCGCCTCCAGTGCAACTGCAAAACAGTTCCCTGTCAAACAATGTTCTGCGGCACTTACGTTCCGCCGCGCGGCGTTCCCAACGTTGTGTACGCTACAGTACATACTCACCGGTATTACGGTATATGAAAAATTCATATCATGAGAAAAATAAGCACCGGTATTCGGTGCGAACCGGTATGAACCGGTATACCGCCCAGCGCTAGCTCGCTGTGTCGTGCGCCGCACTCACGTGTTTCCTCTCGGCCTTCAGGTCCTGGCTGTACCTCATCAGCTCGCCGTAAACCTTGTGAGCCATCTCCTCCGCCACCACCTCCCTCTGGCCGGCGTAGTCGTTCAGTTCGTTGAGGATGGAGTAGAACGACAGACAGGAAGTGAACCTGCAGAAACCGCCGCGTGATTAGGTCGAGTTAAATCACGTCTGTCTCATCGGGTGACACTTTCTTTTTTTTTTTCATTTAACCTTTTATTGGCAGCCAGAAATTTTACAGTGCACATTTGTCAGTACATTGCCATTACATACTTGTTTTTACCATGCAGTACATAACGTAGTAGATACTAGGCTTGGGCGGTATTACGGTAATACCGTATACTTCCGGTATTTAAATATAGCGGCGGTATCAGTTTCAATACCGTCATAAAAAAAAATCCAATGAATGATTTCTGTGGTTTAAAGTTTAGTTTCTCTCCTGTATCGCTGTGTGTTCCGCTTTATTTTACCGTTTTATTCGTGTTCGTCGCAGCTCATCTCGGTTTGACTCGTCCTGTTAATGGTACTGACGATGAAAACAACACTTCCTGAGTTTGCTGCTTCAAAATAAAAGCTTCTAATGAAACTAATAATGTTGGACTTTTATGTTGAAGAATTTATAGGAAGTGAAACGTCCGGCATCAGACACTTTACTATAAAGAGCGTTTTAGCAAACACACACCTCGGCAGCATTTCCTTGGCAGGAACAGTTAAAACTACAGCGAAAAGCAAAAAATACACAAATAAATAACAACTGTAGTTGAGCCAACTTTATATTGAAGCACTGAACTGCTGTTTCGAGGTAAATTGCTTGCTACTTGCCACATCCTAATGCAGATTACAATTGCATCATAGATAAGAAAACAAGGCTCCAAACATAAATATGTTCTTCCCCACAAGTCTTAACGTAAAGTGCCAGTTCTTGGTGCCAAACTTAACTAAATACAAAATAGCAGAACACAACCGGGAGGAATGTAGGTATTTAAGTTGTACACATATGTCTTATGTAAAATCTTGTTTTAGGGGCTTAATAAAATTTACCCACCTTTACCATATGTTAATAATTTTTCCTGATGTAATCGGATGGAGTATGTCAGTTTCTCCATTAAATAAATTTGATGGATTATTTCTATCCAGTCTTCAAATTGGGGTGTTATAGCCTTTTTACATGCAGCCAGCAAGATTGTCATGAGAATTCTGTCTTTACAGGATATTTCCTCTGGAATATTGCACAGGTACAGAACATCAAATCTAAAAGGGATAGTAGTTTTAAATAGGGATGTGCGCGATTAGTCGTCTAACCGATTAAACGTCCGCCCACTTACAAGTCGGCACCAGAAATATTAGTCGTTTAAACCAGTTTGTGTTTTATTCATGTACAAGGCCGCTTAACTGTCATACAGCCGCCCGCCACTAGTCGGGGCTACAGAGCCATCAGACAGCAGTCCTCCTCTCCGCGGAAATGCTCGAGTAGACTGGAGTTTTAAAACGGCACGGTGGGAAGATAGTCTCTCGCATAACCAGCGCGGTTTGGCGGTACTTTAATCTAGAAAATGAAAACAAGGTAGTATGTAGACTGCGTCAGAAACAACTGGCATACAATCACTCGACTGGAGCAATGAGCAACCACATTCAACTCAAGCATTTGGATGTTAATCTGCACGAGACGACGGCTGCTGATGCTAGCGGTGCTGATGCTAGCGGTGCTGATGCTAGCGGTGCTAGCCACACTCAGGCCGATTTGACATTGTTTACCCGGAGACGTGTTCTCCCGTCCGGTCTGAGAGATTTTAGATGTTTGTTTAATTTTACACTCATATTGAAACTGCGCATAGAGCTTAATAATTCAGCAGCAATTTATCTTTTTTAGATGTTACATTTATTTGTTAACTTTAAGTGAGTTTTTGTCGGATGTGCAGGGTTTATATTCATACTGCACGGCGCAAAATGCTGCTCGTTTCGGTTGAAATTTAATTATAAATTATAGGTTTTTATTAACTTGAAAGTGAATTAAAGCTATAATTTTTGTCGGATAATCTGCTAGATTCAATGTGTCAGAGGCAATTTATTTATTTTGGTGGTTAACGTTTGACTGAGTTGCCTTCATGTTCACATTCATTCATACTGCACGGTGCAAAGTGTCTCGTACTTCAGCGGCATTTAAAATCCGACATGGTTGTTGAACATTTTGATTAAAGGCTTTAAGAACTCTTGTTACACACAATATTTTTTGGGACAATGTTTCAAATTCTGTTTCGATGTTTCAATAAATTGTGCTAAATTTTCACTGTTTTCTGAGTGTTTTCCTTTTTTTTAGACTAGTCGACTAGTCTTAATTACAATTTTCGTTTAGTCGACAGGGAAATTAGTCGCCAGGAACATCCCTAGTTTTAAATACATCAGGCGACGGTTTCATCGGATGCTGTCGGGTTTCCGGGGTTACGGTCTCCCAAACATGCTTTTGCCTCCAGTGAAGGGTTACTTGAGGAAAATAAAAAGTATTTTTTCCCCTCCTGTTCGGCCTCACCAGACCTCGCCAGCAGCCATCACACACAACGATGTTCGGTTTATGTTTTTGTGGCCACACCGGCAGACACATGTTTTAGGAATAAAATATTTTGGTGCAACGGCAAAAAAAAAAAAAAGTCCCCATCTGCTCCGGCGAGGCTGCCAAGACATGAGCTGTTTTCCATGCCATTAAAATCTGACGTCTTTGTTGTATTTGCTAAGTAAAGCTCTCGAAGCTATCTTTAAGTATGAAATGTGCGTAATTAAAGTGCTCTGTGTGTTTTTTTTCCCTTTCTTTTTTAAATAAACTGTTCACTGACTTCCCTGAAACGCTGAAAGCTCTGCAGCCAGACATGAGGAACGTGTCGCAGATGATGTTTAGAAAGACTCCATCGGGCCGACCAGGAAGCTGACGAAAACAGAAAACAAGAGGAGGAGCGTCCGACCGCCGGTTACTCACCTCGGCTCTTCATCTTTGGAGCGTTTCGGGCAGTATTTCTTCACCAGGTTTCTGACAGAAAAAAGGGACAGAAGCAAACTTTGAAGCTGAAGACACGAGAGACGCACACATTCACAAATCTACAGGGAGAAAGCCATTAAAGACGGATCAAAGATCTGAACATCAAAGCCTTCATCTGGCTTCATTATAGCTCCTGTAATACAGCGAACACGCTGGATGAGCTACCAGGAGAGTACATGTGCGCGCACGTGTGTTCTTGTTGTTAGCCCGGCAGGATAATCGCAACATTTATTTCAACATTTCAAGAGTTCTGCATGAAAAAAAACCAAACACAAAGTGTCCAGACCTCCTGAAACTGCTCTGAGATCAGCCATTCGGCCTAAATAAAAATAAATAATAAGTGACGTCCAGGATCCGTAACAGATATTAATGCTGGGCGATATGGAAAAAAATCGTATATCACGATATGGACTATTTTATATCACGATAACGATATATATCACGATATACCATAATAAAGTATGTTTTCAGTTATTCTCTGAAAAGTTTGACAAAAATGTCATTACTTACTTTTCAACTTTATTTTGAAAGGACATTTAGCTGAACTGTCACAAACATACATTTTAGTGCAGCAAAAACAGGTAGGTACAGAGGTACAGTAGCTTTCACACTTTTTTAAAGTGCACAACAGTTTCTGAGAGGAAAAACACATTTTTGCAACTGAAGTTCAGCTATAAAAAATAAACACAAATTATTTTTCAACTTTCTGAAATCTGTAACCTTGTAGTGCAAAGTTTGCAAACCGATATAAAGTGTCTAAAGTAAACATCAGAGTTGAAGAGAACTCTGTTTAAGGCATTAACCATGAATAAAAGTGCAAACATAAAAGGCTACTTTGTAGAAGTAGATATGATTCTATCGAAATTTATCATTGCAGGTTATTTAATTACATATTTGCTGTAATAATTGATAAAATTAGGTTAGAAACGATAGAATAGAAATGGCACAATACACACTTTTCTATCGTCCCCACGATATGTATCGTCACATATTGTCCAGCACTAACAGATATAATGATATAATTGTTCCAAACCTTCTGCATGCAAACTTAACAGAATCTAATGCAACTTCAAACCCTGTCAACCGAAAAAACTATTAAAAAAATATAGTTGCTCTGCCAACTGGAACAATGCAGTTGCATCATCTGGAAGACGTTCAGTCCACGTCCAGTGATTCACGATCACCTCATCAATCACCGCTGACTTTTAGACAGATTACAATATAATATCATTTACGCAGCGAGACACGGTCGAGTTTTTCTCGTCTTGTTGTTTTAATTTTTTTTAATTTTTAGTGTGCGTGCGAGTGTGCGTGAGTACCGTAGCTGTTTGGCGTAGTTTTGCTCGATGTCCAGCCTTTCCTTGACAAATTTTGCGTAGCGCTCCAGGAAGTCGATCCCCCACTGAGTGTGTTTGTCCAGATTATCAAACTGGTCCTGAAGATGGGAGGAAGAAAAAAGAAAATTTAAAGAAAAAATGACAGAGAGGACAAGGGAGGAAAGGCAAGTAAAAAAAAAAAAAAAAAACAGTCAAACATTCAAAGGTAGACATCTGACGTTGTATAAATATGTTCAGCGAACCCACGTGGAGCAAATATTCCAACAGTTACGGTAGTTCCCGGACTAGAAACTATATCTTTGTTTAACTGTTGTCAGGGGGGGGGGGGGGGGCAGCAGAGCTCCTGATATATGAATGAACGGCTCCCTGCAGCTCCATCCAGCTCATTCACACCTGGAAGCCACCCAGCACAAACAGCCTTATCAGCTCGTACCGCCGAGGCTGCTGGTCAATAAAGTAGTTTAAGAGCCCTGCAGGCAGAAAAGAAAAGGGGGCGGAGCTGTTTAACCTGAATTTACGCAGCCGCTATACAGACCTGTGTGTTTACGCCTTCAGACCCTAAAGAGACTCTAAAGAGTTATTGTTTTTTTTTTTTTTTTAACTTTAAAGGATTTTTTTTACTGCTTTTAAAAAACTCAAATGCGTCTAAAACAAACTCTGGACCACTCGGCACGCTTGGGACGCCTGTCTGTATCCACGCAGACACAAAACACAGCTGTCTTTGTCCAGCAACGACCCCCCCCTAAACTCAGAAAGAGGAATCTGAAACGACAGACAAGCATCACTGGGTGTTTTACTTCCTCTCTGCCGTGGCGTTTGTGGAGAGAAATGTGGGAGAAATTCACCTTTTTGGTACATAAATGAGTAAATGAGCAGCTGTTGAGCATCAGCAACCGAGTAGGTTGTTTCTGTGCTGTTTTGATCCAGCTGCTATCATTTTAATTTAATTTTTTACATTCAGGACCTATAACAAACAAAAGCCTTTCAATGCTAATTATTACAGTTATGTGAAATATTCAATAAATGACCATAAGTAGTTTCCTTTCATGTATTTTAAGACCAAAAGGACTAGGGATGCTTGAATATCTGTTTTTTTAAAACATACACATATACCTAAGATCATTACATCAATACTATGAACAAAACCAAAAATACTTTGGACTCTTAAATGAACAGATATTTATTTTTTTCATTGAACAACTATTCACAAGCCTCTCAAACATTTTCATAAAGCTATTAAACAAACCTATTTGATATCTCACATTAACTTAAATAAGGTTCATTACTGACTGATATAAAAAATAAAGGCTCCTTGAACTGATGGAAATACATGCATCAGAATTACTCAACTGAAAAAGTGCATTCCAGAAGTTCACAAAAAAATTAATATATATAGAAAATTGATGCACTGACAAGTTAGATTTAAATATTTCTACCTTCTACCCATTTCATCATGTTAGCTCATGTTAGCTCATGTTAGCTCACGTTAGCGTGATTTCAAAACTTTCAAAAGTGTTGGTTATGTTTCAGGTGGCTAATCAGGTTTGACATATTAAAGCTTGTGCTATTTTTCCCTCCTCGTGGAATTCGCTTGGAGGATTTGTTACAAACCACCAGCGAACTATCTTCTGAAACTTTAAAGAAGTTCCATCACCATCGCCGCCATGTTGTTTGTTTTCATCAGCGCTGTGCTGCAGGCTGCATTCAAGTGTGAAACGTAAATTCCAATGTTCCCTCATTTGCTCGTCGTTTTTTCAGCCTTTTCTATTTTTTCTATTTCTAATGTGTAACATGTGGGAAAATACTGCAAATATCAATTAAGTCAGCAACTACTAAAATTAGACCGAGTTAACGAGTTGTTTTCTGGCATGAGGGGGTATTCTTGATTTTCCTTATTGAGAAATCGTTTTTCTGATTATGCCAACGTCACTTGAACATAACATTCACTGCCAGTCATTGGCCACGGTTACATGATGTTTTTTAATTCAAAATTAATAATTCCGAATTAAATAATTCCGAATTAAACTATTTTCCGTCGAGTTTACATGGAAATACTAATTCCGAATTAAGGTTTACATGGAAAACACGTTTGTTCGGCTTTATCCAATTCAGCTTAAGGTCTGGGGGTTGGGAAGGGTTCTGATTGGATGGGGGGGCGGGACGGCGGACGTCTTTACATCTACCGGAAGAAAACAAACTTAGCTAACTCGGTTAGCAACAACATTCCACTTATTTTTGACCTGGGTGGCGTCTCTATCTGTGAAACCTCCTTCATTTAGCCTAGCCGCTACAACTTTGAAAAGCTCACAATTTTTATGTTTCCTGCCATCTGTTCTTTTAATTATTTCCAGTTCCTCCAAGCTATTTATTAAATAAATCGTCTCTGCTCTTGAACACCGTTTACTGCGTGCTGCCATCTTGAAACTTTGTTTTGAAAACAAGCCCAGCACGGAATATAAGCGTCATCGCTACAGACGGGCAAGAGAACTAGCATGCGCAGAAAGACGGGAATTAATTTAAACAGGAATGAGTGTATACATGACCGCGGAATTATTTTATTCAGAATTAAGTTTAATTTAGAACTGACATTTTCATATGGAATTAGGTGTTTACATGGTAACTTTTATTCAGATTTAACTTTAATTCTGAATTAAAGAGGAATTAAACTTCCCATGTAAACGCACGGACTCAAGGCTCAGAGGGAGCGAGGCACTGCCGTGTTGACAAAAATATGTTATTGGCGCTATTAGTCCTGATATCGGACTTATCAGAATGACGTCATAATTTTGTCAGAAAATCATAGTTGAGGATGTTTGCAGCAAAAATCCGTTGCAGTGATCTACAGGTCTGTAGCGCTCCAGGACCAGCAGGGTCATATGAGCTGATCTCTACTTTTAGAAACCGGTTAAGGAGTGCTGACTCGACCCTTAGAGCCTTTTAACAGTGAGAAAAAACTTTTAAAAAAAAGACACATTTATGTAATTTATCATCTACCCAACTGAAAATAAATGTTTTCCTTAACTGACCTGGGACTGGGTTTGATAATGAGTTCACGGTTTCCCCGTGTTTATTGGACAGATAGACGTGCTTTAACGACCCCAGGCTGGGAACTTGTTAAATAAACCACTACCCACTGCGGCTGCCTTAAACGCTCCGCTCACGTTTGTAATTCGGGGTCATATTTCTGCTGCGAAAACTGCGGGAGACGATCCAACTCGCTCAAAAAAGGCGGAAATCGAGACGGCGGCGCGGCACAGTTTGGAACGGGGAGTATCCTGATGTACGCCGCATTTCTACGCCGAAATCCAGACGGTGGACGTGACTTCTGTGCAGAAATTTCAGCCTAAAAATGGCGCGGAGATTTCAAAACCCGTAAAGAGCTGATGCGCAGGATGTTCGGTGGCATCCTCTGAGGTTTAGTTGGGATTTATTTTTTGCATCCCGTCTGTCTTGATGCTCGTCTCTTGCCAGCCCGGCCGGTATACTGTACTTATCCAGCTCCTTTTTAGCAGCATGTCTGCCTGCGGTTGCGTCAGTGTGTGTGTGTGTGTGTGTGTGTGTGTGTGTGTGTGTGTGTGTGTGTGTGTACGTCTATGAATAAGTAATAGAGTATGAGCTCATCCTGCTGCGAGCTGAGCGAACTGGCTCACTGGGGAAATGACAACATCTTCGCTGGTCCTGCTCTCTCAGTTTGCAGGGAAGCTAACAGTTAGCAGCGCGGCTAACCCCTCCTGCTGCAGCACCTGCACCGCGCTGACGCGCCGTCCCGACTCCGACGGTGCAGCTTCGTAGTTTCATTGCATTTATTCCTCCGGTTCAAGGAGGTATTGGTCATTAATTCCAATGCGAATGACCCGCCAGCGACAGAAACGACAAAACGCAGTGCACGACTTGCTTCAACCGTACTTGACACAACTGATGATAACAAGCATGATTATTTAGGGGTGCACGATAACTATCGGGTCGATAACAGGAAATGATGACATCATCGCGATAACTTCGATATCACGAGAAATAGCTCCGATAACATTTATATTTCTGTCAACACAGCAGTGTCTCGCTCCCTCTGAGCCTTGAATGACCAGCAGTGAATGTTATGTTCAAGTGACGTCGGCATAATCAGAAAAACGATTACTCAATAAGGAAAATCAAGAATACCCCCTCATGCCAGAAAACAACTCGTTAATTCGGTCATAATTTTAGTAGATGCTGACTTGAATTAATATTCGCGATATTCTCCCACATGTTACACATAAAAAAAGAAAAAAAAATAGAAAAGGCTGAAATAACGACTAGCAAACGAGGAAACATGGGAATTTACGTTACACCTTGAATGCAGCCTGCAGCACAGCGCTGATCACAACAAACATGGCGGCGTGGAACTTGGTTAAAGTTTCAGAAGAAGATAGTTTGGTGGTTATTTGTGACGAATCCTCCGAGTGAATTCTACGAGGAGGGAAGCACAAGCTTTAATACGTAAAACCTGATCAGCCACCTACAACATAACAATCGCTTCCATGGAGTTTTGTAATCGCGCTAACGTGAGCTAACGGAAGCTAATGCTAACAAGCGCAAGCCAGCAGCAGTCTCTCCTCTCCCTCATTCCTCTCATCTAAAGCTTCCATGAGATTAAAAAAATAAAAAACAAAAACTACTGAATTTCATTTACTTTAATTAAAGGTATTAATTTAAATGGAACCACAAGTCAAAATCCTTTAAATGTTAATCTTTTTCAGTTAGTAATTCTGATGCATGTATTTCCATCAGTTCAAGGAGCCTTTATTTTTTATATCAGTCAGTAATGAACTTTATTTAAGTTGATGTGAGATATCAAATAGGTTTGTTTAATAGCTTTATGAAAATGTTTGAGAGGCTTACCAATAGTTTTTCATTGGAAAAAAATAAATATCTGTTCATTTAAAGAGTCAAAACTGTTTTTGGTTTTGTTCATAGTATTGATGTAATGATCTTAGGTATATGTGTGTGTTATCGGTTATCGGTATCGGTTTTAAAAAACAGTTATCGTGCATTTCTACTAAGAGTGTATCATTTATACATCGTATCTAAAGGAACAACGTTCCACCATCAATGGCAGACAATGAAATCTGTTTCTTCCAAACACTAAAATAGGTCACAGGTCCGCTCCTTCATCGTCTCTCTCCCGCAAAGCTTCGCCCCTCTGCTTTAATGTGCGCCAATCCCACCGTGAGAGAATAAATTAGTAACTTAGCGCCCCCCCACTCCACCCCCCACCCCCCCAGACGAGGAATGCTGAAGACGCCTCGTGTGCAGAAAAACATCTCCGCGCCCTGATAACCAATCAGGCGACTAGACGGCCTCTACCGAAGCCGGTCGGAGAGAGCCAGACAGCCTGCGAGCATTCCACTGGGTGGGGGGGGGGGGGGGGGGGGGGGGGAGGCAAGGTTAATTAACCAAAAAAAATGCTGCTAAGACAATAAACTAATTACACATTGCGGCACTCAAGAGCAGCTCGCTAGCTCGCTCGCTCAGTCAAAGCCTGCACGCCGGAGCACACATGGCAGACGCTGGGTGGGAAATGTCAACTTGTCTGAAACGCTGGCATCACTATGCAGACCCCCCCCCCACCACCACCACCACCACCCCCCCGGGCTCCGTCTGCACCGTGTGTCTTTACTGTGTCTGCTCCATGCACATCAAAAACAACCCCCCAAAATAAACAACACAAAAAGCCTCTATTCCAAGAACGCCACGCTGGAGACGAGATGGGGTTGGTGTGTTTTTGGTGTGGAGGATGGTGAGGAGGGAGGAGTGTGAGGGAGGAGAGGACTGGTGATGTGAAGGGAAACAGGAGAACAGGAGGACGGCAGAACGGGCCAGAACCCTCGCCGCTCTGAAGGTCTGCGGTACAAGCAGGGGCGCCGTGGCGCCGTTTCTGAAAGGCACGACTTCCAACACAAGTCCTGCAGCCGCGAGCAGAGAAATTAGCTCGTAGCACCTGGCAGGCTGCGTTCTCGCCAACGCTGACTAGGACTGTAGCGATTAGAGGTGAGTATTGGCGAGGACCTCGCAATACGATATGTATCGTGATACGATATTATCACGATATTGTGATATATTGTGATATTCTACCCAGTTAATATCAAAATTTAAAGTAGAGTAAAGTAAAATCAAGTTGCTGTATATGTTCATCAGATGATATTGATCATTCAGAGGACAAATTGAGTCTAAACTATTTGCTTCAAAACAACATATTTATTGTTTATTATTAGTGGTTTTGCACATTTAAGTAAATTAATGAATTTTGCTTAAAAAAAATCTATATTATGAGTTGAAAATTGGTATTATATCGGGCGGTCGAATATCGCGATATATCGCCAAATCGATTTTTTTCCAAACTCCTAGTACCGATACACTAATCTCGCGATACGATACACGATATTCGGCTCACAATACGATATAGATCGATATTCATCTTACAATACATTTACATCATTTTCTGAAAGATTTTAAAGGGACAAAGTGATTTTGGTGACATCTTGTAAGTGTTCCTTAAAAAAATCGATATTATGAGCTTAAAAATTGATATTATATTGGGCGGTCGAATATTGATATATATCGGCAAATCGATTTTTTCACACCCCTAGTAGCGATACACTAATCTCGCGATACGATACACGATATTTAACTCACAATACGATATAGATCGATATTCATCTTACAATACATTTACATTATTTTCCGAAAGATTTTAAAGGGACAAAGTGATTTTGGTGACATCTTGTGAGTGTTCCTTAAAAAATCCATATTATGAGCTGAAAAATCGATATTATATCGGGCTGATCGAATATTGCGATATATCGCCGAATCGATTTTTTTCCCACACTCCTAGTAGCGATACACTAATCTTGCGATATGATACACAATATTCGGCTCACAATACGATATAGATCGATATTCATCTTACAATACATTTACATCATTTTCTGAAAGATTTTAAAGGGACAAAGTGATTTTGGTGACATCTTGTGAGTGTTCCAATGACTTTGTTTGAATTAATTGAACTGAAAACATCAATTACACATTATATGGCTGACAGGCAGCTTGCAAATGCTGGACAAAAAGAATAAAAGATTTGTTGAGAAAAATAGTTTTATTTAAACAGTGGAAATTGTTGCTTGCAAGCTTTTAAAGGTGGGACACGGAGGTTTTGAATGGAGCTTAGAATATCGATACCCGCAGCTGAAAAATCGATATTCTCTGGGGAAATAAAATATCGATATATATCGCAGAATCGATAAAATCGCTCATCTCTAACGCTGACCCAAGCTGACTCCCCCCCCCCAAACTACTGCATGGCTGATACTGCAGGATTACAGATACCCTTTACCTGGAGACAGAAGGTTGAACGTGGCAGTCAGTCACAGGGAGGTAGATACTCAATTTTATGTTCTGCATTTTGAAATAGCAAACGTTAAAAGGATTTCTTCTTTTAAAAAAAGAAGACATTGATTGTCTGAAATGGCTGAATCTGACTCGTCCAGAAAGTGAAAGACCTGAAAAATCAATATTTGGAGCACTCAGAGAGGAGCGCACACACACACATACTCTTGTTTTTTATTTGCTCACAGCATCTGGATTTGAAGAGACTTGGATTCGTTTCAACAAGGTTGTTGTTGCCATCTAAGGGCAACGCAGCGAGCAGCGCTGGCACCCCGACAGCTTTAACCCCTCGCCAACCCCTGAACGAGGCAACTGCTCCGTAAACCCTTTACTGCGGGTTTTTCTGTTCTGCAGTGATTCCCCAGAGAGCACTGGGAGAGCCGTCGTATCTCGTTAGGCTAAATGTGTGTTTGATAAATGCCTCAACTCCATCAGCACCTTCCCTGCGCCGTCGCCACATAGGTTCGGTATTCTCCCTAGAAAAAAAAGATGGCATATTTTACTGGGTTTTACTTTGCATTTTTTGGGGTGTTTGGGGTGGCCAGGTGACCGGTGCAATCAGTACCTGCGTCTCCTGAACAGGATGGAGCAGTTGTAGATGCTTAGAGGATGATTAGGGTTGGGCATCGTTTGGATTTTAACGATTCTGATTCCGGTTCTCTGTTTCGATTCCTGTTCAAAACGATTCTCGATTCCGATTCTTTGATGTGTAGGTCAACAGATCGCGACTTATCTAACAGTAGAATCTTTTCATTAAAATAAACTGAGAAGGGGAGGAGCCTTTTCATCACATGGGCTGTTACTTTTACCCCTCAGCCAACCTATATGGGGGGGGTCACGTTGTTCGTTTGATTTGGGAAAAGGAATAAAAATGTCCCTCCAAACGTTCCAAACGGAATGCTAACGGACATTTAACGGATTTAACCACCGTTTAGTAAAAGTAATATGATTTAGCAGCAGGGAGGGTGATGAGTGAAAACATCTCTCCGTTAGCATTCCGGCTAGCTTGCTAGCCAGCTATAAGCCTGCCTCGTTGTCTACAAATATATACGGCCCTGGATATTTATTTTGTTAGGTATAAGGTGAGGCTAGTGATGTTAATGTCACTTTATTAATTATATTAATACAATGCTGCGACTGTCCCATGTTAGCATAGCTCTGATGTGGGACAGACCTATGGACCAGAGCTAATGCTAACAGAGAACTCATCACCCTCCTTGATGGTAAATCATATTACTTTTATTAAACGGTGGTTAAATCAATCATCTAATAAACAAAGCTAACTTACCTTGGAGCAAATGTGAGTTTGTTTTGTAACTTTCCCCACGTTCAGTTGATTGTGTGGACGGACTCAACTGAACCTACAGCTGCATTCTCCAGCGTTTTGTTTTATCTTGTTAAAGAGAATAAAAATGTTCCTCCAAACGTTCTGGACTCCTCGAGTCACTGTTGCAGGTCCCCAGCAGCAATATTTCACCATGGAGTTATTATAGTATAATATTAACACTGATGATACACATCGGAAAAATAGCTAATTAACACAGTCCTTAACGGAAGAGCAGCAAGTTTGTCCGACCTAGCAACAGTAACTAGGAAGGGGGCGGTGCTTACTGAAAGGTCAATTAAATACTAATTAAAATGATGTCATGCAGGCGAAGGTGTTTTGCCATATTAGTCGTGCTCCCTCCTTTGGCACTAACACGCTTCCCGCAGGTGTTGCACTGCGCCAGGTAGCCGCCATTTCCTGACTGAAATGCAGCCAAACTCCAGAGCGGCGTCTCTTGGGATCCATGTTGTGGCGAGTTAAGATGTGACGTCGACACTAGCGCGGAGTTGAGAACGCCAGGCGGAGTGACATCAACAAACTAGTGGAGTAAATCAAAACAGAACAAATAAATAATAAAATAATAATAATAATAATAATAATAATAATAATAATAATAAAATAATAATAAATTTAAAAAAATTGCGTGGACATTTAGGAATCAAAAAAAGGAATCGAAATTAAAAAATTCCAGAACCGGACGTTGGGAACCGATTCCTACTTGGAATCGTTTTTCGGTGCCCAACCCTAAGAATGAAATAGTAAAAAATAAAAAACAACACCACACAACTGATCTGATCTCGTTGCCCTGAGAGCAGTCAGATGATCGTTAAATTAACGATTAAACGCCGCTTCGCACGTCCGACGTACGCAGCAGTGTTGGCGTTTGAACGACTTCAGCTCCAGACGAGCTGTTGACACTGTTTACGCTACGCCCCGTGTGCACACAAACATCCCGCCATCACTGTTTGATTTGTGTCACAGGATCTTTAAAGCCTTAAAAACCAAGGCCGTGCACACACACACACACACACACAGTTACAGGTCATTTCTGTGGATTCACCTGAGGCAGGAAGTATAACAGTCGCTCTATGACACGTTAAAACGTCACCAGACATATTTTATTTTTTAACCGCTGTCAGGCGTTTGTTTGCAACAGTTCAAACCGGGATAAAGGAAATAACTGTTTCTTCTGCTTATGTAACAGCCCGAGGTTTTGTTTTCCCCCCAAATCGCTGCATCGTTTTCCTTAAATGTTTCTTTTCTCCCCAAAAGAGTGGGCTAATTAACATTTTCCACATCTGTGGAGCTGTTCCAGAAAGGAGAGAAATAAAAACTGTTTTTGCGTCCAATTTGTGTCCACAGACGGTAAAACAAGCAAACAACCCGAGACTCTGCACATCCTGTACGACACGCCGACCTCCCGACAGACTTTGACCTGGAATGTGCGCTTCCTGCTCCTTCGATGGTTTACCCATTCAGACGTTTTCAACCTCTGGCCCCCCAGGGGTGGGGGGGGTAAACAGGAACGGCGTTCACCGGGCGCCAGCAGACTCGCCTCAGAGACGCAAGCCTGAGACGTCTGAGGAGGACGGATCGCAGGCGCTCCACGGACGCACCGCGATGCTGTCGACTGGAAAACATGGCCGCTCTGGTACCTGCAGCCTTGTGTAGCTGAGCTTCCTCTGAATCCCTCCAAGCTCCAGCCTGCACAGCTGTATTGTCATAAATTTAGAGCCGTCACCTGCTGGCAGGTGGGGACGTGGGTGCAACCGAACCGTCACCGTCAAGACCCAAACTGTGGAAGTTTCAAAAAACTCTCATGTGTCCCACACTGAGGGAGACGAACGTTAAAGGGGATTTAAAAACTTCCTTAATATTTCTGATGTTTTAACGACCATGTTTGGCTGCGGACCAGCTGGGTCTCTTTAACGACCACAGGTGAGACTCATGAGGGTCGGAGTCACACGTTAACCTGGAGGTGCACGATAACTATCGGGCCGATAACAGTAAAATGATGACGTCATCCCGATAACTCCGATATCACGACGAATAGCCCCGATAACATTTATATTTCTGTCAACACAGCAGTGTCTCGCTCCCTCTGAGCCTTGAATGACCAGCAGTGAATGTTATGTTCAAGTGACGTCGGCAAAATCAGGAAAACGATTTCTCAATCAGGAAAATCAAGAATACCCCCTCATGCTAGAAAACAACTCGTTAACTCGGTCATAATTTTAGTAGTTGCTAACTTGAATCGATATTCGCAGTACCCGCAGCACCCTACCCTGGCTGGACTCAGTTGTTACATGCGAGCTTCTGTAGGTCATCACCTAATCATGAAGCGGTCGCGGTGAAGTGTGGCGTGGAACCATTTTACGTTTAGAAAATGAGCAAGTGTTCTGCAATCACTGCAATGCAAATTACAAATACAATTAATCGACAACGACAATGATGTATCACTTGAACAACGCGCATCCAAGCCTTGTAAAGGACGGTGGAGGTGGTTCATCATCAGCCTAGCCTAGCCTAGCCTCAACTCGGTGTTAGCACGGACCAGAACGAGCTGCAGTGCACATCGAGCACACAACAAGCTCATCTTTTTAAGAAATAAAAACCCCTTAATACTGGCGCCTTGATATAAATTGTCCTTGTTATGTAGTCTCCTCGATATCTCTTGTTTTTATTATCGTTGTTTTTTTAAAGAAAAGAAACAGGAAATGTCACGTTATTGTCGACCACGAACATCCGGGCCACTGAACACATCTGGGCATGCGCAGGCCATAGTAACCAGGCCATAGCAACCAGGCTAAAGGGGAAAACAAATGTCACGCCGATATCGAGAATATTTGTGATAGTTTTCAATATAAAAATGTTAATGATTAATCGATTATTAATCATTAATTCTCCCGACGATCGACAAATAAATCTCGACCAAATGCCCATCCCTAGTCAGAATTTACGTTACACCTTGAATGCAGCCTGCAGCACAGCGTACTGATCACAACAAACATGGCGGCGTGGAACTTCGTTAAAGTTTCAGAAGAAGATAGTTTGGTGGTTATTTGTGACGAATCCTCCGAGTGAATTCTACGAGGAGGGAAGCACAAGCTTTAATACGTAAAACCTGATCAGCCACCTACAACATAACAATCGCTTCCATGGAGTTTTGAAATCACGCTAAGGCGAGCTAACGGAAGCTAATGCTAACGTGCGCAAGCCAGCAGCAGTCTCTCCTCTCCCTCATTTCTCTCATTTAAAGCTTCCATGAGATAAAAAACAAAAAAAAAATCACCAAACCTCATTTACTTTAATTAAAGGTATTAATTTAAATGGAACCACAAGCCAAAATCCTTTAAATGTTAATCTTTTTCAGTTAGTAATTTTGATGAATGTATTTCCATCAGTTCAAGGAGCCTTTATTTTTTATATCAGTCAGTAATGAACCTTATTTAAGTTGATGTGAGATATCAAATAGGTTTGTTTGATAGCTTTATGAAAATGTTTGAGAGGCTTGACCAATAGTTTTTCATTGGAAAAAAATAAATATCTGTTCATTTAAAGAGTCCAAACTATTTTTGGTTTTGTTCATAGTATTGATGTAATGATCTTAGGTATATGTATGTGTTATCGGCTATCGGTATCAGCCTTTAGGAGCTGAAAGTTATCGGTATCGGTTTTAAAAAACAGTTATCGTGCATCCCTACATAAACCCGAACGTACGACGGTGTGACGCTGAACCAACACGGGGCCTTCGTGCTTCTGTGAGTCAACCGCCATGACATAACGCGGCTCAAATCTAGACACCAACATTTCTATATCAAAGTACAGCAGGTGTAAATACCAGGTGGTTTCAGGAAGGAGTGAAGTCAGTCACTTCTCTGACGCTTCAGCCGCTCAGCTGTTCGTCAGAGCGTGAAAAGCTTTTTGCTGACGGAGGAAAGAACGACACCTGGTCAACAGAGTCCACATGTGTGCGTCATGTGACGATAATAAACCTGCTTCATCATGTGACCCCATTTACCACAACAGTCACTGAGCCAGCTCAACAGGCATTTCATCTATTTCCTGTCTCCGGCTGGGACGCCATTAAACGGTCCTCTGCTTCTATCTAAACGTGATCAATGGATAAAATAAAATAAAAAAAAAACCCTTGAGGTCTAGGATGGGTCTGGAAAAATTAGCAGACAGAATAAAAATATACATTCAAGTCAAATGTGGCCTCTTCCCACAGGCCGTTCAGGATATTTTTAATTCTTGTCTCAGGAAACCAGACTCACACCTGAGCAGTCCTGCATGCAGGTAGATAATCATGTTTCATGGCAACCTGATCGCTCCATTGTCCTGCTCTGCTGCTGCCTCACACACCTGACAGACAGGTTGGACAAGCAGCAGCGTGATACCAATGTGATTCAGAGGCCAAGCCGACGTCAACTACGTAAAACCGACCAATGGGAGGCGCGTCTGTGCCGCTGCATCCGTCGGTAGACGTGTACGGAGGTAGAAGCTCCGCCCCCTCTGAAAGAACAAAACAATGAGACACGAACTTGGTGGCAGTTTCCAGGTTGTGTCACATCGCAGCAGCTTGTTTACCTGCTCTCAACTCTGCAGCAGACAGCAGAGACGGTTTTTTATTATTAGTGGTGCACGATAACTATCAGGGTCGATAACAGGAAATTATAACGTCATCCCGATAACTCCGATATCACGACGAATAGCCTCGATAACATTTATATTTCTGTCAACACAGCAGTG
Source organism: Hirundichthys speculiger (assembly GCA_018398805.1). Classification (NCBI taxonomy): domain Eukaryota; kingdom Metazoa; phylum Chordata; class Actinopteri; order Beloniformes; family Exocoetidae; genus Hirundichthys; species Hirundichthys speculiger. The sequence goes on from JAGFBZ010000529.1 coordinate 177,536, forward strand.
TCTCGCTCCCTCTGAGTCTTGAATGACCAGCAGTGAATGTTATGTTCAAGTAACGTCGGCATAATCAGAAAAACGATTACTCAATCAGGAAAATCAAGAATACCCCCTCATGCCAGAAAACAACTTGCTAACTCGGTCATAATTTTGGTAGTTGCTAACTTGAATCGATATTCGCAGTATTTTCCCACGATTACACATAATAAAGAAAAAAAAATAGAAAAAGGCTGAAAAAACGACTAGCAAACGAGGGAACATCGGAATTTACGTAAAACCATGAATGCAGCATTGCGGAACAGCGTACTGATCACAACAAACATGGTGGCGTTGGAACTTCGTTTAAGTTTCAGAAGAAGATAGTTTGGTGGTTATTTGTGACGAATCCTCCGAGTGAATTCTACGAGGAGGGAAGCACAAGCTTTAATACGTAAAACCTGATCAGCCACCTACAACATAACAATCACTTTCATGGAGTTTTGAAATCGCGCTAAGGCGAGCTAATGCTAACATGCGCAAGCCAGCAGCAGTAATTGATATTCGCAGTATTTTCCCAAATGTTACACATACAAAATAGAAAAAATAGATAAGGCCAAAAGAACGACGAGCAAACGCAGGAACGGATGAACTTACGTTACACCTTGAATGCAGCGTTGCAGCACAGTGAGTTGATAAAAAAAAAAAACAAACAAAAAAAAAACAAAAAAAAAAACAACATGGAGGCGACTGTATGGAACTTCATTAAAGTTTCAGAGGAAGATATTTCGCTGGTTATTTGTGACAAATGCTCCAACTGAAGGAGGGAAAAATAGCACAAGCTCTAATACGTCAAACCTGATCAGCCACCTAAAACTTAACCATCGCTTCCATGGAGTTTTGAAATCCGCGCTAACGTGAGCTAACGTGAGCTAACATGAGCAAGCCAGCAGCAAGTCTGTTTTTGGTTTTGTTCATAGTATTGATGTAATGATCTTAGGTATACAGTCATGGAAAAGATTATTAGACCACCCTTGTTTTCTTCAGTTTCTTGTTCATTTTAATGCCTGGTACAACTAAAGGTACATTTGTTTGGACAAACATAATGATAACCACAAAGATTGCTCATAAGAGTTTTATTTAAGAGCTGATATCTTACCATTTTCCATGGTTTTCTTGATTATAACCTAAATCACTTAAGTTTTTACATCAATAGCTATGGCGTTGTACTGCCAAAAACACTGCTTTTATGCATTCAGTGTTTTCTTTTCTGTCTGTTTTAGTCACATGATGACGTTTAGTGGTACCAGGTATTAAAATGAACAAGAAAGTGAAGAAAAAATGGTGGTCTAATAATTTTTTCCATGACCGTATGTGTGTGTTATTGGTTATCGGTATCGGCCTTTAGGAGCTGAAAGTTGTCGGTTTTAAAAAACAGTTATCTTGCATCCCTATGTTTTATTCGTCCTGCCAATAGACTTATCGAGTTAAAGAAAAACCAGACGGTCCATGTAAACCTTTTATGTACGACCTCAGACGGGCTTGCTGCTCGCCCTCAGTGGTTTCAGAAATGCGCTGACCCCGGATCCTGAACCGGCCGCCGCTGCTCGCTACACTTTGATCCTGTTTGTTCACGTGAGCCAACGACTTCTGCTGGATTCCTGCCACCAGCAGAAAATAAATGCAGACCACATCCAAAGTTGCACATCAGCAACACATTTAATGTGTTGTTGGAAAGGAGCGATGACTGGACAGGGCAGGTGCACGGAGACACGCACACAGATGTCTTAATTCAGTGGTTATCCACTGTTAACCACCGGGGTTTCCTGTGTGTTCGGCCTGAAAGGACAGGAAGTGCTGATTATCTCTTCAACCATCCACTGAGCTGTGTCATCAGGCTTGTGTACACACAGCTCATTGATTTCAGCAAAAAAAAAAAAAAAAAAAAAAAAAGGCAAGCCACTAAAACTTGAACTTATCTGACTGCTGACTCACGGTGCCACAATCACAGCCGGCCGTGACGCCTTCCCCTCAAACTGCTCCCCTCAAACATTTTTTTTTTTTTTTTTACACAACAAAAACAGCAGCACGTCCGTTTTAAGTCAGTATTTTGTGGGAGGAAATATTTACCTCTGCTCCGACGGCTGGTGAAAAGCAAAGCAGCAGGTGTTAGCTTAAAAACTCCACAACACAGATTTTCCTCCGGCGATACTCAAGAGAGCGTCCCACGCGTTTATTTATTCGTGGCGGCCCGCCATGAATACATTTTTCGGCTTTTGACTCGCCCTCGCCTGTGAATGTTGCGTGTCGTTTAAATTCTGGTCCATCGGGTGGCGGTACGCATTGTGACGCCGCCTACAAATTTATAAGTCGCAGAAGAAGAACTCGTGGTGGACCTGTTAATATGTCCGAGAATGACGAGGCACGAAACCGTTTCACACAGCAACTTAACTTTACAGGATCAATCCACAGGATTAACCAATCGAACTCTGAGTCACGAACGCATCACAACACAGGCAAGGCAGTAGAGTCGAGTGCAGCACAATCAATCATGTAAATATACGTGCGTACAAAACACCAATATAGGGGTGCACGATAACTATCGGGCCGATAACAGGAAATTATGACGTCGTCCGATAACTCCGATATTACGACGAATAGCCCCGATAACATTTATATTTCTGTCAACACAGCAGTGTCTCGCTCCCTCTGAGCCTTGAATGACCAGCAGTGAATGTTATGTTCAAGTGACGTCGGCATAATCAGAAAAATGATTACTCAATCAGGAAAATCAAGAATACCCCCTCATGCCAGAAAACAACTCGTTAACTCGGTCATAATTTTAGTAGTTGCTAACTTGAATTGATATTCGCAGTATTTTACCACATGTTACACATAATAAAGAAAAAAATAGAAAAGGCTGAAAGAACGACTAGCAAATGAGGGAACGTGGGAGTTTACGTTACACCTTGAATGCAGCCTGCAGCACAGCGTACTGATCACAACAAACATGGCGGCGTGGAACTTCGTTAAAGTTTCAGAAGAAGAAAGTTTGGTGGTTATTTGTGACTAATGGTCCAAACGAATTCTACGAGGAGCAAAAAATAGCACAAGCTTTAATACGTAAAACCTGATCAGCCACCGAAAACATAACCATCACTTTAATGGAGTTTTGAAATCGCGCTAACGTGAGCTAACGGAAGCTAATACTAATGTGCGCAAGCCAGCAGCAGTCTCTCCTCTCCCTCATCTCTCTCATCTAAAGCTTCCATGAGATTAAAAAAAAGCAAAAAAATCACTGAACTTCATTTACTCTAATTAAAGGTATTAATTTAAATAGAACCACAAGTCAAAATCCTTTAAATGTTAATCTTTTTCAGTTAGTAATTCTGATGCATGTATTTATATCAGTTCAAGGAGCCTTTATTTTTTATATCAGTCAGTAATGAACCTTATTTAAGTTAATGTGAGATATCAAATAGGTTTGTTTGATAGATTTAAGAAAATGTTTGAGAGGCTTGACAATAGTTTTTAATGGAAAAAATAAATATCTGTTCATTTAAAGAGTACCAAACTATTTTTGATTTTGTTCATAGTATTGACGTAATGATCTTAGGTATAGACCTTTTCGGGCCAGCCCCCCGGAAGTACCCCGTCCACCATTGCTGGGTTGTGCTACAGAGCGATTCTTTCACCGGCTCGCAGATTAACCAGTGTTTTTCTCTTTCTACAAATATATATTTTTATAATGTCGAGTCGGTCCAGTGGGAATACATGTTCCGTCATAAACTGTGCCAACGATGGCGTGAAAATTCAACAATGGAAGAAGAAAGAAAGTGAAATACACAAGCCTTTACTGCAGGAAGACTGCCTTGTTTGCAGAACAAGAAGTTAGGAAGACGTGGGTGAAAAATATCAACAGAAAGGACTTTGTTCCAAATGAATACAGCCGGGTGAGTTTTCGTTAACATTCAATCTCGTACTACTCATAGTCTCGCTGAGAGTCCCGGACGATTCTGGCCGAAAGAACAGCAGTATGAGGCTACTGTAGCCCTCGGCACTAGCACAAGCCTATAAATCAATGAATGAATTAATAAATTAAGAGAATGATAAAATAAATTAAATATCACATTAGCCTAATTTACCGCTAGCGTTAACGTTACAGTACCATAATCTTTATGGCTTGTTGATGTTAGTTATAACCAGCGTTGCATCTTTCACGTATTCCCACAGTTTTTAGTGTTTGGTTATGGGAATAGATCATGCTATTTCCATAACCAATCATTAAAAACAGCGATAAACTACCTTCATCTGTAACTGGAGGCCACTGCCTAACATCATCAATCCAAGACATGTCTGCGTTATCAGTAACAGATGCTCCACGCTGCTGTGTTTGGGTTAGTTGGTGGAGCACCGCACACTCCAGTTATGGCGGGGCCACTAGGGGGCGCATGTCCACAATTTTCAAGTCGAAAAGGTGTATATATGTGTGTGTTATCGGTTATGAGTATTGGCCTTTAGGAGCTGAAGTTATAAGTTATCGGTATCGGTTTTAAAAACAGTTATCGTGCATCCCTAGAGATCCCTTTAAGACTGCAGCTACAGATAAAAAAAAGTTGTTCCTCATTTATTGCTGACCCTCAGATGACACTGGAACCTTCCAGACAATGTCACCACTGTGCTGGAAACCCCCTTCCAAAGGTCTTCATTAAAACAGCGTAGTATCTCCTCAGATGAGTCTCTGCCACGGTTGAAACTAGCTGTTAAATTCAATTAAAAACGCCCTTCGGAGCGAAAGAGGCGTCGCCGTCCTCGGTCACGTGACCTCATCACCGGCAGAGGATCTCTGCACCTTTCTTCTTCTTTTTTTTGTTTTTTCTGGGGTTTGTGTATTCAACGGTACACGGTGCACTTCCTTATAAAAGTGTGCCATGTGGATTAACCATTAACTCCATCTCATGACTAATTTATGGCAGGAGAGCAGAAACTGGGTGATGTAGGTTCCCGCTCTGCCATTGTCTGCTCGCCGTTTTTTTTTTTTTAAAAGCGTTTAACGGTATTTTCCCTCCACACATTCCACAGCTGCTCCTGCGGCTTTACGTCGCTCGCCGATCGTCCTGACGCCGTTTATTCGGGCACCCCCGACCACCTGGCGTACAGCGGTCCGGGGGTACCGAGGATGGTGCGCTGGTGGGCCCGTTGCCTAGGTAACCTGCAACCCTCCACGCTGAGCAGCCGGTTACTGAGCGGCTCAGAGCTGACGACAGCACGGGGGGATTTTTATTGGGCTCTGAAACTTCAGCGGCTGAATAAACGTCCTGGGAAAACTCTTGTGGGTCGACTTATATTGTTAAAGCAGGCGGTTTGTGACGGCGGCGGCGGCGGCGGTGGTGGTGGGGGGGCTGTCCTACTTAGACTTGACCCATATGTACATCCCCGTTCATGGTAAATGAATTCCTGACATAAGCCGGATCCTTTCCCATGAATCTCCCACAACAGAAGAGGAAAAAATGCACGTATAAATGCAGCGCTGGTGTTTCTCGTGCACGGCGCTACCTGCTCCAGCAGCGGCGGCGGCGGCTAACAGAAACCAGATGGGCCCTCGGAGCGCCGCAGTAAAAGGAAACAAGACCTTTGAACGGTTTCCAGCTACAAGGCTGTGACCCGTGTGGGACGGCCTGCATGTTCCTTTAAAAATAAAAATAAATCAGTAAATGAACTGCATTATTGATGAAAACAGAAACAGACATATAGAGAGTCTGTGCTTATATATATATATATATATATATATATATATATATATATATATATATATATATATATTCATAAATATGAACAGTGGAAGCAACAAACACAGTTTGCTCTTCTGTATTTTTATACAGGAAATGAAAGAGAAAACTCTTCCATGGAAGTTTGCCACAGCTTAGTATTTAAAAAAAGTGAAATACAGTTATGCAAAGTTATTGACAGTTACCGGCAAATACAGAACAACAGAGGGGGGGCGGGGCTGTGAGCGAAGGGAAATGCATGCTGGGACAGCTTTAAAAGTTCAACAGCATCAACACAAGCCGGTGTTGTCTGATTTTATTTCTCCTTTGCAAAACAAAACCCAAGAAGGTTCCGGCCCGAGCTGGAACGATGGATAAACACTCGGTCGCTACGCTGCTGCGCCTCGTTTCTAACCATAACTCTGTAAAACCGTGACCGTTATAAAACTGCATTGACGAATCCAGATGAGCAATAAGACATGAACTTAAGACTGAAGCCTTCAGAAAAGGCGGCAAACAACCTTTTGGATCCGAATGCTCGGTAGCTAAGTGGTCCTGGTTCAGAAACCTTTTCTCCTGCTGCAGAAAAACATGCGTATTATCCTGACAGGTTACTCTAAACTAACAGGAAATTGTGACGTCATTCCGATATAACGACGAAATAGCCCCGATAACATTTATATTCTGTCAACACAGCAGTGTCTCGCTCCCTCTGAGCCTTGAATGACCGGCAGTGAATGTTATGTTCAAGTGACGTCGGCATAATCAGAAAAACGATTACTCAATCAGGAAAATCAAGAATACCCCCTCATGCCAGAAAACAACTCATTAACTCGGTCATAATTTTAGTAGTTGCTGACTTGAATAGATATTCGCAGTAATTTTCCATCATGTTAACACATAAAAAATTAAAAAAAAATAGAAAAGGCTGAAAGAACGACTAGCAAACGAGGGAACGTGGGAATTTACGTTACACCTTGAATGCAGCCTGCAGCACAGCGCTGATCACAACAAACATGGCGGCGTGGAACTTCGTTAAAGTTTCAGAAGAAGATAGTTTGGTGGTTATTTGTGACGAATCCTCCGAGTGAATTCTACGAGGAGGGAAGCACAAGCTTTAATACGTAAAACCTGATCAGCCACCTACAACATAACAATCACTTCCATGGAGTTTTGAAATCGCGCTAACGTGAGCTAATGGAAGCTAACGCTAACGTGCTAAGCGTGCTCTCCTCTCCCTCATTCCTCTCATCTAAAGCTTCCATGAGATTAAAAATAAAAAACAAAAAACTACTGAACCTCATTTACTTTAATTAAAGGTATTAATTTAAATGGAACCACAAGTTAAAATAATCTTTTTCAGTTAGTAATTCTGATGCATGTATTTCCATCAGTTCAGGGAGCCTTTATTTTTTATATCAGTCAGTAATGAACCTTATTTAAGTTAATGTGAGATATCAAATAGGTTTGTTTGATAGCTTTATGAAAATGTTTGAGAGGCTTGATGATAGTTTTTCAATGGAAAAAATAAATATCTGTTCATTTAAAAAGTCAAAACTATTTTTGGTTTTGTTCATAATATTAATGTAATGATCTTAGGTATATGTGTGTGTTATCGGTTATTGGTATTGGTTTTATAAAACAGTTATCGTGCATCTCTAGTGCTGAGGAACTCTAAGGTCCAGAAAAAATAAATAAATAATCGACAGAGGAAAGAAGCAGGCGCTGCTGAAGAGGTAAGACGTGAAGGAGAGGAAGACACGCAGCCGCCAGTCCTCAGTCACATGACGAGGGACAAAAAGACCTTTGAGTCACTTGTTTCACTTTATTCTACGTGCGTGAAGACGTCTGCAGACACAAGCCGTCGCGTGAATCTGCTGCAAATCAGATCTTGATCTCAGTCTCAGACAGATGACACAAAACCACACTAGATAGTTTATTTCACATCGCTATACTCCTCTACACTGAGTTCACGTCGGCCTGGCGTATCCGGTGTCGTTTTACGCCGGCCCGTTAGCTCCCAGAGAGACGATCGTGTTCCTGATGCATTGTTGGAGGTGACGCTGAGGTCAGGTCTGGCCCCCCCCCCCCACGTCAGCCGAAGCTTCAGCAGGAGACTCGGAGGTTTCCAAGTCGTGGCAGCGGCTCCAGTAGCCGTATTAGCATCAGTTCATAGCAAGCTGTCGACGTGCAGCAGTATTGTGGCGGTACCGGGATCCCTAAAACCGCACTAATCCCTCCCCCCGTCTTGATGTGACCACCTACAAGTCAGACGGAGCTTTGGATTTGGTTGTACGCATCGGCGTATTTTGGTTCTGCAGAGTCCATGTGTGGAGCATCTCGCTAACAGATAAAAACTAAAATAAAAAAAAAAGCAAGTGAGCAGGTTCAGCCGGCAGCTGATGTGTTTAGTAAAAACAAAACCAAAGGGCACCAGCCGGAGGACATCTAGGATCTGAGTCAGCTTTACAACGGCCTCCAGACTCACCCTCCTCTATGATATCCCTTTTATTTTTTCTCAAATTCCGTTTTAATTTTTTTTCATTTTCAGTGTTTTTCGGGTTTTTAATTTTTAAATACAGTATATAAAGTAATGAAATATAGACCATTTATGCAATTACAACTGTAAACTTTAATGTTTTCATACTTTTAAACATACTGGCCACGGTTGCATGATGTTTTTTAATTCGAATTAATAATTCCGAATTAAACTATTTTCCTTCGAGTTTACATGGAAATAGTAATTCCCAATTGAGGTTTACATGGAAAACACATTTGTTCGGCTTTATCCAATTCCGCTTAAGGTCTGGGGGTTGGGAAGGGTTCTGATTGGATGGGGGGGGACGTCTTTACACCGGGAGAAAACAAACTTAGCAACAACTCGATTAGCAACAACATTCCACTTATTTTTGACCTGGGTGGCGTCTCTATCTGCGAAACCTCCTTCATTTAACCTAGCCGCTACAATTTTTTATGTTTCTTGCCATCTGTTCTTTTAATTATTTCCAGTTCCTCCAAGCTATTTATTAAATAAATCGTCTCTGCTCTTGAACACCGTTTACTGCGTGCCGCCATTTTGAAACTTTGTTTTGAAAACAAGCCCAGCGCGGAATATAAGCGTCATCACGACAGACGGGCAAGAGAACTAGCATGCGCAGAAAGACGGGAATTAATTTAAAGCGGAATAAGTGTATACATGACCGCAAAATTATTCTATTTGGATCTAAAATCAGAATAAACCAGCCACTTACTTCGGAATTAAGTTTAATTCGGAATGGACAGCATTGTTTACATGGTAACTTTTATTCGGATTTAACTTTAATTCTGATTTAAAGAGGAATTAAACTTCCCATGTAAACGCATGGAATGAGGGAAGCGGGGGCAGGAGGGGGCGGAGAAGCGCGCAGCGTCCCAGCTTTTCGTGACCCCCGTTGGAACATTTTCTCGAAAGAAAAGTTCCTTTTACGCAAAAACTTTTACGCAAATTGCCGTTCAGTTCTGTTATATTGCGCATTTAAAGTGAATTCCATTTTTAATCTCCAATTCCACGATTCCGTGATCGGGGATTCCATAGGGCCCTAATCACCTGACGACGGGATTGCTTGTGCACTTGACTGCCTGAACAGAAACCCTTTTCAACCCAAGGTTGACCAGGAAACCCGCAGGTCCGGCGCTCCTCGCCCCGGCCTGGTCATCTCAGCGCCATCTGAGGTGAACGTTGCACTGAGCGCCGACAGCAGACAGAAGCTGTCAATCTTACCGCACAAGCAAAAGGGCATTATCCTTCACACTAAGATTATCTCTCAATCTCAGTAACGGAGACGACGCACAAAAATTAACAGGCAACCAGCTGAACTTGGGTTTTAAAACGTTAGTCCAACCACAGACGCGACTAGAAGGAAAATCTTAGTCATGATAACATGAACTACATACGGCTTGAATACACATGAAGTCTGACGCTGCTGCTTTAATAAATTCCACTGCATGTTTACATGCTCCAAATATTTCTCCGGGGGGGGGGGGGGGGGGGGGGGGTCAGCCTGGACCGTGGCGAGGCAGCTACCCCACATGTTTGCTGTCAGCGTGCACGTTAAACAAGACGGCGATCAGACAGAGATTTAGTTTAATGACCGGGTTTGGACCGCTGGGGAAAAACTCCACGAATCCCCCCCCCCCCAACTTTCCGTGCGTCTTAAAAAGCTGCGTTTTTACATTTTTATCTGCCGTCTAATAAAGCGACTGACTAATAAACGGATGACAGACTGGCTGACTCCCGACTTCAGCTGCAGCTCTGAGCAGAGCCTCACATCCAGCCGAGTCATACGCTGGCTGGTCCCGGAGCGGTTGCCGTTAGCGGTGATTCACGTTTCACTTCCTGGAAAGAGACCCGTTTATTTATACGCAGTAATCTGCGATATTTCCTGCTGGGTCTGAAGAACGAGTTAAAAATGCGGCGCCTTCGGATGGAAAACGAACCTGAAGGGAAACAGCTGCCGAACGTAACCCTCCGCGCACCGCGCAGACCGTTTTTCCGAAAGGTCAGATGAAGAAACGTGGCGTCTCGCGCCGGCAAGGGGGGCCAGAAGCGAGCCGTTCGGGCCGACGGCCAACGGGTTCACCCCGGGTCATCGGTCTCTGAGGCGTACAGGTGTGACGGCGCTGGACTCCAAGAAGGGCCGGCTGCCAAAGAGCCGGCCGGCTGTACGCAGCTGTGGTCGGGTCCGGAGGGACGCGGCGGGAGGACGAGAGGAAGGAAGAGGGGAGGAATGAGAGGAGCAGAGGGAGAAAGAAAAATCCTGAAGAAGAAGAGAAGAACGCAGAGAGGAAGAGGCCTGTGTGTCGATGGGTGGGTGTCTGAGCGACTACTCAATCAAATCGGCTTGTTCATTCTCGACCGCGAACATCCGGGCCACTGAACACATCCGGGCATCCGCGGGCCATAGCAACCAGGCCATAGCAACCAGGCCAAGAGGGCAAACAAACGCTCGCTATTGCTAGCGAAGCCGATGCATTTTACATGTGTGTCTGTTCTGTCGGATTTCGTCGTATTTTTCTGGTGATATCTAAAACATTTCTGCAGTTTACGATAGGGGGAAAGATGGTGAAGAACAATGTTGCTCGCCAGTCACATTCGTCATTTTGCAAGTACAACTGCTTTCCAAAAAGATTCTGAGCTGGATCCACTGAACTGTTGTCCACACAACAAAGTCGGCATACTGCGCGTCAAAAACAAACATCTGCATTTGCACGTGCGTGGCGTACGGGTGGTTTGCTTTCAGCTGGCCGTCGACATTGACCCAGAATGTTGAATCTTGGGCAGCTGTCATTAAGCCCGAGTTCTGGTGCTTGTAGGGACATTTGATTTCACTTTCTAAAAACTCATACTTATAAGATAATGGTACACATCTGGGTACCCCAAACGAGGCCATTGTTTGGGGTTATTCGTCCAAGAATTGGCTGTGTGCTTGTATGGACACGAATCAAATCTATGTCCAATTTTGCTTTATACCTCGCTAAAGCCTCTGGCTTCAACTCACCCTGATATTGGTAAGCCATGCTCGCCACCACAGGCACCAGTGACGATCGCCGAACTAAGATACAATAAGGATGCTAAAATGGAAATAAATGAAGGAACTGTGAGTGAAAAACACCTGACACTTTGAAATCTGCATTTTTGCATGCCCCCTGACTAGGGATGCACATAGTTAACCGGTTAACCGTTAACCGATAACAGTAACTCTAACGGATTAATACTAACGGTCAATTTTGTTTTTAAGCTACGTAATTCAATCAACTCATGGGGGCGTGTCGACAGGTGCAACAGGCCTCTGATTGGTCAATTCTACATACGCGTAGAAAAGAGCGCGTCATCGAAAAAATGAGGAAGTACCCACATCTGTACGATTCTGGTTCTCCACACTACAAAGACAGCACATATTCTAGTAATTCATGGAGGGAGATAGCGATGAATGTGGGTCTGGATACGGCCGAGACGGTGAGGAAGTGGAAAAATGCAAGAGATAAGTTTAGTAAGTTTAGCTAGTTCGTGACTGTCGCTCTTGCGTTGTGGCGTGGAAAAACATAGCGGAGACCGCGCTAGTATAAATCAAAAGTGACGGCGGCATCTCTGCAACAAGCTGACGCCACAACGATAGAGATAAGTTTAGTACGTTTAGCTAGTTCGTGATTGCCGCTCTTGCGTTGTGGCGTGGAAAAACATAGCGGAGACCGTGCTGGTATAAATCAAAAGTGACGGCGGCATCTCTGCGACAAGCTGACGCCACAACGATAGAGATAAGTTTAGTACGTTTAGCTAGTTCGTGATTGCCGCTCTTGTGTTGTGGCTTGGAATAACATAGCGGAGACCGCGCTAGTATAAATCAAAAGTGACGGCGGCATCTCTGCGACAAGCTGACGGCGACACATTGCCGCAAGAGTATAAACGGGGAAGTGTCCGCAAGCGTCTATGACAACGCGCGCAACATCATGGCAGCCAACCCTCCCGGACTTATCGGTTAACGGATATTAATCGTTAAAAGGCGTCGGTTAACGGTCATAAAAAAAATCCAAAGTGCGCATCCCTTCCCCTGACGCTAAAACCGGAAGTGTAACCATGGCCGATCACATGGTGCGTGACGTCAACGCTGATATCAAGAATTACTTTAGTCGCTGCTTTTCTTCCTCACTAATATTCCGATTGAAATCACGACGCTGCAAATGTTTGTAGGCTCTCACGCACAAGCTGTCGTGGTTGACAGCTTCATTCCAGGTGGTTCAGTTTTCACCAAGCTGTGAGCTGCATGAGGAAGCTACCAAACTTCACACATTAATAAATGTGTAATTTGTTCCGCTCCAACAGCTGCAACGAGGCTTCACGGACACGAGGCAGCGAATTCACCAGCGCTCGCCGCTGTGGGCCACACTGTGACGTGGACCTCCGACCTACAGAGTCTGATAAAGACGTGAGCGACTTGAAGGATCGTCTGGTGCAACAGTATCACAGAAGTGTTACATGAGTAATGAGGCAGGATTTTACGCTCTGGCAGCAATCACGTTATCTGCGATGGATGGGCTGCATTTATTATGCATCATTCCCAAAACGGGACACAGTGCAGCAGGTCTTGATCCGCACCTGCGCTGCTTTTCTCCGTGTCAAACTCACAAAGAAGATGACGACGTTAGGTGGTAAAGCGGGAGAAGTTCGGTGAGTTCCTTAGACTAGCCCCCCTTTTTTGTAGCAAAACGCCTAAAATGACCTACCCAAATTAAAATGAATGGGACAAAGTAATTTTGGTGACATCTTGTGAGTGTTCCAATGACTGAATTAATTGAACTGAAAGCATCAATTATACATTGGCCATGGTTATTCCGAATTAAATAATTCCGAATTAAACTATTTCCCTTCGAGTTTACATGGAAATAGTAATTCCGAATTGAGGTTTACATGGAAAACATGTTTGTTTGGCTTTATCCAATTCTGCTTAAGGTCTGGGGGTTGGGAAGGGTTCTGATTGGATGGGGGGGGGGGGACGTCTTTACGTATTTACATCTACCTGAAGAAAACAAACTTACTCAATTAGCAACAACATGAAGGACTACATTATTAGCATCCTTTTTGGATTTGATTTGATTTTATTTTTTGAAGCAGCAGCACGACAACATCATGTCGATGATTTTCAACAAGCCCAGCGCAGAATATAAGCGTCATCACGACAGACGGGCAAGGGAACTAGCATGTGCAGAAAGACCGGAATTAATTTAAAGCGGAATGACCGTGGAATTATTCGGAAAGTTTAATTCGGAAAGGACATTTTCACGCGGAATTAGGTGTTTACATGGTCATTTTTAATCATTTTAAATCGGATTTAATTTTAATTCTGAATTAAAGAGGCTTTAAACTTGTCGTAAACGCAGTGACTATATGGCTGCCAGGCAGCTTGCAAATGCTGGACAAAATGACTAAAAGAATTGTCTGGAAAAATAGTTTAATTTATTTAAACAGTGCAAATTGTTGCTTGCAAGCCTTTAAATGCGGGACACGGGGGTTTTGAAAGAAGCTTAGAATATCGTTACCCGCGGCTGAAAAATCGATACTCTCTGAGGAAATAAAATATCGATATATATCGCAGAATGGATAAAATCGCTCAGCTCTAGTGGGGATCATCAACCCCCGATGTCCTGACCTACAACCACCCTGCAGGAATCTAAGAGCGACCATCTGACCGACCACCGGAGCACCTCGCAGAGATGGTCGCTGCGTTCCTGTTTGCATACGCTGCAATGATGGCGGTGGCGACCTGGACCCGAGGAAAAGAAGAGACGGCTGGACGCCATCAGGACACCCAGGCGGCACATAATGATCACTGACAATCCAGATCGAAGAAGAATGACCTTTAAATGAAGGACTTTTCCTCCTCTGCTCTGAGTGACACCTCATTCAGTCGTGATGTATCACGCCACCACCAGCTCTGCTGGGACTGTGACGCTTCCAGCTAATCTATTACTTCTGAACGTCTCCGTCCATTTGCCTTCATTAATAACACTTCCCTCTTCTCCTGTCATTGAACCTCATCCATTCCTTTCTCTTTATGGGCTTTTCTTCCCCCACACCTCCTTCACTCCTCCTCTCCGTCTACATCTCCATCTTCCGCCCCGTCTCCGGGGGGGCGCGTTGGGACGATTTTATTAATTGAGAAAGACGCCCGCCCTCCACATGCGGGTTTGTACACAAAAGCAGCATCGCCTTTAAGCATCACTTTCACACACCCAGAGCCAGAAACGTCACGTTCCCGTCACTCCCCCCCCCCCCCCCCCCCCCCCATACATTAACGCAACGTGTTGACAAGCTTGGCCGGAGCAAGTCTAACAGCTTGTCATGTCCAGGCCGGTGCCCTCAGCTTTGGCACGACTTAATTTACCCCCGCTGTGACCTGCAAAGAGGCAGGCGACCGCTCTGCCTGACAGGAATCTGCTTAGCCTAACGCTAACGCTAACCCTGGAGACAAAAGAGAGCAAGCAACACATGGAGACTGGAGGTCTGGTCTTATCTGTCGTCATCACACACTCAGTGCGTTTACACGGGAAGTTTAATTCCTCTTTAATTCAGAATTAAAGTTAAATCAGAATAAAAGTTACCATGTAAACACCTAATTCCATATGAAAATGTCAATTCCGAATTAAACTTAATTCCGAAGTAAGTGGCTGGTTTATTCTGATTTTAATGCCGAATAAAATAATTCTGCGGTCAAATTAATTCCCGTCTTTCTGCGCATGCTAGTTCCCTTGCCCGTCTGTCGGGATGACGCTTATATTCCACGCTGGGCTTGTTTTCAAAACAAAGTTTCAAGATGGCAGCACGCAGTAAACGGTGGTCAAGAGCAGAGACGATTTATTTAATAAATAGCTTGGAGGAGCTGGAGATAATTAAAAGTAGGGATGGGCGCGATTAGTCGTCTAAACGATTAAACGTCCGCCCACTTACTAGTCGGCACCAGAAATATTAGTCGTTTAAACCAATTTGTGTTTTATTCATGTACAAGGCCGCTTAACTGTCATACAGCCGCCCGCCACTAGTCGGGGCTACAGAGCCGTCAGACAGCAGTTCCCCTCTCCACGGAAATGCTCGAGTAGACTGGAGTTTTAAAACGGCACGGTGGGAAGATAGTCTCGCAAAACCAGCGCGGTTTGGCGGTACTTTAATCTAGAAAATGAAAACAAGGTAGTATGTAGACTGTGTCAGAAACAACTGGCGTACAATCACTCGACTGGAGCAATGAGCAACCACATTCGACTCAAGCATTTGGATGTTAATCTGCATGAGACGACGGCTGCTGATGCTAGCGGTGCTAGCCACACTCAGGCCGATTTGACATTGTTTACCCGGAGACGGTGTTCTCCCGTCCGGTCTGAGAGGATAACGCAGATAATTTTTAGACTAGTCGACTAGTCTTAATTAAAAATTTCGTTTAGTCGACAGGGAAATTAGTCGCCAGGAACATCCCTAATTAAAAGAACAGATGGCAGGAAACATAAAAATTGTGAGCTTTTCAAAGTTGCAGCGGCTAGGTTAAATGAAGGAGGTTTCGCAGATAGAGATGCCACCCATCCGGTAGATGTAAAGACGTCCCCCCCCCCCCCCTATCCAATCAGAACCCTTCCCAACCCCCAGACCTAAAGCGGAGTTGGATAAAGCCGAACAAACGGGTTTTCCATGTAAACCTCAATTCGGAATTACTTTTTCCATGTAAACTCGAAGGAAAACAGTTTAATTTGGAATAATTTAATTCAGAATTATTAATTCCGAATTAAAAATCATCATGTAACCGTGGCCACTAGCAGGCTTTGCAAAGAGCTGCCAACCAAGGTTAATTAGGTCGATATCAGAGGAGTCAGCGCAGGTTAACTCTCCTCAGGTCTTAGGATGTGCACCGTCGCTATCAACAAGTTTGTCTCAATGAAACATCAACTGACAATCAAGGATGGATTTTCCACTATTTTTCTCGTGGGCACTTCACTTTGAGGGTTAAAAACATATACAGTCATGGAAAAAATTATTAGACCACCATTTTTTCTTCACTTTCTTGTTCATTTTAATACCTGGTACCACTAAACGTCATCATGTGACTAAAACAGACAGAAAAGAAAACACTGAATGCATTAAAGCAGTGTTTTTGGCAGTACAACGCCATAGCTATTGATGTAAAAACTTAAGTGATTTAGGTTATAATCAAGAAAACCATGGAAAATGGAAAGATATCAGCTCTTAAATAAAACTCTTATGAGCAATCTTTGTGGTTATCGTTATGTTTGTCCAAACAAATGTACCTTTAGTTGTACCAGGCATTAAAATGAACAAGAAACTGAAGAAAACAAGGGTGGTCTAATAATTTTTTCCATGACTGTATATTTGACATAAAAGGCCACTACCGTAATAAATGCACATTGGAAAGACGGCCTCACAAATCGAGACAAAGCAACGCAGGAGGCAGGAGAGACACCGTCAGTGAAATGAGATCAGTCCAGACGTTGATGCACTGTAGCCTGCAGCCTATAAATATCACCAACAGAGGCGGGAATAACCGTCTGAGCCTTCGGGCCACCTGATGCAGGGAACAGGTACAACCCTCTTGCTTTTTGTTTTCCCGAATCCACAGAACAGCTGAGGAAAAGAAGAATCCACGATTCCCTACCTTTCCATTTCACAGCCCTTCAAAGTAAAACCCAGCAACCAGCCCTTTAAAGCCCATCCTCTGTCCACCATGTTTCCCTTCTCTAACCCCCCCCTCGTCCTCCGTCTTTCAGTTTGGCCGATCGGCAGAGGCGACCACCTGTCAGGCCTCTTGTCCGTCAGTCGGACTTGGCCGCTCTGCTCCAGTCGGCCTCCACGTCACCTCTCAGAGACGGACCAGAGCCCAGCGGGGCGGCATCCTGGCACCGGCATCCTGGCACCGGCATCCTGGCACCGGCTCACAGATCACAGACAGAGCTTTAATTCAGACAAGTGCTTCCTACTTCACGTTTGTGTGTGTGTTTTTATGTGTGCGCTGGAGGCAGGAAGCCAGCGCAGTTATAGGATGTTCCTCACTCGCTGTGAGCTGGAGCCAAGAACCACAGAGCAACAGAACCGACCCGACGCTGAGGTGCCTTTAGCTTCTTTACGACGCACGCTTGCTAATCTACCGGCACCAAACATGGCAGCCAGAAGACGATAAAGATGTGTTCATCACCGGACCACTTTACACCAACGACTCATTTGGTAATATCATCTTTACTAGGGCTGCACGATAACTATCGGGCCGATAACAGGAAATTATGACATCATCCCGATAAGTCCGATATCACGACGAATAGCCCCGATAACATTTATATTTCTGTCAACACAGCAGTGTCTCGCTCCCTCTGAGCCTTGAATGACCGGCAGTGAATGTTATGTTCAAGTGACGTCGGCATAATCAGAAAAACGATTACTCAATCAGGAAAATCAAGAATACCCCCTCATGCCAGAAAACAACTCGTTAACTCGGTCATAATTTTAGTAGTTGCTGACTTTAATTGATATTCGCAGTATTTTACCACATGTTACACATAAAAAATAGAAAATATGGAAAAGGCTGAAAGTAGGACTAGCAAATGAAGGAACGTGGGAATTTACGTTCCACCTTGAATGCAGCCTGCAGCACAGTGTACTGATCACAACAAACATGGCGGCGTGGAACTACGTTAAAGTTTCAGAAGAAGGTAGTTTGGTGGTTATTTGTGACGAATCCTCCGAGTGAATTCTACGAGGAGGGAAGCACAAGCTTTAATACGTAAAACCTGATCAGCCACCTACAACATAACAATCGCTTCCATGGAGTTTTGAAATCGCGCTAATGTGAGCTAACGGAAGCTAATGCTAACGTGTGCAATCCAGCAGCAGTCTCTCCTCTCCCTCATTCCTCTCATCTAAAGCTTCCATGAGATAAAAAAATAAAAAACAAAAACTACTGAACCTCATTTACTTTAATTAAAGGTATTAATTTAAATGGAACCACAAGCCACAATCCTTTAAATGTTAATCTTTTTCAGTTAGTAATTCTGATGCATGTATTTCCATCAGTTCAAGGAGTCTTTATTTTTTATATCAGTCAGTAATGAACCTTATTTAAGTTAATGTGAGATATCAAATAGGTTTGTTTGATAGCTTTATGAAAATGTTTGAGAGGCTTGATGATAGTTTTTCTTTGGAAAAAATAAAAATTTGTTCATATAAACAGTCAAAACTATTTTTGGTTTTGTTCATAGTATTGATGTAATGATCTTAGGTATATGTGTGTGTTATCGGTTATCGGTATCGGTTTTAAAAAACAGATATCGCGCATCTCTAATCTTTACTATCGTGCAGTATAAATAAAATATTTGAGGTTCCTGTTGCCTCTCAGTGGATAAGCGCTAAACACATAACTCAACAAACCAAAGGAATACCGGATTAAAGAATAAAACACCAACTTTTATCATCGTTCCTGGTGGTATTTAAGTACATAAACTATATAAATATACTTTATAGATAAACGAGTTTCTTTGGGGGTATTCTGCGTGGGATTAGAGTTAAAACACAAGAGCCAATTGACACTTTTAAATCATATCTCTTTGACGATAATCCTTAAATCTGACATCAGACAGCCAACGCATTAATCCCATCAGAGGACTCAGGGATTAAAACGGTCTGTCAGCCGGTTCCAACACTCCCAACATCAGACTGTACGTCAGCGCTGAGAAAAATACCGCTTAACGAGCAATTAAAGGGACACCTCGAAATTCCTCCCTCATCTTCTGTTCCTCTTCCATCGCTGGACCTTCTTAAAACCCCCTGCTGTGCTTTAAAAAAAAATATTTTACTTCTACTGGCTAGATGTTTGCGTGCTTCAATTTTCTCCAACAAGACTTCTATTTTCATTCACGGCCTAAATCTTTCTTGGTTCGACGGATTAAGGCACCAAAAAAAAAAGAAGGCTGCTTGTTGAGCCATTTCAAAAACTGTCTGCGACATTTATCTTCCTGCATGAAACAAATCAATATACAACTTCCATAAAGTTATTTAGCTTCATATATTTGGTACAAAGATTCAGTGTGTTCATAGCATGCTGCAGCCACTTGGGGGCAGTCTAACAAGTATGTGGAACAATCTGGGGTTCTGGCTCGTCTCAGGCGACATTCACGCTGCAAAGACACAAATATGACTTTTGCGTGGCTGCCTGCTCAAAATCCAATTTTTCAGGGGTGCACGATAAATATCGGGCCGATAATTATCAGTAATTATCGGGCCGATAATATGTTCTTTTAATTATTTCCAGTTCCTCCAAGCTATCTATTAAATAAATCGTCTCTGCTCTTGACCACCGTTTACTGCGTGCCGCCATCTTGAAACTGTTTTGAAAACAAGCCCAGCGCGGAATATAAGCGTCATCGCGACAGATGGGCAAGAGAACTAGCATGGGCAGAAAGACGGGAATTAATTTAAACAGGAATGAGTGTTTACATGACCGCGGTATTATTCTATTCAGATTTAAAATCAGAATAAACCAGCCACTTACTTCGGAATTAAGTTTAATTCGGAATTAGGCGTTTACATGGGAAGTTTAATTCCTCTTTAATTCAGAATTAAAGTTAAAGCCGAATAAAAGTTACCATGTAAACACTTAATTCCATATGAAAATGTCAATTCCAAATTAAACTTATTTCCGAAGTAACTGGCTGGTTTATTCCCATTTTAATTCTGCATTAAATAATTCCGCGGTCATGTTTACACTCATTCCTGTTTAAATTAATTCCCGTCTTTCTGCCCATGCTAGTTCTCTTGCCCGCCTGTCGCGATGACGCTTATATTCCGCGCTAGGCTTGTTTTCAAAACAAAGTTTTAAAATGGCAGCACGCAGTAAACGGTGTTCAAGAGCAGAGACGATTTATTTAATTAATAGCTTGGAGGAACTGGAAATAATTAAAAGAACAGATGGCAGGAAACATAAAAATTGTGAGCTTTTCAAAGCGGCCAGGTTAAATGAAGGAGGTTTCGCAGATGGAGACGCCACCCAGGTCAAAAATAAGTGGAATGTTGTTGCTAACCGAGTTGTTGCTAAGTTTGTTTTCTTCCGGTCGACGTAAAGACGTCCGCCCCCCCCCCATCCAATCAGAACCCTTCCCAACCCCCAGACCTTAAGCAGAATTGGATAAAGCCGAACAAACGTGTTTTCCTTGTAAACCTCAATTCGGAATTACTATTTCTATGTAAACTCGAAGGAAAATAGTTTAATTCGGAATTATTTAATTCCGAATTATTAATTCCGAATTAAAAAACATCATGTAACCGCAGCCATTTTTAATCATTTTAAATCGTATTTAATTTTAATTCTGAATTAAAGAGGAATTAAACTTCCCATGTAAACGCCCTGAATGTAAGCAGACTACTGGGGCGTATGGGGCGACGAAAAACACTGGCGACCAAAACTGCTAGCTGGCTTCAAAAACCTGTTAGCCAGGGGGCTGCTGGGTAAAAATTCAAATTTTTATCACATCAGAGAGATGATACACACACACTCATGTAAAGGCACCTTATAAACACCTATCCCCCACATTAATAACATTAAAGGTGGAGCTGACTTAAAATGACGTCACCTCTCCTCCTGATACCAAAATACCAGAATAAAAATCTAATGTGACTTCTTCACAGTCAGTCATCAGAATCATTTAATTAACCCCCCCACATCCTGACAAGGTTGCAAACTGAAAAAAATAAAAGTCTGAAGAGAATAAAGATAACATCCGAATGCAACAGACTTCATTATATAGAGATATATAGAAATAAACAAATGCACATGTTATTGTCACAGAAGCAGGATGTTTTATAGGTATATATATGTTTATATATGTATATATATGTTTATGTCGTCCAGGTGAGTCTCGCGGCTCGGACTGATTTCCAGGTGGATCGGTCGGTCTGTTGCTGGTCGGTACACCGGGGCCGTGACGCTTTGAGCCGCATAGCGTCTCCGCACGAGCGCTCGCGGGGCCGGTTCCGTTGATGTCAGCACGCGCGTCCCTTCAAAATCACGTGGAAGTCGAGACAAAAGACTGGGGTGAACCGGCAACAAAAGGGGGGGCTAACCGGGGCTGTGATCCGGCAGGGACGGTGGTCTCCTTCCACCCCCGCCGTCACCGAACAGGGTGTGACACACGCGCCCGCACGCGCTGCCGTGGAGACAACTTTACAACTCGCCTGACGACCGAAAGAAACAAGCAAAATAAAAATAAATTAATTAATGATGATAACCAGCTACTGGTGGTGCCGCAGCTCCGCGGTGACCCCTCTGGGCCGGCGGCGCCCCCCCGCCCCGTCTGCGGGGCTGCTCTATTGTTCCGCCGCCGTCACGGCCGTTAAGGTGCACCGCGGATTAGCTTTAGCCGCAGCCCCGCTGGCTCGCGCCGCGGCCGGACGGTCGCTGCCGGCGGCGGCCGCTCCGACACAAAGCTACGAGGTACCGAGGCACCTTTCTGCCGCTCCGCCCCCCCCACAAGAAAGGAAGAAAAAAAAAAAAAGTCACCGCGGTTGAACCACAAAGCGA
This sequence comes from Hirundichthys speculiger, assembly GCA_018398805.1. NCBI lineage: Eukaryota > Metazoa > Chordata > Actinopteri > Beloniformes > Exocoetidae > Hirundichthys > Hirundichthys speculiger. Next base: position 199,371 of record JAGFBZ010000529.1, read on the forward strand.
AACGCGCGAGCGCTCGGTAGAAAGTCCACGCGGAGGGTTTAAACTCACCCACAGCTCCGTTCCCCAACTCATGGCGGACACCTCCTCGAGACTTCTCCCGTGTTGGACGCAGTTTTCCCCGCTTGGGCTCTCCGGAACCGCCGCTGTGACTCCGGTCCGGTCCTGCTCCTGACTGACTGACTTACTGCCGACACCACTCCTCCCCCTCCTCCCCCTCCTCCTCCTGCACCTCCTCCCCTCCTCCTACTCCTCCTACTCCTCCCCTCTCCTGCTCCTCCTGAATCCGCAGGGCCGCCTAAAACCAGATTCTATGGACCACAAAGCACCTAAAAAATAATTCTTTAATTTTTTTTCCCCCTACATGTTAATGACCTTTAAAAGTGACAAGCAAGTAAATAATCCGCAATAAAGAGTTAACTGAGTACGTAAAAATGACGTATTGGTCAAATAAAGGAATAAACATAAAAATTAAGTTTCTTCTTACGCACCAAGTTTGAAAGTATGAGAGGAGTATTAGGGCCACACTGAGAAAAAAAAATTGGTCAAAGGTTTTTTTTTTCATTCCTCACTTACAAGAATAAAGACTAAACGTTGAGAATAAAGTCGAAATGTTGAGAATAAAGACGAAACGTTGAGAATAAAGACTAAACGTTGAGAATAAAGTCGAAATGTTGAGAATAAAGACGAAACGTTGAGAATAAAAGTCGAAATGTCGAGATAAAGACGAAAGTTGAGAATAAAGTCGAAATGTGAGAATAAAGAATGTTGAGAATAAAGTCGAAATGTTGAGAATAAAGACGAAACGTTGAGAATAAAGTCGAAATGTCGAGAATAAAGTCGAAATGTTGAGAATAAAGACGAAACGTTGAGAATAAAGTCGAAATGTTGAGAATAAAGACGAAACGTTGAGAATAAAGTCGAAATGTTGAGAATAAAGACGAAACGTTGAGAATAAAGTCGAAATGTTGAGAATAAAGTCGAAATGTTGAGAATAAAGTCGAAATGTTGAGAATAAAGACGAAACGTTGAGAATAAAGTCGAAATGTTGAGAATAAAGTCGAAATGTTGAGAATAAAGTCGAAATGTCGAGAATAAAGTCGAAATGTAAGAATAAAGTCGAAATATCGAGAATAAAGACGAAATGTTGAGAATAAAGTCGAAATGTTGAGAATAAAGTCGAAATGTCGAGAATAAAGTCGAAATGTAAGAATAAAGTCGAAATATCGAGAATAAAGACGAAATGTTGAGAATAAAGTCGAAATGTTGAGAATAAAGTTGAAATGTCAGGAATAAAGACAAATGTCGAGCATAAAGACAAAATGGTCGAGAATAAAGTCGAAATGTCGAGAATAAAGGCGAAATGTCGAGAAAAAAAGTCAAAATGTCGAGAATAAAGTTGAAATGTCAAGAATAAAGTCAAAATGTCGAGAATAAAGACGAAATGTCGAAATGAAAGTCGAAATGTCGAGAATAAAGACGAAATGTCGAGAATAAAGACGAAATGTCGAGAATAAAGTCGAAATGTCGAGAATAAAGACAAAATGTGGAGAATAAAGTCGAAATGCGGTTTCCAGAATAAAGACGAAATGTTGAGAATAAAGTCGAAATGTCGAGAATAAAGTCGAAATGTTGAGAATAAAGTCGAAATGTTGAGAATAAAGTCGAAATGCGGTTTCCAGAATAAAGACGAAATGTCGAGAATAAAGTCGAAATGTGGTTTCCAGAATAAAGACGAAATGTCGAGAATAAAGACGAAATGTCGACAATAAAGTCGAAATGTCGAGAATAAAGTCGAAATGTCCAGAATAAAGACGAAATGTCGAGAATAAAGTCGAAATGTCGAGAATAAAGTCGAAACGTTGAGAATAAAGTCGAAATGTTGAGAATAAAGTCGAAATGCGGTTTCCAGAATAAAGACGAAATGTCGAGAATAAAGTCGAAATGTGGTTTCCAGAATAAAGACGAAATGTCGAGAATAAAGACGAAATGTCGAGAATAAAGTCGAAATGTCGAGAATAAAGTCGAAATGTCGAGAATAAAGTCGAAATGTGGTTTCCAGAATAAAGACGAAATGTCGAGAATAAAGACGAAATGTCGAGAATAAAGTCGAAATGTCGAGAATAAAGACGAAATGTTGAGAATAAAGTCAAAATGTTGAGAATAAAGTCGAAATGTCGAGAATAAAGACAAAATGTCGAGAATAAAGTCGAAATGTCGAGAATAAAGTCAAAATGCGGTTTCCAGAATAAAGAAGAAATGTCGAGAATAAAGTCAAAATGTGGTTTCCAGAATAAAGACAAAATGCCGAGAATAAAGACGAAATGTCGAAAACGACGGAGAACGAAAATGTCGAGAATAAAGTCGAAATGTCGAAATATGAAGTCGAAATGTTGAAAAAAGTCGAAATGCGGTTTCCAGAATAAAGATGAAATGTCGAGAATAAAGTCGAAATGTCGAGAATAAGTGAAAAAAGAAAAAGTCGAGAATAAAGACGAAATGTTGAGAATAAGATGTGGGTTTCGAAATGTCGAGAATAAAGTCGAAATGTCGAGAATAAAGTCGAAATGTGGTTTCCAGTATAAAGACGAAATGTCGAGAATAAAGTCGAAATGTCGAGAATAAAGTCGAAATGCGTTTCCAGTATACGAAAGTTCGAAATGTCGAGAAAGTAAAGTCGAAAATAAATGCGGTTTCCAAAATAAAGTCGAAATGTCGAGAATAAAGTCGAAATGTCGAAATGAAATGCGTTTCCAGAATAAAGTCAAAATATCAAGAATGAAGTCGAAATGCGGTTTCCAGAATAGAGACGAAATGTCGAGAATAAAGTCGAAATGCGCTTTCCAGAATAAAGACGAAATGTCGAGAATAAAGTCGAAATGTCGAGAATAAAGACGAAATGTTGAGAATGAAGACGAAGTGTGGTTTCCAGTATAAAGACGAAATGTCGAGAATAAAGTTGAAATGTCGAGAATAAAGTCGAAATGTGGTTTCCAAAATAAAGTCGAAATGTCGAGAATAAAGTCGAAATGCGGTTTCCAGAATAAAGTCAAAATATCGAGAATAAAGTCGAAATGCGGTTTCCAGAATAGAGACGAAATGTCGAGAATAAAGTCGAAATGCGGTTTCCAAAATAAAGTCGAAATGTCGAGAATAAAGTCGAAATGCGGTTTCCAAAATAAAGTCGAAATGTCGAGAATAAAGTCGAAATGCGGTTTCCAGAATAAAGTCAAAATATCGAGAATAAAGTCGAAATGCGGTTTCCAGAATAGAGACGAAATGTCGAGAATAAAGTCGAAATGCGCTTTCCAGAATAAAGACGAAATGTCGAGAATAAAGTCGAAATGTCGAGAATAAAGTCAAAATGCGGTTTCCAAAATAAAATCGAAATGTCGAGAAAAAAGTCGAAATGTGGTTTCCAGGATAAAGACGAAATGTCGAGAATAAAGTCGAAATGGGGTTTCCAGAATAGAGACGAAATATCGAGAATAAAGTCGAAATGGGGTTTCCAGAATAGAGACGAAATGTCGAGAATAAAGTCGAAATGCGCTTTCCAGAATAAAGACGAAATGTCGAGAATAAAGTCGAAATGTGGTTTCCAGGATAAAGACGAAATGTCGAGAATAAAGTCGAAATGTCGAGAATAAAGTCGAAATGCGGTTTCCAAAATAAAGTCGAAATGTCGAGAATAAAGTCGAAATGCGGTTTCCAGAATAAAGTCAAAATATCGAGAATAAAGTCGAAATGCGGTTTCCAGAATAGAGACGAAATGTCGAGAATAAAGTCGAAATGCGCTTTCCAGAATAAAGACGAAATGTCGAGAATAAAGTCGAAATGTCGAGAATAAAGTCAAAATGCGGTTTCCAAAATAAAATCGAAATGTCGAGAAAAAAGTCGAAATGTGGTTTCCAGGATAAAGACGAAATGTCGAGAATAAAGTCGAAATGTCGAGAATAAATTCGAAATGCAGTTTCCAAAATAAAGTCGAAATGTCGAGAATAAAGTCGAAATGCGGTTTCCAGAATAAAGTCAAAATATAGAGAATAAAGTCGAAATGCGGTTTCCAGAATAAAGACGAAATGTCGAAAATAAAGTCGAAATGCAGTTTCCAGAATTCCAGAATCGGTGTAGTTTTCTTTTTCTGAATAGGCACAATTTCTGACACAATCTCTTCAAAGTACGAATACCTATTATAATACTGTCTATGTGATTGAAGCACATAGACGCAGACATTATGTTGGTAGAGTCGACTTTATTCTCGACATTTCGACTTTATTCTCGACATTTAGACTTTCTTCTCGTAAGTGAGGAATGAAAAAAAAAATAATTTCCCACTATTTTTTTTTTCTCAGTGTGGCCCTAATACTCCGTCGTATGAAAGTGAGAAGAAAATGAATAATCAACAAAAAAGACTTATAATAATAATTGTTATTATTATTGATAAAAAAAAATCAAACAACATAAAAATATTTTTAAAAGTGTTTCTTGTTATTAAGTGACTAGCAAATAAATAACTCACAAAAACTATTGAAGCAAGAACTTAAAAAAATAAACTGATGTATTAATTTTTTACATTAAGTTTTATTATGATTTAAGGAAACAAAAAGAGCCATATAACTTCCTGAAATTAGACAGCAAAATATACTTGACAAGAATATGCTTTTTAATTTAATTAGATTTTGAAAATAATTCTGTAATTAGTTGGGAGTGATTACAAGAAAGCCGAACATCTCATGACTGGAACGTCACGCGTTTGTTAGTTTTACAAATTAAACCACTTTTTTAACAACTTTTATTCACCACTTTATGATGGTACAGTTTGAAAATCTTTACACATTTTTTTTTCATTAGTTTGGAAAAACTAATGATCAAAGTCAAACATGCAAAAATATCAACCAATCTTTTGTCCGGTAACATTTACACTTCAGTTTAAAGGCAGCCAAAGTTTCGAAAGTTCAGGTATCAGGAGCCAGTTTTGAACGTTTTAAGAAACCTTAGAACGTGAGTTCACACGTGGTTTCTGTTATTTGGTAGTTTATTTTTATTTCCCATTAAAACGGGTTATCCAAAACCTGGACTCTGAATACTGAGCAGCCTGCTACTGATTCAGGCAATAAACTTGCTTTTTCTTGGCAACCAAAATGAGATTAAGTGTGAGATCAGCAGCACAAAGGAAGTTCCTAGATATCTACCTTATGGAATAAAAACTTACTTATGACAAATCATTTACATAAGTGAGAGCAAGTCCAGTCAGAACAGTCAAACTGATGCAGCAGCTCCCCCTACTGGTCAGTATATGTTATTACAGGTGCACTCATAAGAGTGTTTTCATACCAACCTGAAAATAATCTTAAAGTTTGTGTCTTTTTGAAAAACCAATGACAGTAGGTTCTCATGTGGAAAATGTAGGAAAGATATTACAGATTTAGGATCACGTTGGAGCAGAAAATAAAACTATCAGATGTGCAGCATTCCAGATGTTGACCAAACTTTCTACAACTCATTTATCCGATTTGTGTCATTTCGCTAAGGCAGTGTTCAGATGACACTCTGGTGGATTTTAGTTATTTGGGGGCTCATCAATATAAGGAAACCTGGATGCGTTGCTCACTGAATATGAATATGAATCGTTCCTGGAGTACGGAGCCCCGTTAGGGTCAGAATTCAATGAATAAATGAGTCTATTATTATGAAATACAGGCGTTTATTATTATAAAATACGTATCCATTATTATGAACTATATGTGTATTATTATGAAATACATGTTTATCATTATGAAATATTTATCATTATTATGAAAAAAATATAATTATTATGAAATATATTTCTATTATTTAATCTTAGTTTAATGCATAATAGTTTATTTCAGAATGGCTTCTTTTTTATTATCTAAGAATGAGTTTTTACATAATTGCTTCCTTTTTCATAAGAATGAGCTTTTCCATAATAATGACATTTTGCCAGTGGGCGGGACCAGTGGTTGACCTGCATGCTCATTGGCTGATCCTTCTCCATTCTACGCTCTGACATCGACTAGTTTTGGCCGTGAGGTCCCATTAGCAGCGGGCGTGGCGTCATCAAGGTGCGCTCCTAGTCCGGTTGTAGCTATGGCAGCTTGGACTGAGCTACGGGAAACCTTGACGTTTCTTAGTCGATGTCAACTTTTAACCGTAAACTGAGGTGCATTCTGCCACCTACTGGCCTGGAGTATATACATTGCACCTCTCGCCCACTATCGATGTTCACCGTTCTGTTGCTTATGCCTGAATGAAAGAGCAGCCAATCACATAAATGGCTCTGCCCTCTCTGCTGTGATTGACACACAAATCATTCTTATGAAAAACAAAGCCATTATTATGTAAAAGCTCATTCTTATGAAAAACGAAACCGTTATCATAATAATGGGAAATATTTCATAATAATAAACGCCTGTATTTCATAATAATAGACTCATTTATTCATTGAATTATGACCCAAACGGGGCTCCATACTGGAGAGCATTGAAGACAATCAATGGCTACTTGTCGTCCACTTGTATGCAGATGTCAAACATCATCGTGGTTGAGGACGCTGAGGGTTTCTGGTCTGACTCCTCCATCAAAGCCCACAGTTTAGCAGATATCCACGTCAGGAAGTAGGCGTGTTATTCCTCATCGTACTGTGCAGCTGTGGTTTCAAACAGACTCATCATCAAAGCTTTGAGACGTAAACGTCAGATTCATTTGCACATTTCTTCTTTTGTCGTTTGAGGATGTTCAAGACTTGTTGAAGGCTCTTTGAAGGTGTTGGTTTTGAAGTCTGGCTGTGAAGCTCCGATCCTTTCTAGCTTGTCGGATCTGCTTTTATTGACGAAGGCATTTTTGAAGAATTTAACTGAAGATGAGAAGAATTTCCTCGTGTTGGGAAGGTTCTTTGTGTCTTCTGAACGGTTCGGTAATGACCTCATCCGCTACAGGCCCGTCTGACTTTGAGCTCCACTTTAAAAAATTTGCAGAAAGGAAGTAGTTTCACTGACGTCCTTGTTGATGTCCTCGTCGAGTCCTCATGTCCTCATGTTTCTGAGACCATGTCATAGTTGGCTTTTTTAAATATGCTGACAGTCAGATCTTCTCTTGGGTGTCCAGCTGTCTCATCAGATCTCAAACCGGACTCTGAATTGTCTTCTTGGTCAGTGGCCTTCTCATTTTCCATCTCCTTGATATCTTCATATGAAGGTTGGACGCAGCTTCCGGTTTCACGTCCTTCACTCCTCGTATGAGTGATTGTGAGTGTGCGTGGTTGTTTGTCTAATTGTGGCCCTGCGATGGACTGGTCACCTGTCCAGGTGGACCCCTGCCTTTCGCCCTAAGAGAGCTGGGATAGACTCCAGCAGACCCCCGTGACCAGTGTTGTCAGATGTAATAATTATCATATTTGTACGATAATTTAGCCCTTTGCATGATGTACAATCAATAATTGTAAAGAAAACCAAATGTACGATAATTTCGGCTTTTCCATGAAACGCCTGTTTAGCTATTTCAAATTAAAAGCTTTTAAGCAACAAAATGACGGGTCGCGTTTATTGTGAAGCGTCCAGAGGAAGTGAAATATGTTCATGTGGTGTCACTTGTGAGCGTGATTGGAAGGTGGCGATTAGGGATGGGCATTCAGTTAAGATTTATTTGTCGTTCGTCGGGAGAATTAATGATTAATAATTGATTAATCATTAACATTTTTATATTGAAAACTATCACAATTATTCTCGATATCAGCATGACGTTTGTTTTCCCCTTTGGCCTGGTTGCTATGGCCTGGTTGCTATGGCCCGCGCATGCCCAGATGTGTTCAGTGAACCGGATGTTCGTGGTCGAAAATAACGTAACAGACATTTCCTGTTTCTTTTCTTTAAAAAAAAAACAACGATAATAAAATAAGAGATATCGAGGAGACTACTTAACAAGGACAATTTATATCAAGGCGCCAGTATTACAGGCTTTTTGTTTCTTAAAAAGATGCGCTTGTTGTGTGCTCGATGTGCGCTGCAGCTCCTTCTGGTCCGTGCTAACACCGAGTTGAGGCTAGGCTAGGCCAGGCTAGGCTAGGCTGATGATGAACCCCCTCCACCGTCCTTTACAAGGCTTGGATGCGCGTTGTTCAAGTGATACATCATTGTCGTTGTCGATTAATTGTATTTGTAATTAGCATTGCAGTGATTGTAGTACACTTGGTCATTTTCTAAACTAAAATGGTTCCACGCCACACTTCACCGCGATAGCTTCATGATTAGGCGATGACCTACAGAAGCTCGCATGTAACAACTGAGTCCAGCCAGGGTAGGGTGATGGTGAAATGTTGCCCCCTGCTGCCAAATTTCTATCGGTGGCACAGCGAAATGCATCGCATTGTTTGAGGACGTGCACTGATAACCTACGTTCGGATAATAAAAAAAAAAAAAAACATTTGGTTCATCGACGAAAATAAATGTCTTCTACCAAATTCTTAATGATCAATCATCGATTAATCGATTAATTATGCCCAACCCTAGTGGCGATAGAGCGCCAAAACCAGGAGGCCAACTACTGTAATGCTAATGCGAAGAAGAAGAAATCCTGTCACTGCAATAAAGACCAAACACAGCCAAAGCGCATGTAATCTTAGCTGCGTCATGGTTGGATTTAGTGTACGATAGTTTGGGCTAAAATACGATAATTTGAGGGTCTCTGTACGATAATTTCATTTTTAACATCTGGCAACACTGCCAGTGACCCTGCAGAGGATTCTCGATATCGGCGTGACGTCACGCACCATGTGATCAACCATGGTTACACTTCTGGTTTTAGCGTGAGGGGGCAAACAAACTTGCATTCAGGTGTTTTTTACTCACAGTTCCGTCAGTTATTTCCATTTTAGCGTCTTTATTGTATCTTATCTTAGTCTGGCGATCGTCACAGGTGCCTGTGGTGGCGAGCATGGCTCACCAATATCAGGGTGAGTTGAAGCCAGAGGCTTTAGCGAGGTATAAAGCAAAATTGGACATAGTCGGCCTAGATTTGTGTCCATACAAGCACACAGCCAATTCTCTGACGAATAACCCCAAACAATGGGCTCGTTTGTGGTACCCAGATGTGTACCATTATCTCATAAAAACTCCACGTAAGTATATAATTATAGGCTAGATATATTATGGAGTCTCTCGACAGTCACTTGGGTCAGCAGCTCCAGACCTGAAGGATCTATAATGGGGCCTCCCCAAACACGTCAAAATATTAGATCTAAACATAGAAATTAAAAACTAAAATATCTTGAAAAAAAATCTGATTTCTTACCTGTTACAAACATACGTGTAGTCTGATTTGGGAACCCATAATTTCCCTGGAGCATTTTCGTCTGCTCTGTTAATAGCGAGCAGCCATTTTCTTCTTCTTTCAGGCTCAGTAGCCTCGCTAGGAATCATATAAAATGACAAATGTGACTGGCGAGCAACATTGTTGGTGCAGTTGAACACACAACAGTTCTTCACCATCTTTCCCCCGTAAACTGCATGAAATCAGAAAAAACAGGCACAAAATACAAAATGCATCGGCTTCGCCAGCCACAGTGAGCGATTGTTTGCCCCCTTGGCCTGGTTGCTATGGCCTGGTTGCTATGGCCTGGTTGCTATGGCCCGCGGATGCCCGGATGTGTTCAGTGGCCCAGATGTTCGTAGATAATGGATGGATGGATGATCTCCTCCTCCTCCCCGCTGTCGTCATCTGCAGGTTGAAAGTTGCTTTGAATTTGTATTTTTTTCAGCAAGCGAGGTTAGTGGTTGACATCCGATGAGTGAGAGAGAAAAAAAGATTGTCACAGAGAATATAGGGCCATAAGAAATACATTTTATTTTTTCTCAAATTTTGTTTTAATTTTTTTCATTTTTGGTGTTTTTCGGTTTTTAATTTTTGAGAATTCCGTTTTAAGCATTTTATGCAAGTTTACCCCCAAAACAGTATATAAAGTAATGAAATATAGACAATTAATGCAATTATAACTGTAAACTTTAATGTTTTTATACTTTTAAGCATATTGTGTCCAACAAAACATTGTTTTTTTTTACAAAAAAAATCTAGTTTTTCCTATGTAATAAAAAAAAAATTAAAATGGGTAAAATCCATTTAAAGTGCAAAAAAGAAAAATTGCAAAAGCAGTAAACTAATCATTTTAGTTTGTTTGATTTATTCTGTTATCAGACAGTTTGTCATAACGTACATGATATATTATATTATATTATATTATATTATATTATATTATATTATATTATATTATATTATATTATATTATATTATATTATTATTATTATTGCTGTCTGTTGTTTATAAAAAAAAAAAAAATAGAGCCCTTACTACATTGAATTTCCCTTTATGGGATAAATAAAGTATTTTTCATTTTCATTTCATTTTTCATATTTTTCAGGAATGTTATGACAAACTATGTGTCCGGTAACAGAAAAAAACTATATTTACTATAGTTTACGTAGATGCTATGAAATCCATAGCAGTGAACACTGAACACTGGTTGTGTGTATGAGTGTGTGCCCGGGTATTTTTTTTTAAATAAACAAAAAATATGCAAATCCCTTCAAATAAATATTCTTCATATATACCCTTTTGTGTTTTCATTTAGGCTATAATGAATGTTCACATTATGTTAATGTGGCTTTATGCACAGCTGCACTACTTCCTGTGTGTGTCTGACCTCACAGCAATGGTCAGACACACCTGGATTGATCAGTTTGTTCAATAATGACACACAGGAAACTAAATATCTGGCTGAAGTATAAAGAAGTAGTGCAGCTGTGATTTTAGCTTTTCTGTAAACCAAAAATGTCAGAGATACTGGAGCTGGTTGGGATGGCGGGACTGCTCGCGGCCTTATTTTCAAATCCAAAACTTGACAGGTAAGGCACTGACGTTCCCGCCTCCAGAACCTGTCAGTGGGTCTTCTGCTGTTTCTGGTGTCACAAGGACCTGATGAGGAAGAGGAGAGGCCTCGTGACGTTTATAGTTTCAGGAGCGCTCTGACTCCCTCTGGTGGATGGTAAGACAATAACATCCTGTCTATGTCCACCTTTAAAATGCTCTTTTTTATGTCCCAACTGCCTCAAAAAAAAAAAAAAAGAAAATAAAAATCAAGATCAGAAATATGCTTTATTTTTCAAACTGCTTTTTGAATAACTCATCCACTTTGAACTAGTCTTCTACAAAATTATAAAGGTCACGTATTAGTATTTTAGCATTTTCTTCTTGTGTGTATTAATTACAGTCATAAAAACAACCGAATGGCAGTTTTTTTTTTTTTTACATTTTTGTCAGGGTTTTAAATCAACAGGAGCTGATTTGCTGAGTGCTGATTGGCTGCCAGTATGAGCACCAGAACACCTGCTAACCAGGTATTGACACTGACACTGGCCAAACCCTAACCCTAACCCAAACGCTGGTAAAATTTGGCTGTAGCTACTAACAATTTCTGTCTCACAAGCAGCTTTGGCTGGTAACTTATTCTTTGATATGACACATCACAATAGTTGTACCAATTGTTTGTATTTAAAATGTAAATGCAAGAATATTGTGAAGAAGAAAAATACTGACAGCAAAACTGTGGCTAGCATAAAGACTAAATGGCTAATGACTGAAGAAAAACACTAGCCACAGTGGCTGGTGAGCATAAAAGTTAGCGTCAAGCCCTGCTGCTAACGTAATGTGATACCTGTGATGTGAGGAAGGAGACGTGACCCTCCAAAGGTGTTACATTCATCAGAAACGTTATCAGGTTTCCGTGGCTACAGTGTAAACCTCTGCAAACGTATGAATGTAATCTCCATGTAATGAATCACAGAAACACACCTTCCTCGTGACATGTTTGAGGACGGGAACGAGTGATCTCTGGGCGCAGATGAGGGTTAAACATTGGAGAAAGTCTCCACCTCGACCCTTGCAACGCTGAGGTAAGGAGGAACAAAGACGCCAGTGCCATTTATTGGCCGTACAGTCTAGTGAGTAAATATACGAACTGTGTAACAATTATGTCAAAGAGATGAAAAAAGAAATCTGTCACTTGGGTGTCTGAAGTCACCACCTGCACAAAAACGTGGGACATGGGTGGTCTTCTGGCCGTTAAATCTCCCTTTTAAAAGGATATATGAGCTCACTAAGCACTCAAAAATTATAATAATAAAGAAAGATAAATACTATCAAATACAACAGAACAGAGCATAGTACAAATCTGTAAATACTAGGAAGAATTAACAATTCTTTAGCAGTAAAATAATCATGTCTTCCAGCCTCTGAACCAGCCAGACTCTCTCTCTCGTCACGGTCATCTTCTAAATGTAATGCAGAAGGCATTCGTTTACTAGCATAGCGTTAATGTTATAGCGTGTTTTACAGAGAAGCACATAGGCAGCGGGATAGCTACTAACCAGAGTTACCAGAGGTGATCTTAGCTTGGCTACTGCTGCTGGGTTGAGATCCATCAGTCCGAAGCGTCAAAAACACGACACTCGTTAGCATGTTGTGTGTTCAAATGTTTCTGCGTGTTAGCCGTGCTCCCTCCCGACGCTGTTATCTCCACTTTACAATGACTGCTAGTTGCCTTGTTGCCATCTTTCTTTGGTGAAGTGAAGCCAAACTTTGGAACGTTTGAACCTGGTGGGCGCCATTGTTGTTTACAACTGCAATGCTAACGTGCTAAACCGACGTAGCTTAATCACGTAAGTGCTTTCTGGAATTGACTTTGCGTAACTTGCGTAAATTAGGTGAGATTCGTGCTGGTTGGAATCGATGAGAGAATCGCTGGATAAACTGCCAAACGATTCCATGGAATTGAAACACACGGAACCGGTTCTCCACAGGAACCGGTTCTCTACAGGAACTGGTTCTCTACAGGAACCGGTTCTCTACAGGAACTGGTTCTCTACAGGAACAGGTTCTCTACAGGAACCGGTTCTCTACAGGAACCGGTTCTCTACAGGAACCAGTTCTCTACAGGAACTGGTTCTCTACAGGAACCGCTTCTCTACAGGAACCGGTTCTTTACAGGACCCGGTTCTCTACAGGAACTGGTTCTCTACAGGAACTGCTTCTCTATAGGAACTGGTTCTCTACAGGAACCGCTTCTCTACAGGAACCGGTTCTTTACAGGACCCGGTTCTCTACAGGAACTGGTTCTCTACAGGAACTGCTTCTCTACAGGAACTGGTTCTCTACAGGAACTGCTTCTCTACAGGAACCAGTTCTCTACAGGAACTGGTTCTCTAATTTTCTCTAATTTGAAATCTTTATTGATAAAATCAGGATTTTTTGTTGTCATCACATTTTTTCAAATCACAATATTGCTGTTATAGAAAAAAAAGCAAATTTTGTCATAAAATATCAAATTTTACAAAATCATGGATTTTTGATGTAAAACTACAATTTTTTTTGGCATAAAAATAAAATTTTTTGCAGAATTTGGGTTTTGGGACAACATAAAAAGAAATCTCGTTGCATTAACGCTTCAACATTTGTAGAACTGCACATTTTTGTTGTTAAAAATTTTTTTTTTAATTACATTTTTGTTGCAAAACTGAAAAGTGAATCTTGCACGATTTTTTCATTAAAAAGCTAATTTAGTCATAAATCTCAGTTTCCCTTTGTTCTGACCTTTTTGACATCAAATCATGATTTTCGGCAAAAAAAAAAAAAAAAAAAAAATTCTAATATTTCACAAAACCACAATGTTGAAACTTAATATTTCAACTTAGTGTATTAACTTTTGCAAAACTGAAAATTCTTCTCCCAAAATTACAAACTAGTAACGTCAAACTTTTACGTCAAAATTTTACGTCAAAATTTTACATAATTTCAACTTTTTGCCCCGAGTTTACTGGTTTTGCAGTAAAATACTAATTTTTTTTCCTTTTTTTAACATAAAACCTTGATTTCTTCTGTCATAAACCACATCATTTATTTAAAGAAGTGTAACTTTTATGAACAAAAAAAAACATTTGTAAAGTTTCACATTTTTGCTGTAAATTTTTTTTTGACAACATTTTTGTTTTCAGTAATTTTTTTAGAATCACAATTGTTACCTCCGCCAAGGAGGTTGTTTTAGCCGGCGTTTATCTGTCTGTCTGTGTTCAAGATAACTCATAAAGTTATGGATGGATTTTGATGAAATTTTGTCAGAGTTGTCAGTAATGTGAAAAGGAAGAACTGATTTCATTTTGGCTGCGATCCGGAAGAAATCCTGGATTCTGGATCACTTTCAAATTTTCGATAACATTGCGCTCAATGGGGGCAAAAATTTTGTTTCTCAATATCTCCGTTAATTATTGCCCAAAACTCATTAAATTTCACTCAAGGATTGACAATAGGAACCTCTATCAAATTTCAAAGGCTGATCTGGATCTGATCCAGAAGGAGGATTTTATCGCAATCTGTAAATGGCTATATGGGAGAACTGTTGTGCTTGGCGGAGGTCTGCGTTCTCCGAGTGCTTTTATAGTCTGTTGTAAAATCATGCATTTTGTAATGTTACATTTTTTTTTGTCATAAAACCTCAAATTTAACAAATACTGACTTTTTCACATCAAGTCCTGACTTTGTATCATAAGAATCACAAATAATATATAATGGCTTTTTTTTTGGAAAAAAAATTTATATCGTCAAATCCACACGTTTCATTGTAAAATCATGAAACTTTTAGACATTAAATGACTTTTGATCGGCCTTTCTACAAAGTACTTGTGCAAGTGCTTGGTGCTAATTTATAAGAACACTGGCTCCATATGAATAAAATACATCATAACGAGAAAAGTGGAAATTAGTTGAGGGCTTTCTTCATCTATGGCCACGGTTACATGATGTTTTTTAATTCTGAATTAATTATTCCGAATTAAACCATTTTCCTTCAAGTTTACATGGAAATAGTAATTCTGAATTGAGTTTTACATGGAAAACACGTTTGTTCGGCTTTATCCAATTCCGCTTAAGGTCTGGGGAGTTGGGAAGGGTTCTGATTGGATGGGGGGGCGGACGTCTTTACGTATTTACGTCTACCGGAAGAAAACAAACTTAGTCGATTAGCAACAACATGGAGGACTACAGTATTAGCATCCTTTTTAGATTTGTTTTGATTTAATTTTTTAAGCATCAGCACGACAACATCATATCGATGTTGTTTTGTTTTCGAAAACAAGCCCAGCGCGGAATATAAGCGTCATTGCGACAGACGGGCAAGAGAACTAGCATGCGCAGAAAGACCGGAATTAATTTAAAGTGGAATGAGTGTAAACATGACTGCTGAATTATTCTAGTCGGATTTAAAATCACAATAAACCAGCCACTTACTGGTCACAGTTACATGATGTTTTTTAAATTCTGAATTAATTATTCCGAATTAAATAATTCCGAATTAAACCATTTTCCTTCGAGTTTACATGGAAATAGTAATTCTGAATTGAGTTTTACATGGAAAACACGTTTGTTCGGCTTTATCCAATTCAGCTTAAGGTCTGGGGGTTGGGAAGGGTTCTGATTGGATAGGGGGGGTGGACGTCTTTACGTATTTACGTCTACCGGAAGAAAACAAACTTACTCAATTAGCAACAACATGGAGGACTACAGTATTAGCATCCTTTTTAGATTTGTTTTGATTTAATTTTTTAAGCATCAGCACGACAACATCATATCGATGTTGTTTTGTTTTTCGAAAACAAGCCCAGCGCGGAATATAAGCGTCATCGCAACAGACGGGCAAGGGAGCTAGCATGCGCAGAAAGACCGGAATTAATTTAAAGTGGAATGAGTGAATACATGACCGCAGAATTATTCTAGTCGGATTTAAAATCACAATAAACCAGCCACTTACTGGCCACAGTTACATGATGTTTTTTAAATTCTGAATTAATTATTCTGAATTAAATAATTCCGAATTAAACCATTACCTTCGAGTTTACATGGAAATAGTGATTCTGAATTGAGTTTTACATGGAAAACACGTTTGTTCGGCTTTATCCAATTCAGCTTAAGGTCTGGGGGTTGGGAAGGGTTCTGATTGGATGGGGGGGCGGACGTCTTTACGTATTTACGTCTACCAGAAGAAAACAAATTTAGCAACAACATTCCACTTATTTTTGACCTGGGTGGCGTCTCTATCTGAGACGCTGCCATCTTGAAACTTTGTTTTGAAAACAAGCCCAGCGCGGAATATAAGCGTCATGGTGACAGACGGGCAAGAGAACTAGCATGCGCAGAAAAAACGGAATTAATTTAAAGCGGAATGAGTGTATACGTGACCGCGGAATTAAAATCAGAATAAACCAGCCACTTACTTCGGAATTAAGTTTAATTCGGAATGGACAATTTTCATTTGGAATTAGGTGTATACATAGTAACTTTTATTTGGATTTAACTTTAATTCTGAATTAAAGAGGAATGAAACTTCCCATGTAAACGCACTGACTGTCAGTAATTTGATTCTGATTTGTTTGATTCTGGAGTCGGGATCGGCGAGGTTTTTCTGACTTCAGGGGTTGTTCCAGTTAACAAAATACGACTTGGAACGGAAAATCCGACTTCCGAGCAGCCCGCAAATGGAACGCAAACACGTCTCCCGTCACACCGGTTTTGTCAAGAAACAAAAGGGGTTTTTATTCAGAGCATCTAGAAACGGCCCTGGCTGTTTGGGTTCTATTGTTCTGGGTGGGTGAGGTCCTGCTGAATCCAGAGTTTGCCAGATCCCTGCCTCCACCCGCGCAGGTGAACACCAAAACCACAAATCGGTGAGTTGCATCACATAAAAACAGATGTGTTTTTTTTTTTTGTTTTTTTTGGTTGTTTTTTTTCTGAAACCTGCGGCCCGGTTCGGTGCGGCGGTACTATTCGGAGCTTTTGGAAGCGGGCTCAGCTCCGGACAATGAGCGCTGCATTTTTCTCCTCCGTGCGTCAAAGCCCGGTGTTTAGTCACCGCCGGTCGCTTATCGCGCAGTCACGCGTCCCTCCCACAGACCGGGCTGCTAGAAAACCCGCGGGCCCGCTGCACTTCGCTCTCCGATGCGCGGCGGCGGTCCGGCGGTGACGGGATCTCTTTGGGCCTGCGTCTTCGCTTTGACTCTCGGTTTGGGTGAGAAGAGCGCGCGTGAACAGGACGGTCAGGTAATGCGACATAACTCCCCGCTCCTCTGGAGGATTACAAACCGAGCTCGGGCGGCTGTTTCCGGGTACTTTAATAAACGATCGCGACTCTTCTGATGCGCTTCTGTCATTTAACCGACATTATCTGCGGTTTCTGATCTCTGTCTTCTTTAATGTGGCGCTCACAGTTTAAGAGTCTATTTTTTTTTAAAGGTTTAGTGTCAAAGTAAAACCTTTTCTCGGTCCGTGCAGGAGTCGAGTCCAGATAAGCTGGAAGTCGGTTTCTGGGTAAACGCACAGCTGGAAAAACGCGCATGTAGATTCTACCAAAACTGTTTAATAAGACCAAAAACTTAAAGATAGTAACTTCGCAAAATGACTTCCCTCAGAACTTGTCGCGTATTTAGCTCATTTTTTTCAAAGGATTTGCATTGCATTTAGGTTTAAGAGTATGGAGCCCCATTTGTGTCATAATTCAATGAATAAATGAGTCTATTATTATGAAATACAGCCGTTTATTATTATGAAATACGTATCCATTATTATGAGATATTTCCCATTATTATGAAATACAGTCATGGAAAAAATTATTAGACCACCATTTTTTCTTCACTTTCTTGTTCATTTTAATACCTGGCACCACTAAACGTCATCATGTGACTAAAACAGACAGAAAAGAAAACACTGAATGCATAAAAGCAGTGTTTTTGGCAGTACAACGCCATAGCTATTGATGTAAAAACTTAAGTGATTTAGGTTATAATCAAGAAAACCATGGAAAATGGTAAGATATCAGCTCTTAAATAAAACTCTTATGAGCAATCTTTGTGGTTATCGTTATGTTTGTCCAAACAAATGTACCTTTAGTTGTACCAGGTATTAAAATGAACAAGAAACTGAAGAAAACAAGGGTGGTATAATCATTTTTATATGACTGTATATGTGTATTATTATGAAATATATGATTATTATGAAAAAAATGTAATTATTATTAAACATATTTTTATTATTATTTAATCTTAGTTTAATACATAATAGTTTATTTCAGAATGGCTTTTTTTTTTTTTAATTTAAGAATGAGTTTTTACATAATTGCTTCGTTTTTCATAAGAATGATCTTTTACATAATAATGACATTTTGCCAGTGGGCGGGACCAGCGGTTGACCTGCACTCTCATTGGCTGATCCTTCTCCATTCTACGCTCTGACATCGACTAGTTTTGGCCGTGAGGTCGCGTTAGCAGCGGGCCCAGTCAGCATTTGTGGGGCTCATATGAGCCTGAAAGTGGGCTGCAAAATGGGTCCCATTTGGGTTTGTCTGCAGGCTTTCCTGTGTTTGCGCATATTTGGGTCCAAGCGGTTAATTTTCTGATTCTGCTAATTCTGGGGGCACATTTTACTGAAAAATGGATACAGTTCCATACAGTTTGCCCTTTTATTCCTCATGGGCACCGTGAGTTCGGCCCATTTTAGCCCAAGTAGCCCAACTTTTCATCCAGATGGGGCTCACATGGACATGCTGGCTGGGATGTTGAATTTTCTCAGAGTAGGCTCTTGCCGATTGTGCTAGCATAATTTTTGGCATAATCTGAGGAATTGAGCATAATTTTTGCCCTTTTTCCAAAAGTAGCACTGCTAGCATAATTCGTATATTTTCTTGTCTTAATAGCACAGTTTTAGAATAATTCAAGAAAACGAAGATCTCAGCTACTAAAAACGATAGATTACTATTAACAGTTGGTTCCGTGTGATGCTTCAATATCACAAGCGCTAATTAACTGTTAGTGAACGAATTAGAGAAGTCAAACCGGACTGCATGGTTCAGAAACAAGCGAGATTATTCAATGCTAAATTTGTTATCCAGGGCTTTGTCAGAAACTGCATGGTTTAATTTTCACTGTATTTGTTTTTACTTGTTTTGAAACCCAGCGCGCGATGCTAGCGTGCACACAGTTCGTTGTTTACTCGAAATTTGCATACTTTACCATGGTAACTGGAGGCCATTTGAGGGCAAAACCTTGCGCAAACTGTGTCACGCTCTGCTACACACGATGGTTAGCAAGCTATCTGCGGATAGTTATCCACCACACTATCCAGGCTTTGTGCTACCTGTTTTTGTTCGCTGGATAGCAGATTTATCCGCCGTATAGGCCTAACCACCGGATAAAGTTTTGGACAACCGGGCCCAGAACGTCAGGCCAGGGTTAATAAAATACATTTTCAAACTTGTCTTGTGAGTTGTGAAGTTTTATGCACAGAATAATTTTTTTAAAAAGTAGCATAATTTTGAAAAGTTAGCATAATTTGGGCAAAAAACGAGCACTGCCACTAGCATAATATGCCACTTTTACTAGCACAATCGGCAAATGCTTATCTCAGAGTCATTTTGTCAGTCTGATTGTCATTTATTTATTTATTTTTAATCACATCACAGCTAACGTGTGAATCGGCAGACATGGCTAGCATCAGCAGCTCAAACACGGACTTCGCCTTGGACTTGTTCCGCACGCTGAGCCAGGCGAATCCCGCCGGGAACATCTTCGTCTCCCCGCTGAGCATCAGCTCGGCCCTCGCCATGGTCTACCTGGGGGCTAAAGGAGACACTGCCGCCCAGATGGCAAAGGTCAGCCCCCCCCCCCCCCCCCCCCGCAGCTCCTATCGCCTTCCCTAACATGTTCAGTGTTGTGAAACACTCGTACCCTTAAACACCTCGTCAGCAGCCACACACCTGCATAAACTGGCAGGTGTGTCCTGGGAGAGGCTCTGACTACCTGTCAATTCAACTGCACTTTGACCTCATTTAGCAGCTCTGGAACAGAATCTGCATTGTTTGCTGGAAAGCAGAACAAGATTTAAAAAAAAAAAAAGAAAAAAAAAGCAGCAAGTGAACGGGAGTTTCAGTTCATGGAACCAGTTAATTTCTGAAAGTTTTAAACCAGAAACTGCTCCTCTTTGTTCACACATATTTTGATTCATTGCCTTTATGTTGGCGACATTTCAGCACTACACTGTAAAAAAAAAAAGTAATATAACATAATTTTTACTGTCTATTTTACAGATTTTTTTTTTCTGTATTTTAAAAATATGATTTAATTTACAAAAATAGACTGGTCAAATGTAAAATAACATTAAAACACACAATATATCTGTTCTTTTACAAAAAAAACCCATTAGAAATACATGTATTTATTGTTAAAATACGTCCACAAATATATCGTAATTTCACAAATATTTGTCTGTTATTTAAGGGAATAAACTGTAAAATTCAACTTTAAAACTCTAAAAAAAAAAAAGGAAAAAAATCATTTAAAATAATACTATAATAATAATACTATAATTTCTTTGTTAATTGACTAATATTTTCATTGAAAATAACTACAATTTCTCTCATATCTAGATGGTAACATTTATCAACATTATATTAATAAAGGATTATTAATGATATTTATTTTGAAAGGACATCTAAAGAGACATAGGGAAAGGGGAAAGCTTGAGAGGGTGAATAATAAAGAGTTGGACTTGAACTTAGGGCTGCTGCCTCTGCTGATGGAGCATCAGCTCTACCAAGGGAGCTGCAATTTCCCAGCATCCTTTGCAGCCCTGGTTGTTCAGGTGCTTATCTGTGTTTATTTGTTAGCTATTTGATTTAATGCTTGCCATGTAAAGTCTGTTGCTGGTTTGACCCCCTGTTGATTCAGACCTCTTACATTTAACATGTTCATTTGTGTCACCCTGAGTTAAGTCTGTCTGTGTTCGAATGAGAACCCGTGAGTTTGTTTAATAAAGTGTGTAAAACAAAACTTGTGCTGTGCAAAAACAGGAAGTTGACATAATACTCCTTTAGCTAGTACCATGACTGTCAGGTGTTGCAGACCAGGATCCACTACAATACAAAGGCTAAAGTCCTTAAAACTGTAGCAATTTTAAACCCAAAATCTAGTTATTCAACATTTATTTGACATGTTTTGAAAGATGAATCATTATTTTTTGTGTCATATACTGTTATATTACATCAAACACAAATTATTATACACCTTTACATAAAATAATGTAATTGAAACCGTTTAATAACAGCACATTTCTGTAAATTTAAGCATTAACCTTAACCCTAACCATTGTTTTAAAATGTGAAAATGTTTCTAATTAAATGTTAAAAACAACCTGAAAATAAGGCAAAATCTTTTTAAAATTACAACTACAAACTGTATTTTAATTATGGAAAAAATAAATGTATTTTTATGAGAAAGTAATTATTTATGTTATTTCACTGTATTTTTCTGGCGCCCCAGCTGCCGGAAAATTACCGTTTTTTTACGATTTTTTTTACAGTGTACCCTAAATGTGCACTTTTCCACATTTGCAAAGATTCAGCAGGTACATTTATAACTAAAGGAATGCACAATGCAGCTCAGTTTTATTTTCACTTTTCATCTTTAACGTCTAAGACTTTTATCAGCTAGAGCTTTAACATTAAACCATCGATCATTTTCAAAACGCCACTCAGGCTCTCTGCTTTGGCTCCGGGGAAAGTGTCCACGCAGATTTCCAGACGCTCAACACTGACATCAACTCTCCGTCGGCGTCGTACACCCTGAAGCTCGCCAACCGCCTCTACGGAGAAAACACAGCCAAGTTCCTCACCGTGAAGTCTCCAGATCGAGCACATCTCCTCGTCACGTATCCCAGATGATTTAAACTTGGCTGCCTTCACATCTGCAGAAGTTCCTGGAAGACACGGAGAAGTACTACCAGGCAGACCTGAAGACGCTGGACTTCATCGGCGCTCCGGAGGCCTGCAGAGAGGAAATCAACAGCTGGGTGGAGGAGCAGACTCAAGGTCGGAACATCTGTGAGAGAGTCGCCTCCTCCAGATCGCACAGCAGTAAATCTGAATATTTCTTTGTCTCTGTTTCCTTTCAGACAAGATAAAAGACCTTCTAAAGCCAGGATCAGTCAGCACCATGACGAGATTGGCTCTCGTCAATGCCATCTACTTCAAGGGAAACTGGATGAACCGTTTTGACGTTGCAAACACCAAAGAGATGCCCTTTAAAGTCAACCAGGTAAAAGCTGATGAGGAAGCAGATCTGGAGCTGAACTCCAATAGGGATGCACCATAACTGTTTTAAAACCGATAACTTTCAGCTCCTAAAGGCCGATAACCGATAACTAATAACACACACATATACCTAAGATCATTACATCAACACTATGAACAAAAATCAAAAATAGTTTTGACTCTTTAAATGAACAGATATTTATTTTTTACAATGAAAAACTATTGTCAAGCCTCTCAAACATTTTCATAAAGCTATCAAACAAACCTATTTGATATCTCACATTAACTTAAATAAGGTTCATTACTGACTGATATAAAAAATAAAGGCTCCTTGAACTGATGGAAATACATGCATCAGAATTACTAACTGAAAAAGATTAACATTTAAAGGATTTTGGCTTGTGGTTCCATTTAAATTATTACCTTTAATTAAAGTAAATGAGGTTTAGTAGTTTTTATTTTTTAATCTCATGGAAGCTTTAGATGAGAGGAATGAGGGAGAGGAGAGACTGCTGCTGGCTTGCACACGTTAGCGTTAGCTCACATTAGCATGATTTCAAAACTCCATGGAAGTGATTGTTATGTTGTAGGTGGCTGATCAGGTTTTATGTATTAAAGCTTGTGCTTCCCTCCTCGTAGAATTCACTCGGAGGATTCGTCACAAATAACCACCAAACTATCTTCTTCTGAAACTTTAATGAAGTTCCACGCCGCCATGTTTGTTGTGATCAGCACAATGCATGCTGCATTCAAGGTGTAACGTAAATTCCGAAGTTCCCTCGTTTGCTCGTCGTTCTTTCAGCCTTTTCTATTTTTTTCTTTTTTATGTGTAACATGAGGGAAAACACTGCTAAACTACTAAAATTATGACCGAGTTAACAAGTTGTTTTCTGGCATGAGGGGGTATTCTTGATTTTCCTGATTGAGAAAAGGCTCAGAGGGAGCGAGGCACTGCCGTGTTGACAAATATATACAGTCATGGAAAAAATTATTAGAGCACCCTTGTTTTCTTCAGTTTCTTGTTCATTTTAATGCCTGGTACAACTAAAGGTACATTTGTTTGGACAAACATAACGATAACCACAAAGATTGCTCATAAGAGTTTTATTTAAGAGCTGATATCTTACCATTTTCCATTGTTTTCTTGATTATAACCTAAATCACTTAAGTTTTTACATCAATAGCTATGGCGTTGTACTGCCAAAAACACTGCTTTTATGCATTCAGTGTTTTCTTTTCTGTCTGTTTTAGTCACATGATGACGTTTAGTGGTACCAGGTATTAAAATGAACAAGAAAGTGAAGAAAAAATGGTGGTCTAATAATTTTTTCCATGACTGTATGTTATCGGGGCTATTCGTCATGATATTGGACTTATTGGAATGATGTCATAATTTCCTGTTATCGGCCCGATTGTTATCGGCCCTATAGTTATCCGCCCGATAACTATCGAGCCAATAGTTATTGTGCCGATAACTATTCGATAATATAGTTATCGTGCCGATAACTATCAGGCCAATAGTTATCGGCACGATAACTATCGGGCCAATAGTTATCAGCATGATAACTATTCGATAACTATTCAATAATATAGTTATCGTGCCGATAACTATCCAGCCAATAGTTATCGGCACGATAACTATCGGGCCAATAGTTATCGGCACGATAACTATTCAATAACTATTCGATAATATAGTTATCGTGCCGATAACTATCGGGCTAATAGTTATCAGCATGATAACTATTCGATAACTATTCAATAATATAGTTATCGTGCCGATAACTATCCAGCCAATAGTTATCGACACGATAACTATCGGGCCAATAGTTATCGACCGATAACTATCGGGCGAATAGTTATCGGCACGATAACTATTCAATAATTATTCGATAATATAGTTATCGTGCCGATAACTATCGGGCCAATAGTTATCGGCACGATAACTATTCAGTAACTATTCGATAATATAGTTATCGTGCCGATAACTATCGGGCCAATAGTTATCAGCATGATAACTATTTGATAACTATTCAATAATTTAGTTATCGTGACGATAACTATCCAGCCAATAGTTATCGACACGATAACTATCGGGCCAATAGTTATCGGCACGATAACTATCGGGCCAATAGTTATCGGCAAGATAACTATTCAATAATCATTCGATAATATAGTTATCGTGCCGATAACTATCGGGCCAATAGTTATCGGCACGATAACTATTCAATAACTATTCGATAATATAGTTATCGTGCCGATAACTATCGGGCCAATAGTTATCAGCATGATAACTATTTGATAACTATTCAATAATATAGTTATCGTGCCGATAACTATCCACCAATAGACATAACTATCGGGCCAATAGTTATCGGCACGATAACTATCGGGCCAATAGTTATCGGCAAGATAACTATTCAATAATCATTCGATAATATAGTTATCGTGCCGATAGCTATCGGGCCAATAGTTATCGGCACGATAACTATTCAATAACTATTCGATAATATAGTTATCGTGCCGATAACTATTGGGCCAATAGTTATCGGCACGATAACTATCGGGCCAATAGTTATTGGCACGATAACTATTCAATAATTATTCGATAATATAGTTATCGTGCCGATAACTATCGGGCCAATAGTTATCGGCACGATAACTATTCAATAACTATTCGATAATATAGTTATCGTGCCGATAACTATTGGGCCAATAGTTATCGGCACGATAACTATTCAAAAACTATTCGATAATATAGTTATTGTGCCGATAACTATCGGGCCAATAGTTATCGGCACGATAACTATTCAATAACTATTCGATAATATAGTTATCGTGCCGATAACTATCGGGCCGATAGTTATCGTGCACCCCTAGTCTCCAGTCATCCTGATTTCCTGTTTCTTTTGTGCCAGAACGAGACGAGGACGGTCCAGATGATGTACCAGATAAAGAAGCTGCCCTACAACTACATCCCCGACCACGATCTTCAGATCCTGGAGCTGCCGTACGTCGACGAGGAGCTCAGCATGTTCATCCTTCTGCCCGGCGAGTCCTCGGACGGCTCCGACCCCCTGCTGAAGGTCCGGCGTCTCATGAGCCGCTGCTTCCGACGTTCGACCCAAACGCGAGCGAGAGAACGGCTGTAAAGATGTGTTTCACTGTGTTGCAGCTGGAGGAGGAGCTGACCCAGGAGAGGCTGAGCGAATGGACCAACAGGGACAGCATGGACGTCCACTCAGAGGTCCTCGTCCACCTGCCCAAGTTCAAGCTGGAGGACAACTACGAGCTGAACGATCCTCTGGCTAAACTGGGCATGATGGACGTGTTCTCGGCGGGTCGGGCGGATCTGTCCGGCATGAACGGCGAGGGCGGGGCTCTTCCTGTCGACGGTGGTCCACAAGGCCTTCGTGGAGGTGAACGAGGAGGGCACGGAGGCGGCGGCGGCCACGGCCGGCATGGTGGCGTTCTGCATGCTGAGGGAGGAGCACTTCACGGCGGACCACCCCTTCCTGTTCTTCATCAGGCACAACAAGACCAGGTCCATCCTCTTCTTCGGCAGGTTCTGCTCTCCTCAGTAGAGACGACGAACCGACGGAGACGCTGGACCACTTTAATGAAAAAAAAAAAAAACACGCAAAGCTTTTTCAATAAACCAACCCACGACTGTGATGCTTCATTAATAAAAAAAAAACACTGTATATTTTGTTTGCTTTTGCACTGAAATAATAGCTGTGGTTATTCAAATAAACATTGAAAAGGCCTGCTGATTGTTTCATGGATTATTTGTTTTTACACAGTTGCATAACTCCAATGAAAACGCTTTTAAAGGATGAAGTGGAAAACGCATTTTATAATACAAAGTTCTCAGAGTGTCAGTTAGAAAAAAACTGAAAAGCAGAAGTAATAAAAGCCTTTTTTCAGGAAGCAAACCGAGCATGAACGGAAGTGATTTTTGAATCCTGAGCGAGTTGCATTTGTCCTGTTGACCACCAGAGGGCAGTAATGCATCCTTCCTGGTGTGACACTAATACTTCTACTTCCCAACATGTTATATCACTTTATATTGGACCTTAAAGCAACACTTAAAACATTCACAAAAATAAGAGAAAAAAATAGAATGATTTTAACTCGTCCTGTGTTCTGCAAATCATGAAAAACACGTTAAGCAATGAGAATTAAAAAAAATATATATAGATCTGGGACACAGATTTGTATTTCAAAAGTAGTTAAAGTACAGAAATCCTTTAGGTTTTTAAATATGTAAGTACCACACTCATGTCTGATCCCTGAAATGACAAAAGAAACAAAACAAAAAGAGCATTCATAAAACAATTATTATTAGACACAAACAAGAATTTGATGAGATGTAAAATGACCATAAAGACACAAAACGAAGACATAAAGACATAAACCAGACGTCTGTGGCTCCGATGTCTAGAGCCCTATGAATCTGAAAAAAAAAACTAATGTTTTACTGGACACAATATGTTTAAAAGTATGAAAACATTAAAGTTTACAGTTATAATTGCATAAATTGTCTATATTTCATTACTTACTGTCTTGGGGTTAAATTTGCATAAAATGCTTAAAACTGAATTCTCAAAAATTAAAAACCGAAAAACACCGAAAATGAAAAAAACTTAAAATGGAATTTGAGAAAAAATAAAACGGATTTCATAGGGCCCTAGATGTCCCTCTGAAGCCTCAGCGCTCAGCGGGTCGACTCTAGTTTGGTTCTACGCCGTGCGACCCTGTATGGATCCCACACAGCAGAGCGCATCAAACAGACTACGGAGAAAATGCCAAACAACTGGGGCGTCAACAAACAACCGGTCCACGTAATCGGATCGGGACTCAGTATCGGCAGACGCTCAAAATCAAATGACTCGGAATCGGATCGGGGCCAAAAAAATCCTGATCGGGACATCCCTAGTTTTCACTGACTTAAACTGCTAGCCAAGTTTACCTGCTGCTATCCGGTTCATTGTTATTAAATCAGCGAACCAGCAGTAAATTGAAAGTTGACTTCAGTTTTTATTCAGGTTATATATAGTTGACAACCACACACACGATTAT
Organism: Hirundichthys speculiger; assembly: GCA_018398805.1. Lineage (NCBI taxonomy): Eukaryota > Metazoa > Chordata > Actinopteri > Beloniformes > Exocoetidae > Hirundichthys > Hirundichthys speculiger. The sequence goes on from JAGFBZ010000529.1 coordinate 226,636, forward strand.
ATATATATATATAATATATATATATATATATATATATAATGCTAGGATTATTTTCTCAACCCAACCACATGGGTTAAAGTGGTTGGGTATTTTCATTGGGTTAGGTTATTAGGTTAGATTAGATTATTAGGTTAGATTATTCACAGAATCATTGGACTGGCTGTCAGAGAAGAAGGTCCAGGAACCAGGAGACCTCTCAGATAATAAAACACTAATATGTATTTGTGCACCTGCATAAAGCTTAAAGCCAACATGTCTGCATACTCGCTCGCTCACATGTAAAAATATTAAAAGTGACTGTAGAAGTGCAACTTGTGCTAAAAAATATTTGTATCCATCCACTCTAGATAAAGCACATCTAAGAAAAAGAAAAGACAATTCAAATGTTGAATGTTCATGTTTTGAGTTTTGTTATATTTGTTCTTTATTTATAATGTGAAGAAAGTCTATTGTTAGATGGCTATTAAATGACTTAAAATCTGTGCAGTTGTTAACTTCTTTATTGATTAGGATATTTTGTCCAGAATAGATGTATAGATGTAAAATTGATTTTAAAATACACTTCATAATTTGCAAACATTTATTATAATAATCATTATTTAATAGTGGAAAAGATCATATATAAAACAACACATAGATTGGGTTAATATAACCCAGTCTATGACCCAACTAGGTTGGGTTGTTGGTTCAACTCAGTCCACTGGGTTAAAACAACCCAGGGTTGGGTTAAAGTTGGGTTATTTTTTAACCCAGTGTTTTTTTTTAGTGAAGCTACAGACAAATTATGACCAAATAAAATTATCTTTTATTCATAGGAAACAGTGCAATTAAAATTTTCTTGAAAGAAATACTGAACATCATCATTTTTCTCCTTTTATCACAAGAAAATTATTTAACTGATGTTGTTCGACATCTGAAATAACAAAAATTAAGAAAAAAAAAAAAAACTCATTTTTTACAACTGAAAAGGGTCTCAGATCTTTTATAATAAAATAACCCATCATCCTGGTGATTTCTGTGGTGAAGTGTCTCTTTGTGGTGTCGGGTCACGTGCTGCAACGTCTTCCTTGTGTTACCTGTATATGTTAGCGGTTTCTTGCAATATTTGCGCGCTGTTTTGGTCCCGTTTTCTTCTGTGTACATCGGGAATCTGAAAATGCCGCCGTACCGTTGACCTGAACCTTCTAGAGCGTCCTTGATCTCTATGTCACTGCTCACCGTTGTCGTCACGTCTTCCCTCGTTCTGTACCTGAATACCAGTCGGCTACGTAGTGACGTCAGTTCTAACGTTGACACTGAATCAACTGCCAATATGTCCTGAAATGAATTAATAAATAGATAATAGTCGCGATTCATTTTTTATGCTAACTGATGCTAATTCTCACGCATTTGTATCGTTTTTTTTATTTGACTCACGATGCATCGTCACATCCCTACAGATAATTCATGTAATAAATCAATATTTGCAGCGCTAACCCTTCTTTTCATGCTGTTAGGGTTAGGATTCATTTCATTTAATTTTTTCATTTTTTTATTTGTTTGAGCAGATAATGTGAAATGCCAACAAAAAACAAGACAACAAATTAAATTGCAATTAACACAAGTCACTGTATCTGCTCAAAAAAAGAGTGGGAGGAAGAACACTTATTTAATCCAAGTTAACATAAATTACATAGCTGCTTCCTGACAATCTGATTTAAAATTGAAAAGAACCAAAGAAACAAACATACGTGGTAAAACACCAACAATAGTAATATGAATTAAAAACGACTTTACTGTTGAGTCTTAATTACTCTACTGATCCCAGAACCTCTGTCTAAAAAGTGACTTAAATTTATGGATATTTGGTCGTTGCTTGAGTTTGACGTCCATAATTTCGCACCACAGACCGACACACAAAACATTTTCCGGGTAGTTCTGACCTTTGATAACGTAAATTTGGCGAAGCTTCTGAGGTTATGAGCACACTATTTAACAGTGAAAAACTTTTGGATGTTGCTTGGTAGTAAGTTATTAAATGCTTTGAAGATAATCTGTACTGTATAATATTTTACAAGGTCAAGAAATTGTAGTAATTTTAGCAATTAAAGTTGTTTTTGTAATATAATCAACGGTTGTATTGAATTTTTAAAATTGTTGGAGCAGAACAATGTACGAAGTGCATTATAATCAAGAAATTGCTTTACTTTATTCATAATAAAGAGGCTTTTTGAAATTTTTGTTTTTATATGTCTGATGTGGGCTTTCCACGTTAATTTACTATCTATTATTACTCCTAAAAATTTGTTCTCAGCTACATTTCCAATTTGGGCACCATCTATGCTTATTTGTAAATTGTTGGTCTTATAATTGCCAAATATCTTTGCTTTTGTTTTATTCAAATTTAATGATAATTTGTTTCTATCCATCCATTTTTTTTATTTCACTTAGTTCGTCGTTTACAGTATTTATAAGTTCATTATAGTTGTCGCTGCTATAGAAAATGTTTGTATCATCAGCAAATTAGTTTTAGTGATTTGGATACATTAAAAATGTCATTGATAGACATGTTAAACAATTTGGGGCCCAACACTGCCCCCTGGGGGACACCACAAGCAACGCCAAGATATCAGAATCAGAATCGTTTTTAATAGCCAAGTACATTCGCACATACAAGGAATTTTGTTCCGGCAGGTGGTAACACTCTCAGAATAAGAAGAAAAAAAAAAAAAAGAAAAACAGGATATGTACATCTATATACAAAAGTAAAAAAGTAAGTTAAAAAATAGAATAAAATAAAATAAATAAGTAAGTAAGTAAAATAGTATGTACAAGGGTGGTGCAAAGTACGCAAGACAGTATAAATGATTTATGGACTGTTCATTACAGTTTTTCTCAGTTGTTTACACACAAATACTGGTACTTGAGACACACTGACCACAACATATAACTCATGCACCAACCCCCTGAACCAACTCAGCTAAACTACAAGCACAATTCCTGCTTTACACTCAAATTGCAGTTCTAAAACACACTTTTTTCAAAACACTTCACACAATTCTCTGTATTTGGCACAATTTTCATGAAGAAAATCTCTTGTTTTCACAAGGAACACACTGTCATTCAAAATTCTAAAGTTAATTGCCCTACTATGTGCACTGACTCATCACATGGGCAACACCTGTCACACAGTTTTACAATTTGCAATCAGTCCTTTAGCATAAAAGGGCAACAGGTGAGCTCTTCTGTTTTGGAACAATGGATGCCAACATTGGAAACAGAGGCAGAGCCAGAGGAGTGAGAGTACGAGGAGGAGGAGGACGAGGACGAGGACGAGGAAGGCCACGGACCGTAATATCTGATGAAATCCGAGCATCTTTGGTTGACCATGTGGTCAACCATGGTCTGACTATGAGGGAGGCTGGGCAACGAGTACAGCCAAATTTGAGCAGGTACACTGTAGTATCCATCATCCGGACCTCCTTCGAAATGAGAATAGGTAAGAAATCTACTCTCACTTGAAAATTGCAGTACTGCATATCAATACAGTACTCGATGAGTACAGTAGTACAGTATTGCCTGTGGACTGTTCTGTAGGATTGTAAAAATAAAGTATGTTTCAAGTATTTGGGAAATGTATTCCTACATAGTATTTACAGTATTTTACTATTTGTATTGCAGAACTGAAAGATCTCCAAGACAAGGTGGTCGGGAACGTCTTCTGTCTCCTGAACAGGAAACTAAAAATTATTAACATGGTCCTAGAAAATAACGCCATAACATTACGGCAAATACAAAGAAAAATAATAGAAAATAATGAGACATTTCAAAACATTGATAGGGTAAGCTTATCAACACTGGACCGTGTCTTGGGCAGAAATCATTTGAGGATGAAGCAGGTCTACAGGGTGCCATTTGAACGCAATTCAGAAAGAGTCAAAGAATTGCGATATAACTACACTCTCAGAAAAGAAAGTACAGAATTGTACCTTTAGAGGTACAATGGCTTGTCACTGGGGCAGTACCCTCAGAAGGTACAGTTTTGTACCCTTTTGTACCTTTTGTACCCACTTGAGTACATATATGTACCTTTTGGACCATCAAAAAGGTACATATAGGTACCTTAAGGTCCAATAAGTAACCCTAGGGGGTACATTTGTGTAGATTGTACCTCAGGGGACAAAAAAGGACTCGTACTGTACCCCTATTTCTGAGAGTGTATGTGCAAGTAAGTCCTATACAATCCCACAATTGATGCATACTCTCAACACTGTATAAATTATACATATTTCAGTATTGTAATCATAATGATTGTGCTTCACAATAGTGACCACTCCATGTCTATTTCTGATATTGTCTGATATTATCATGTGTGTTTCAGAGAGTCCTTGAGCTGGAGGTGGCTGCAGTGGAGCCAGTTCATCTTCATTGATGAGGTTGGATTCAACCTCACAAAACGACGAAGGAGGGGAAGGAATGTCATCGGCCAGCGTGCCATTGTAGAAGTCCCTGGCCAGCGTGGAGGGAACATCACAATGTGTGCAGCGATTTCCCACCACGGCGTCATCCATCACCATGCTACCCTTGGCCCCTACAACACTGCCCATCTGATGACATTCCTGGACACCCTACACTCTCAGAAAAAGGGGTACAGTACGAGTCCTTTTTTGTCCCCTGAGGTACAATCTACACAAATGTACCCCCTAGGGTTACAGTTTTTCTCGATTGCTTACACACATTTTCTGGTACTTGAGACACAATGACCACAACATGTAACTCATGCACCAGCCCCCTGAACCATTTCTGCTAAACTACAAGCACAATTTCTGCTTTACACTCAAATTTCAATTCTAAAACACACTTTTTTTCAAAACACTACACACACTTCTCTGCATTAGACACAATTTTCATGAAGAAAATCTCTTGTTTTCACAAGGAACACACTGTCATTCAAAATTCTAAACTTAATTGCCCTACTATGTGCACTGACTCATCACATCAGCAAACACTTGCCACACAGTTTTACAATTAGCAATCACAGCTTTAGCATAAAAGAGCAACAGGTGAGCTGGTCTGTTTTGGAACAATGGATGCCAACAGAGGCAGAGGCAGAGGAGTGAGAGTTAGAGGAGGAGGACGAGGAGGACGAGGAGGACGAGGACGAGGAGGACGAGGAAGGCCAAGGACTGTAATTTCAGATGAGATCCGAGCCACTTTGGTTGACCATGTGGTCAACCATGGTCTGACTATGAGGGAAGCTGGGCAACGAGTACAGCCAAATTTGAGCAGATTCACCGTGGCATCCATCATACGGACTTTCAGAAATGAGAATAGGTAAGAAATCTACTCTCACTTGAAAATTGCAGTACTGCATATCAATACAGTACTCAATGAGTACAGTAGGATAGTACTGTCTGTGGACTGTTATAGGATTGTAAAAGTAAAGTATCTTTCAAGTTTGGGAAATGTATTCCTACTTTATATTCCTACACAGTATTTACAGTATTTTACTATTGTATTGCAGAACTGCAAGATTACCAGCACATGGTGGTCGAGAACGCCTTCTGTCTCCAGAACAGGAAACTGCAATAGTCAACATGGTCCTAGAAAATAACATCATAACATTGCGGCAAATACAAACAAAAATAATAGACAACAATGACATATTTCAAAATATTGGTAGCATCAGTTTATCAACACTGGACCGTGTCTTGCGCAAAAAATGATGTGAGGATGAAGCAGGCCTACAGAGTGCCATTCGAACGCAATTCAGAAAGAATCAAAGAATTGCGATATAACTATGTGCAAGTAAGTCCTATACAATCCCACAATTGATGAACTCTCAATACTATAAATACACAATACATATTTCAGTATTGTAATCATAATGATTGTGCTTCACAATAGTGACCACTCCCTGTCTAATTCTGATCTTGTCATGTGAATTTCAGAGAGTCCTTGAGCTGGAGGTTGCTGCAGTGGAGCACCAGTTCATTTTCATCGATGAGGTTGGTTTCAACCTCACAAAACGACGAAGGAGGGGAAGGAATATCATCGGCCAGCGTGCCATTGTTGAAGTCCCTGGCCAGCGCGGAGGGAACATCACAATGTGTGCAGCGATTTCCCACCACGGCGTCATCCATCACCATGCTACCCTTGGCCCCTACAACACTGCTCATCTGATCACATTCCTGGACACCCTTCACTCTCAGAAATAGGGGTACAGTACGAGTCCTTTTTTGTCCCCTGAGGTACAATCTACACAAATGTACCCCCTAGGGTTAATTATTGGACCTTAAGGTACCTATATGTACCTTTTTGATGGTCCAAAAGGTACATATATGTACTCAAGTGGGTACAAAAGGTACAAAAGGGTACAAAACTGTACCTTCAGAGGGTACTGCCCCAGTGACAAGCCATTGTACCTCTAAAGGTACAATTCTGTACTTTCTTTTCTGAGAGTGTACACAACACACTCATTCCACCAGATGAGATAGACGGCCCAGAGCAGCTCAGGTACGTTGTCATTTGGGACAACGTAAGTTTCCACCGGGCTGCTCTGGTTCATAACTGGTTCACTGCCCACCCACGCTTTTTAGTTGTTTATCTCCCTCCATATTCTCCATTCCTCAATCCAATTGAGGAATTTTTTTCTGCCTGCCGATGGAAAGTTTATGACCGAAATCCACAAACACGTATACCCCTTCTCCAAGCTATGGAAGACGCATGTGGAGATGTAGCAGCTGATGCTTTTCATGGCTGGATTCGCCATGCTAGGCGATATTTCCCCCGCTGCTTGGCCAGGGAAAAAGATTGCTTGCGATGTGGATGAGGTGTTGTGGCCAGACCGAAACAGAAGAGAGGATGCAGCATAGTTGTTTTTTTTTTTCATTTTTTTACTGTAACTGTATACAGTAAATTCTTCTGTTTTGTATTGTGCCCTGCACAATATATTTGTTACCGTGTATTTGTGTGTTTTGAGTATAAAAAACAATATTCTAAAATAATTCACAACACACTTATGTATGTACTGTCTGTAGTGTAACACTGAACAAAAAAAAGGCCTAAGTCATTATGATGAATGGAGAAGAAGTGTTTTCCATTCATCATAGTGTTTTACATTGAACACATCAGTGTTCAACTGGTTATTATAAATGTCTATTCATATGATGGTTTGTGTTTGTCATTTGAAAACAAAATACCATTTTGAGAAGAAATAACATTGTTTTGAATGTAAAGTTTCATTTTGCAGGAGAATTGAGGGGTTTTGCCCATTGTGTGTGTGTTTTTTGATTTGTGTGTAGAGTTCTGAGACTATGAGGCATGCTTTCAGAAAATGTGTGTAAACAATCGAGAAAAACTGTAAACAATTTGGGGCCCAACACTGCCCCCTGGGGGACACCACAAGCAACGCCAAGATATTCAGATGTGTGATTACGCATTTTCACATATTGGACCTTTTCTGTAAAATAACTTTTTATCCATTTTCCTGCAACTCCTCTGATGCTGAATTGTTCTCATTTATTTATTAAAATTGAATAGTTAATTGTATCAAAGCTTTGTCCTCATCACCAGCCACACCTGTGTTCATGTGTGTGACACCTGTGTTCATGTGTGTGGCACCTGTGTTCATGTGTGTGACACCTGTGTTCATGTGTGACACCTGTGTTCATGTGTGTGACACCTGTGTGGCACCTGTGTTCATGTGTGTGACACCTGTGTGGCACCTGTGTTCATGTGTGTGACACCTGTGTTCATGTGTGTGACACCTGTGTTCACGTGTGTGACACCTGTGTTCACGTGTGTGACACCTGTGTTCACGTGTGTGACACCTGTGTTCATGTGTGTGACACCTGTGTTCATGTGTGTGACACCTGTGTTTATGTGTGTGACACCTGTGTTCATGTGTGTGTGACACCTGTGTTCATGTGTGTGACACCTGTGTTCATGTGTGTGACACCTGTGTTCACGTGTGTGACACCTGTGTTCACGTGTGTGACACCTGTGTTCACGTGTGTGACACCTGTGTTCATGTGTGTGACACCTGTGTTCATGTGTGTGACACCTGTGTTCATGTGTGTGACACCTGTGTTCATGTGTTCATGTGTGTGACACCTGTGTTCACCTGTGTGTGACACCTGTGTTCATGTGTGTGACACCTGTGTTCAGTGTGTGTGTGACACCTGTGTTCATGTGTGTGAACATGTGTGTGTGTGACACTGTGTTCAGTGTGTGTGACATGTGTCACGTGTGTGTGACACCTGTGTTCACGTGTGTGACACCTGTGTTCACGTGTGTGACACCTGTGTTCACGTGTGTGACACCTGTGTTCATGTGTGACACCTGTGTTTATGTGTGTGACACCTGTGTTCATGTGTGTGACACCTGTGTTCATGTGTGTGACACCTGTGTTCATGTGTGTGACACCTGTGTTTATGTGTGTGACACCTGTGTTCATGTGTGTGACACCTGTGTTCACGTGTGTTGTGTGTGTGACATGTGTGTCACGTGTGTGACACCTGTGTTCATGTGTGACACCTGTGTTCATGTGTGTGACACCTGTGTTCATGTGTGTGACACCTGTGTTCATGTGTGTGACACCTGTGTTCACGTGTGTAACACCTGTGTTCATGTGTGTGACACCTGTGTGTCTTTGTATTCATGTTAGCTGCTCCCTTTTGGGCTGAAATGCAGTGGAAATGTGTTTTTGGTGATAAAAGTTTATTTTCAAGGCAAAGACAGATTTTGGAATTAATTGCAGTTGAGCTGATCGCTCCTCAGAACATTCTGGAGTTTATGCAAATTACCGTAATAGAAGCTGAAAGAGCAGACTTTGTGAAAATGTGATATTTGTGTCATTCTCCAAACTTCTGTCCACGACTGTACGACTGACATGTGGACTTCTGTGTCCAGATTCAGACCTACATGCAGAACCAGAAAACTTGTTTCCAGAATTATCACCGCTAAAATGAAGAAATGCACAAGCGTCTATGTTCTACATCTTATAGTTCACTGTTGAATTAAAGATGTTTTTGTCCTTCGAAGCAACAAGTAACAGAAGAGAACAGAATTATTATTTTTTTTTCATCAAATTAAATGTGTTCTTGGGTTAATATCCCTCTAAAGAGGTAAGCGCACGTCACAGCTCCGGCTGTTGCCTCTCACGACCACCAGAGGGCAGCTGCACCTGCTGAATATTCTCAACACACCACAGTGGCTTCAGTTCATTGTGTCCATCTGCTTCCAGCTGCAGACATGAAGGTTGCAGCTGATGGATCCTCCTCAGACCTACAGGAAAGTCTCTTGGACTCCTGCTCTAACTCACACAGGAAGTCTGATATTCTGAATGGAATAGAGATTATTTCCAGTATTTGGGTTATTTCCAGGCCTCGTACTTTAACAAACTCCTCCCACAGATTTGATCCGATTGACTCCAAACTTTTTTTTGTTCAAATAGACACATGGCTGATGAAAGTTTGTGAAGTTTATAACTTTTCACCAGAGGGCGTGGCCACAGTGAGGCGGCGTTAGAGACATTTAGTAGAATATATTTCAGATAATGTGATGACTATTTCAGATGAGTTGTATTTCTATATATTCCAGCGTTGTCCAGGGTTGAGGAGACGGCTGCAGTCATCTGAGCTCGTGCGCTGAATGACAGTTCAGAGTTCAGCCTCATGGAAACTCATGGAAAACAACTTTTGATTGGCTAAATCTGATGCTACATATTTATTTTCATGCACTCTTCTACATTCAGTCTCAGATTTGTTAAATTCACTGTCTTGGAGTCAGGAGTGGAGGCTCCTCCAGCTGCTTCTTTAACTGCTAAAACAGAGGACAGTGTTAATATGTGAAAGATAGAATAAAACTAAACTCTGACATTCAGGAAAGTCCAGCCTCTTTCACCTCTGAGACTTTTTAAAGAAGCATTTTGTCAACAGGTTCCAGAAACAGTCTTTGTCTGCTTCCTGGTGACGTGTGGAGATCTTCCTCATCTTCCTCTGACAGGTGGACTGATGTCTTGTTGTGTCATCACCTTCATGATCCAAGGCCTCCCTGAGTTCGTCCGCTGAAGAAGAAAAGAAATGACTGTCAGATGTCAGCGTTAGATTTAAAAATATGAAATGAAACTAATATGTAACATACTGAAGAATTACACCGTCTTTCTCTCCATCATCAGTAATTGATTCCTTGCTTCAACTCCACATCGACTCCGGACGAACTGCTCTCCCACTACAATAATGGCCTCCACAATCTATTGAACACCCTGGCACCCTTAAAAACCCGGACAGTCTCCTTCACCAAATCTGCACCTTGGTTTACACCTGAACTCCGTCAGATCAAAGCCAAATGCCGCCAACTGGAACGCCTTAGCAGAAAAACTGGTCTCACCGTTCATTAGGATTTGTTCAAGAATCACATTCTCTTCTATAAGGACTCACTCTCCTCAGCAAAATCCACCTACTCTGCAGATTTAATTAGACAAGGCCACGGAAACACTCAAGCATTATTCACCTGGGTTAACAAAACCCTACGCTCACCGGACTGTTTTCCTCCTCATTTCTACTCAACGGACTTCTGTAATTCAGATCGACAGTATTCATCAGAAATTAGCCCCTCTCATATCAGCGCCGTCACCCTTCCCAGTTTTCAAAATCTCTTTCTCTCAGCCGTTTTCCAGTTTCAACTTCCCTCTGTTGCTGACATAACAGACCTCATCCATAACTCTAAACCGTCTACCTGTCAGCTTGATCCTCTCCCCACCTGTCTGGTCAAAGCCTCCGTCCATTCTCTGTCCCCTATAATAACTGCTACACTCTCAGAAATAGGGGTACAGTACGAGTCCTTTTTTGTCCCCTGAGGTACAATCTACACAAATGTACCCCCTAGGGTTAATTATTGGACCTTAAGGTACCTATATGTACCTTTTTGATGGTCCAAAAGGTACATATATGTACTCAAGTGGGTACAAAAGGTACAAAAGGGTACAAAACTGTACCTTCTGAGGGTACTGCCCCAGTGACAAGCCATTGTACCTCTAAAGGTACAATTCTGTACTTTCTTTTCTGAGAGTGTATAGTTCATTCTTCTCTTAACTCTGGTATTGTTCCTTCAGCTCTCAAATCTGCCATCGTAACTCCAATTCTCAAAAAACCTGGTGCTGACCCTAATAATCTCAACAACCTTCGTCCCATCTCCAATCTACCTTTTGTTTCTAAAATTCTAGAAAAAACTGTTGCATCCATAGCCGCGGGAAGTAGGGGTGCTGGGGGGGCTGCAGCACCTCAAAAATATACATAAAAAATCCCACACAAACAAAAAGAAAAACCCCATTGAAAACAAGGGAGGAAAAATGTGGTAGGAAAAAAATTAAAATGTTTAAAATTTACTCTAAATTCTAGTGGTCTGGTTTAATGTTTCTTACAGTATTATTCAGTGGTGGTCGTGTATTTGGTACCTGGGCCAGTGCGGGTTTAACTACTTAATCCATCATGATGTTATAATCATACAAGCCATAAATAAAAAAAAAAACAATATATAACAAGAAGAGGGCGCTGCATAATTTAGAGATTACGCATCACTGTATTACTTGCAGATGTTTTTATTCTCTTGAGGTCAGAGGATGTCTGGTCAGCATCTGCGGTAGATGTGGGAACAGTCAGGGTTGGATGGAGGAATTTATTTCTGATATGTCTGAAACTGTTGGTGGTCGAGGAGGGACAGGAATATTAATTGTTCCTGATCTTTAGATCGGTTCCTTATCTGGCAGATAAGATTTTCCAGAACACTGTTGTGGAGTTTCTTGAACTGTCCGCGTATCACTCTGTGCGCTGGTCCAGACATCCAATGATTCGTTCTGCAGTATTTAAAAAATATCAGCTGCGCCGCGTTACTGACTATTATATATATATATATATATATATATATATATATATATATATATATATATATATATATATATAAACGCACAGCTGTCTCAGACTCCCAGCACCCCCCAGCACCCCCTGCTGAGAACATGTTCCCGCGGCTATGGTTGCATCTCAGGTTCATAATCACCTCTATGAACAATTCCAGTCTGGTTTTCGTCCGTTTCCCAGCACTGAAACAGCACTTCTCCAGATCACCAATGACCTCCTAATCGCTGCAGACGCTGGACTCATCACCATTCTCATACTCCTTGACCTGAGTGCAGCCGTTGACACAATCTCCCACACTGGACTGTCCGACACACCCCTGTACTGGTTTAAGTCATATCTTTCTGGACGCACTCAGCAGGTTCAACTGAAAACATTTACATCACAACCTGTCCCCCTCTCCTCTGGTGTACCCCAAGGCTCAGTGCTTGGACCTCTCCTATTCATCATCTACCTTCTCCCCCTTGGCAGTATTTTCCATAAATATAATATACATTTTCATTGCTACGCGGATGACACCCAGCTCTACCTGTCCACCAAACCCACCTCTTCTCTCCCACCGACCTCCCTCACCGACCGCCTACAGGAAATCACTTCCTGGTTCTCCTACAACTTCCTCAAGCTTAACAGTGACAAAACTGAGCTCCTCCTCATTGGCACCAAATCCACCCTTTCAAAAATAGACAGTTTATCCATCTCTCTTGACAACTCCTCAGTTTCCCCCTCCCCTCAGGTTAAGAGTCTGGGTGTCATCCTTGACAGTACACTTTCATATCAGTCCCATATTAATAATGTCACCCGCTCAGCCTATTTCCACTTACGGAATATCTCCCGTCTCCGCCCATCTCTCTCGCCCAACAGTACTGCATCCTGGTTCACACTCTGGTTGCATCCCGCCTGGACTATTGTAACTCCCTGCTCTACGGTTTACCAGACAAATCCATCCATAAACTACAACTGGCTCAAAACTCTGCTGCCAGAATCATTTCCAGAACCACCTTTTCCAGTCATATAACACCAGTTCTACAGCAGCTCCATCGGCTTCCAATTAAATTCCGTATTATCTATAAAATCCTTCTTCTCATTTATAAGGCGATCAATAACCTTCCTCCCCACTATATTGGTGAGCTCCTCCACATCAAAATACCCACCCACACTCTCAGGTCCTCCTCCTCTATCCAACTCTCCATCCCACCTGCTCGCCTGTCCACCATGGGGTCGAGGGCCTTCAGCCGCTGCGTTAATATTTTTAACTATCTTGTTTTTATTAATTATTTTATGGATCTTTGTACGGTGACCTTGAGTGTCGTGAAAGGCGCCTCTAAATAAAATGTATTATTATTATTATTATTATTATTGAACAAATCTGAGACTGAATGTAGAAGAGTGCATGAAAATAAATACGTAGCATCAGATTTAGCCAATCAAAAGTTGTTTTCCATGAGTTTCCATGAGGCTGAACTCTGAACTGTCATTCAGCGCACGAGCTCAGATGACTGCAGCCGTCTCCTCAACCCTGGACAACGCTGGAATATATAGAAATACAACTCATCTGAAATAGTCAGCACATTATCTGAAATATATTCTACTAAATGTCTCTAACACCGCCTCACTGTGGCCACGCCCTCTGGTGAAAAGTTATAAACTTCACAAACTTTCATCAGCCATGTGTCTATTTGAACAAAAAAAAGTTTGGAGTCAATCCGATCAAATCTGTGGGAGGAGTTTGTTAAAGTACGAGGCCTGGAAATAACCCAAATACTGGAAATAATCTCTATTCCATTCAGAATATCAGACTTCCTGTGTGAGTTAGAGCAGGAGTCCAAGAGACTTTCCTGTAGGTCTGAGGAGGATCCATCAACTGCAACCTTCATGTCTGCAGCTGGAAGCAGACGGACACAATGAACTGAAGTCACTGTGGTGTGTTGAGAATATTCAGCAGGTGCAGCCTGCCCTCTGGTGGTCGTGAGAGGCAACAGCCGGAGCTGTGACGTGCGCTTGTTTCCCAGATGTAGAAAGTTCCAGTCTGGACGCTCAGTCCGGTCTCCGTCTGACTTATTCAACCACCCTTCATTAAAGGTGTTAACATTAACAGGTGTTTATCAGCGTTATCTTCCATCAGACTCCAGATGTTGAACCTACCCAGATGTTGAACCTACCCAGCTCCAGATGTTGAACCTACCCAGCTCCAGATGTTAAACCTACCCAGCTCCAGATGTTGAACCTACCCAGCTCAGCTGCGGTCTGGTTACAGCTGATCTCCCTGAGGATCTCCTCGGCCTCCTTCAGAGCTCCCTTCTCCGTAAAAGTATTTATCATGACGTCAGCAACGACCAGGCGACTTTTCTCCTCCACCTTGGCTCTCCGGACGCGCGGCTCCGTCCTCCGGTCAATGAGCGAGTCAATGAACTCCTCAAAGTTTTCATTTGAAAGACTGTTCAAAGTGTTTTTCAAAATCCTTCTCGCGGTTTTACGGGACATCTTCCACGGGTGAAGACGCTTCTGTGATGTCTGACAGAACCGCTGCTTCCAGATCAACATGCGCTCCGTTCGGTTCCAGCAGAAGTTCACCGCTGAAGGCGCATCCGCGTCCGTCGCTGGAGGCGCCGCCTGTTACAATGTCAGTTGTCTCCAGTTCTTGACTTTCTTGAGAAAGTCTTCAAAAATCTGCCGGCACCGGTCCAGTCTCCGGTCCCTCCGGAGACTGGACCGGAGACTGCCAGATTTTCGGAGAAGTGCGCGCCGGTTCGCGTGAGAGTGCGCCCGTTTGTTGAAAGTGCTTAACAATTTTTGCTCCCCCCCCCCCCCCCCCCCCCCCCCCCCCCACCCCCCCCCCCCCCCCCCCCCCCCCCCCCCCGCCCCCGACGGAAAAAAGTCAAACTACGCCTATGCGCCCAGCTTGGTTCCAGCAGAAGTTTACCGCTGAAGGCGGTCCAGGGAAGTTTTCATTTCAACTTTTCAACTGTTGAAAAGTTGAAAAGTTGAAAAGTTGAAAAGTTGAAATGAAAAGCGTCTCCAGCGGCTCCGCCTCCTGCCGGTCCCTGGACCGGAGGCGCTCCCTCGCTCAAGGGTGTAGCTTTGGTTTGGAAAGTGGTGGGACATAAATTTGCCATATTGTCAGGGGTCCTTTTTTTTTTTTTTAACGCGAGAAAATTTGCACCATATGAAACTATATTTACATACCTCTCCAAATGACTCCCAATAGAGGAAGGTGTACATCATATGGTTATAATATTTTGTTTTAAGTCATTAAGTTTTTTTGTTTTAAGTCATTTAAGTAATGATTTGTAGTTCAAGAAGGAATTGAGAAAAAATACATAAAAAAAATACACAAAAATCATTTGTGTCAGACTGCTGAATGAATCAACATATAGAACTCACATGTACTGATTTCTTTGTCAATATCTCAAATATCTCTAAAGCAGAAGGCCTGATAAGACAAATTACATTACTGTGTAGGCTACCTTACCTGATTACTACTTTCCTCTCTCCCTGTTTGATCTGTACTTTCCCTCTTTCTTTTCTTGCCTGGTGTCTGTACAGTAATACAAACTGAAATTACCATATTATAATACAACAAGGCTATGAAAATTTCAAAAATGTAAGATACCTTGCTAATAAGCAAAAACATCAATTCAAGCATTTTCTCGTTGCTGAGGTTGAGTTTTTAGCCTACAACTACTTGCCTACTTACATTCAAGAAATACAACCTTATATCTCCTTTTTTCCTCCCTGCGTCCATGATGCTAATCCATCTGCCTGCTGAAATAACGTATAGCGCATGTGAACAGCATGACAACACAAACGCATAGGATACAAGAATAACGATTTGTTCACACCTAAAATTCACCACGAGACGAACTTCAAAATAAAAACCAGCAACTTGTTGACGTTCTTTCAGAAAACAGAAGCCAATGCAACAAGTTGCAACGGGGTCATAGTTTTATCCAGTAAAATCTAACAAACTGGCTAGTTGGCAAGCAAGGCTAACGCTACCTCGAAGACAGAAGTTGAACGGACTCACTGAAAGCAGCTAACGTTAACATGTATTTATTGGAGAATCTTTGGCATTTCTTTCCATCTCATTGGCTTTCAAAATGCTCTACTTTGGCAAACATCCCAAGACTAGATAGAGGCGGAGCCAAAGCTTGAAAGCGCCAATCATCATCAGAATAGCTTTTTCAGGTGGGGAAAATACTGGGAAAATAGTAATACCCTATGGAAAATGCTTATGTCTAGCCAGTGCTTTAAGTGGAAAAAAATAAGTGCCGGTACTCCCCTTATTCAACTGATGTCAGGTAAATTAGGCGGTGGGTAACAGCAGATGATTAAGTGATATATTTAAATACTAGGACATGATGCTGATTTTTAAAAAGAAAATTGTTTTATTGAAATTTCCAAACAAATTATGTGTACACAAGGGAGGTCTTCAGGGGGGGACGCCCTCAGGTAGCATAGAGGCTGATGTACAACCGGACTAACTGGCACCTAGAGTTCCCTGTGGACGAATGGGCTACAAGAGCTCCACCTACTTGAGGATTTCAAAATCAACAGATGTTTTAAGCCTGAGAATTTTGGCACTGTAGCCTTTGCCCAATTGCATCATTTTGCTGATGCAAGTGAGGTGGGTTATGGGACTGCTACTTACCTGCTGTTGTGCAACACTGATGGAAAACCATGCAGCATCCTTGTCATGGGAAAGGCAAGAGTGGCTCCTTTAAAACCAATCACCATTCCCAGACTAGAGCTAACAGCAGCAGTAGTGGCAGCACGCATGGACAGGTTGTGGAGGAAAGAGCTGCACATGACATTGTTGGATTCTGTCTTTTGGACTGACAGCACTTCAGTACTGAAATATCTCAAGAATGAAACCTCGAGATTTAAAACATTCGTGGCCAACCGGGTCTCTGAGATCCTTAACGCTTCTCACGCAGCCCAGTGGAGATATGTGAGCACATCATCCAACCCGGCAGATATTGCTTCCAGGGGACTTGGAGTGACATCGTTCCTCAAGGATAAAGAGTGGTTATGTGGACCGCGATTTCTGCTATCAGAGGAGCAATGGCCTGTAGACGTGGACTGTTTAGGGGAACTGTCAGAGCAAGATGACCCTGAGCTCAGGAGGAGCATTATGGCTCATGCTGTTTTAGCCAAAGAAGACGATGACTCAGTGTCTCAGCTGATTGAACGTACCTCATCTTGGAACCACCTGAAACGAGTAATGGGTTGGCTCTTACGATTCAAACATCGGCTCTTAGGTCTGTGGAAGAAGAGGAAGGAGGTCAAAGCACTGCAGTCAGACACAAAGAGGGATGGTCCAGGGAAGAGGAGTGTTAAAGACTCATTTCATGCTTCTCTCACTGTGGATGAGCTAAAAGAGGCGGAGCTGGAAATAATCAGATTATGCCAATGGAAAAGATTCCCAGAGGAGTTTTCCAGTCTTCAAAAGAATCAGACTGTGAAGCGGACAAGTCACCTATACAAGCTAAATCCAACGCTTGATAATGGCATCTTGAGGGTCGGCGGCAGGCTCAGCTGGGCAGCAAGCCCGAAGAGGTGAAGCATCCGGTCATTCTGACCAAAGACCTGCATATCTCTGACCTAATTTTGAGACAAATACACAAGGAGGTTGGCCATGGTGGAAGGACTACTGGTGATTACTGGATTACTGGGGCTAGTGTCGCTATACGAAGGATCCTGGCGAAATGTGTTGTTTGCCGACGAGTTCTGGCGGTCCCAGCCAGCCAACGTATGGCAGACTTGCCACGCAACAGGATTTCTCCAGATGATCCACCATTTACCTCAGTTGGAGTTGACTGTTTCGGCCCGTTTGAAGTGAAACGCGGAAGATCTAAGGTGAAGAGATATGGAGTAATATTCACCTGCCTAGCTTTAAGAGCTGTCCATATTGAAGTAGCTGCATCATTAGAGACAGATTCTTTCATCAATACTCTACGTCGCTTTATAGCAAGGAGAGGCCAAGTCAGAGAACTCTGCTCTGACAATGGAACCAACTTTGTAGGTGCTGATCGAGAGTTGAAAAGGTCTTTGGATCAGTGGAATCAGTCTCATATCCATGACGAACTCCTACAAAAGGGAATAAAGTGGAAGTTTAATCCTCCAAGTGGGTCCCATCATGGAGGAGCATGGGAGAGGTTGATTCGCTCAGTCAGGAAAGTCCTTAATTCTACTCTGAGAGTACAGACTCTGGATGATGAGAGTCTCCACACTTTGCTGTGTGAGATTGAAGCTATTCTTAATAGCAGACCAATCACAAAAGCATCCACAGACCCAAATGACCTTGAGCCTTTGACTCCCAACCATCTTCTTCTCCTTAAAGGTCAGCCATCTTTCCCACCTGGTGTTTTCCAAAAGGAGGACTTGTATGCAGTACGTAGATGGAAACAGATACAGTACATGTCCGATTTGTTCTGGAAGCGATGGATAAAGGAATACTTACCACAGCTTCAAGAGCGTCTAAAATGGAACGGAATTCAGCGTAATTTTATTGCAGGAGACATTGTACTTGTTGTGGATGACTCTGCGCCCCGCAATTCTTGGATCATGGGAAGAGTTGTCAAAACGGTTCAGGATAGAAGAGGCCTTGTTCGTCAAGTCAAGATCAAGACAAAGACGAGTTGTTTGGACAGACCTGTCACAAAGATTTGTCTCCTTCTGGCAGCCGAAGACACATGATGGATTACTTGTTGACTTGACTTGTTTGACTTGCCTTGACTTTGGATATATGACTTGTGACAGACCTTATCATAACGTGGCTTCATACTTTATGGAACCTCTGGCCTAGAGACACTTGAAGCCACTTGAAGAACCCGGTTGTTCAAGGACATTGAAATTGAACTTTTTTCACGTTGCAAAAAAAAAAATATATATATATGTTTTGCTCATCTTGTTGTACTTACCTGCATTTGACTGTATTACTGTTGTTTGGTAATTATTATGGTATAATAATTAGGGGCCGGAATGTAGAGGCAGGAAAGTGCTTCCCATTTGTCACGGTGTGTGTGTGGGTGGAGCTGACTGTGTGTGGGTGGAGCTGACTGTGTGTGGGTGGAGCTGACCGTGTGTGGGTGGAGCTGACCGTGTGTGGGTGGAGCTGACTGTGTGTGGGTGGAGCTGACTGTGTGTGGGTGTGTCACTGGAGCTGGCTGATTGTCTCATGATTATCACCTGCACCTCTGACACTTTGTTTGAATGATGAGAGAGGAGGCAGGGTGCTGATATTTTCTGTTGACCGCTATTTGAGTTTTAAATCTGAAAGTCCAGTTTGAAAGCACGCCTGTAAATGCCTCACAATAAACACTGCCAAATTGCATGCAGCTTAATGGTTTTTTCTCATAAGAACAAGCGCGTCGGACAGATCCCTGAAATCCTTTCTCAGTGACTATTTGGGTCTTGATAGTCACACTACACATACATAGATAAAATATGGAGACAAGGCATGGAGAAAACTGGAGAAGTGAGCTTAGCAGTTGCCAAGTAAATCAATTCAATAACATATTCCTGTGTTTGTTTCTATCGTTTAAAAAAAGTTTGACAATGACTGTCTATTATTTTAGACTTAAATATTTGATTGCAGTGAAACTTAAAAGGGAAAATTCACATATTTAGGAGGACCAACAACATGATTTTATTGATGAATAAGATCTTCATATACTTACAAAAATGCAACCACATCTTGAACAAACAAGGCGCTGGTACTGAACATACCCTGTGGACAGACACATGAGAGACACACATAGATAAAATATGGAGAAAATAACACACAGACCCATAATAAACAGAAAGAAGAATCATAATTTTTCAGACAACAAATGTTAAAAACTATTAAGCTCTTTTAAGTAGAATTCATAGCAGTGTTGCTGTTCTGGTTTGCATTATATTGTACAAATGTGTCAAAAGAAGTGGACTGTGAATATATAAGACAGTTGTGATTATATTTCAACCTACTTAGAAAAGGCTCCAGCAGGTTTTGGGCTCATCTTTGCTCGAACGGCTTGGAGCTTCACATTCCCTGTCTTCTGCGCTTCGTCTCCCCTTCGCCAGCCATGACGTCACATAGCTTTGTGGACTGAACTGTTCTAATGGTGGCCCATTACATTTCAGAAAGATCAGGTTTGAAAGTCTGGTAACAGCAAGGGAGTCCCTTCTGTCTGTAAGAATGTTGTTCATACAACTGAAGGCACGCTCACATTCACTGGTAGACACAGCAATGGTATAGACAGCTTTTAGCTGATCTGCTTTCAGAAAGACAACATTTGTGTTGCCTTGTCTGCTCCAGATGCAGAGATTAAACATCTACCCCACTCATGTGACAACCTCAGTCTCTGATGTGTTTGAGGAGCAAGGGAGTTAACTTTACTGCATACGTTGCACCCAAGCCTTTGGTCCTTACTTATAAGCCACTCATTCTGTGAGCAAAAGTACCTTATTTGGTCATGTGACCAGCAGTCTGGCCATTCTTCTCCTGTGGAGTTATTGTTGATATCGCAGGCAACAGGTGAATCAGAAGCCACTTCTGTGTTAGCAAAAGCGCTACTGCTAACTGGCTGCTCTCCACTTTCAAAATCATGTCTGTTTGTCCTCCTGTGTCATCATCTTCACCGGGGGCGTCATCAGTCCGGGTTCTCTTCTGGCCCTTTTGGAGCCACGCCAACATTTGTAAATACGGTAGGTAGGTTCACGTTCACATCACCATCCAAACAAACCAACCGGTAAATCAACTAAATCAACTCTGTTTACAATCAACGCCCGCGAGATCTCTTCTTCTTCTTCGCGTTCTTTCTCTTGCTTTCTGGCACACTCGACTCGCGAGACCTCCTTACGAGTGAACGTCTCGCGAGGGGCAGTGGCGTTGTCATGGCGACACCACTGTATAGCCAAATCGCAAGGAGAGAAACTTAGTATTATGCGCTCATGAGAAGTCCCGGTACGCCGTAAAATGTCCCGGTACGCCGTAAAATGTCCCGGTACGCCAGAGGCTAATATTGAGAAGTGCGGGTGCTCCGTACCGGTGCGTACCGGCCCACTTAAAGCACTGTGTCTACCGCGATTTGTAAAAAAATAGTGGTGGGGACAATTTAAGGTCATCTCGAAAGTGGTGGGGACATGTCCCTACCGTCCATACCGAAAACTACGCCCATGGTGGCACGACACTAGACAACAAAGGCACACGCACATCTCAGCCACACTATTTAGAGAGAGCCATACACAAAACAGTGCTTCTGTTAGAAGCTGAGTAAAGGGTTAACTCAGAGGCCCTTTGTTTTGTTTTGTTTTTTTCTGTTTTGTTTGGAAAACAATTTCTTGTATATAGTTTTAAGAATCACTTTGAGTGATTGGTGGGAGTGTAAATGCTGTTGATACAGATTTTGTGTACAGCTGCTATTTCCTGGTTTGACCAGCAGAGGTCGGGCTGCACCCTGTGTGGGTGCGGTCCGTGGGGGATGGGGCGCACCGCCTCATGGATGGGTGGATTGTTGGTGCAGAAGATGACTGCTAGCCGGCATGTTTGCCACGTTATTGTTCGGCAAAAAGATAAAGACTTAAGATAAAGACTAAATCCCCTCCCATTTTGGAGCTGCAAGCGGGCAAAGTGGTCAGTATAATTTTATTGTGTAACTTTTATTTCAACTTTTGTGTCACTTCATGGACTGTGTATAGCGAAATTCATTGTTATATTTTGTGTCTGTTTGTAGTTCTACGGTGTTGGTGGTGGTTGTTGTGATTAATGGTGCAACGTGAAGCTAGCTAGGCTAGCTATTGAAGGCGTCAATAAAGGATAACACCATCTGTATAAAGAACCGGAGTCCTCGCATGTTTCAAATGGGAGCATACTTAGGTTAAAACAAATGTCTTCAAGCTGTTGAGTCTTGTATTCCAGTGTCTCACCTGATCATCCATGTCTTCAGAGACTGTCCCTGTCTGGCCTGTCCTTACAGCATCCCTCTCCCTGTCTCTCTGTGCTGCCTGCATTATGACCAGATATTATTATTGTACCAGAAGAATAACTGACCCTGAGGATCTTTTTAATTTGATACATTGAATATTTTGCTTGTATTACTAGCGTTACACACACAGACACATCATATCATATGATACAGTCTCTTCACTTCAAGCTAGCTAGCTCAACTGACAAACTGAGCCCTTTTTAACGAGTTAAATATTTCAAATTAATTTAAAAATTAACACACTCAGTATGACAACATCACTCCTCTTTAGCTATCTAGTTGCTTACTGTCTGAAAAAACTTTGTATGTCCTGTTTTTTCTGCTTTTTGGGTAAAGACATTGCTCCCTCCTGTCTTTCACATTCAACGCTCTATTGTTTCGTCTGTCGGAGCCGCTTCAAACCGAGAGCCGTTAAATGGGCGCAACCAAGTGTACAACTGGGAGGGGGGGTCACACACTTTAGTGTTCCTTATAAACGGAAATAAATTGATCGGTAAATATTCGGAAATAACAAGAGACGGACTGTTGAGCCAGGTTTCATAAAAGGAGGAAATATTCAACATACTTAGACTGGTGGAAACCATTTCAGGTGACTACCTCTTGAAGCTCATGGAGAGAACGCCGAGAGTGTGCAAAACAGTAATCAGAGCAAAGGGCGGCTATTTTGAAGAAACTCGAATATAAAACATGTTTTCAGTCATTTCACCTTTTTTTGTTAAGTACATAACTCCATACGTGTTCATTTATAGTTCTGGTGCCTTCAGTGAGAATCTACAATGTCCATAGTCATGAAAATAAAGAAAATGCATTGAATGAGAAGGTGTGTCCAAACTTTTGGCCTGTACTGCATATATATATATATATATATATATATATATATATATATATGATATATATATAGATATATATAGATATATATAGATATATATATATATATATATATATATATAGATATATATATATATATAGATATATATAGATATATATACATATATAGATATACACATATATATATACACATATATAGATATATATACACATATATAGATATACAATATATAGATATACATATATATATATACACATATATAGATATACACACACATATATATATATATATATATATATATATATAGATATATATATAGATATATATATAGATATATATATATAGATATATATATAGATATATATATATATATATATATATATATATATATACATATATATATATATATATATATATAGATATATGTATATATGTCTGTGTGTGTTTGAGTACCGTATCAACTAAATGGTTGTCAGCTATATAGTATACAACCCGAATAAAAACCGAAGTCAACTTTAAATTCACCACTGATTTAATAACAATGAACCGGCTTTATGGC
>JAGFBZ010000530.1:0-88991 GCA_018398805.1 Hirundichthys speculiger
GGGATGTCAGGGCTCGGGGAGGATTGCAGGACAGTCCAACCTGAATGAAAGTGATGTTTTGCTTAAAATAATGGCAAATCTATAGCTATTCACATATAATCTATGTTAACAATCCAGTTACACAACTGTAAACAGATTACAAATACACATTGCTCTTTCTGTAAATAGTAAATCCTGGAAATTAAACAAATTGTTTGGTCTTTAGTCTGCTGGTAAGCTATTCATTGATTTCATGTGAGGACACACAAAAATTGCAGCAGCACCATCTTGAGAACCTGCAGTCTACCCCTCTTGAATTGAAATACTGTACGATACGGTCTGTACGGTCCTCAAGATGGCGGCCATAACTAAACAGTGATGTCACTGAAACCCCTGAATATGTTGACATTTTTAGCTATTTATTGTAATAATTACAGGCTTACCATTGACTACAACCTCATACAGGGCCTTCATCCGGTCCAGGCATTTTACAGCCTGGTCAGACAGCTGCCACTTGGGGTGTATGACCTGGGTGTGCCAAGTCAATGGCTTTTTTCCTTCCTTTGTAAGGGAAAGGACACCCCTGTAGCCCAGGCTTCTCAATTTTTCAAGCTATAAAACACAAATACATAAATAGAATATAAAGAAACATTACAAGAATAGAAATTGTTGACAAAAAATATATATGTTAAATACATACCAGAATACTTGCATCATCAAGGACATGTGATGTTATTTTGTTTTTTTTTTATATTTTTGACCCACATGTCCTTTTTTCCCCTCAAAATTCTGCAGTTTCTTTGCCAGCCTTGCCTTGGTGGGCAGTTTTGTTTGGCAAAATTTGCAAATTTTGCATGCCCACACCAATAGTGGCTTGGCAGTTAATGCACTTCTTAAAAACACGGACCCTGGCATCTTAAAGCTGGAATTTAAAAAACAAAACAAATGAATAATAATAAAAATAACAACAACAACAACAGCAACAACAATAATAATTGCAGACACAGTGATTGGTCCACGTACAGTAACATACATGACACAATACATGCAAGTCAAAGATAAAAATGGGTGCGGCTCCTAAAAGTTCATCGAGTACTGGTTTTTTATTTATTTAATCTTTCTTCTTACCGATGCGGGGGGAAAAAATTAAGAAATCTCCATAACATCTGTAAAAATTGGCAGCCCGGGGATGTAGGCTAGCTAGCAGGCAAGTTTAGTTTGGCTGCAAAGCCTGCAATGGATGCTGTCATTTTGTCATTGCCTATTTAAAAAAAAAAACCGCTCTAACATACTATCTCAGCCTTGTGCAGATGAAAGGTCTTTTTTATACATTAACATAAACCAAAGTTACACATTCACTTGAAAACTGTTTTTCCCAGCCTACCTGTCCGGCGGTTCAGTCCAAGCTGTGTGAAGAGCGCGCGCGCGCGTCGTCGGTGCTCACACCCACATCCACTGTCAGTGTTGCCAGATCTTGCTAGTGAAATAAGTAACATGGCTGAAACCATGAGGAAAATGCCCAAAACTAGTGACTCATTTTTCTGTATTTACCGTGACTTCTAAGTAAACAGATAAACGACCTATAGTAGACTAAAAATGATAACTTTTGTATGTAGCCTATAAAATACATTTCACAACCAACCAAACAACTATGTTATAAAGCCTATTTATGGAGGGATGATTGTTGAGTGTTGCCAGATCTTGCAAGTGAAGATTCACTCTTGATTCAAATTTCAAAGCGTTTATCAAAGTCAAAGTCAGCTTTATTGTCATTTCCTTCACATGTGCAATTGAAATTCAATTTCTCACTGTCCCACGGTGAAGACGAGACGAAATGTAGACATTAAGTGCACAGACAGTGTAAAACTATTAGAGCACACTATTAACACTAGAAGTCCCACAGAGTTGTCAATTGACATTTTTACCTAGAAGACCCACAAGAGTTTCATTTGACCCTTATTCCCCATGTTTTCGTGTGGAAGGTTTTTGCAGAAGTAACTGTTATTTTTTGTGTGCCAAAAATATAAAAAAAAAAAAATTTACAGAGAAAAAAGCATATTTATATTTATATATTTATATAAAAGCAATAATACACCTTCCGCTGTGTGTGTCAAATGACCCCTCTCTGGGTCTTCTAGGTAGGCAGAAAAATGGTGGGTCTTCTAGTGTAAAACTACTGAAATAATACTAAAAACACAAAACTAACTACTACTAAAAAATACACATTTCCTAATGTTAGATGACATTAAACAATAAACAATAATTTAGAGTATGGGTGCACAGTGGATTACAATAGACAGTAAATAAGAGTATGAGGTAGACAAGTAGCAACATGTTTTGTTTTTTATAGAGTGAAGTAAGTAATGTACTGTTTAAAAGTGTAAAGTGTAATAGTGCAAGGCAATATAGCAGCTGTAATTTCCAGTGTGCAAATTTTGATTTTGTGCAGAGTCAGATTTTTAGCTTTCTGTAAGCCTGGTGGATGGAGCTGGGGGTAGAGAGGGAAGAGAGTTCAGCATCCTCGCAGCCTGGTGGATGAAGCTGTTTGTGAGTCTGGACGTATGGGAATGGAGGCTCCTGTACCTCCTCCCAGAGGCTTTGCGGGTGAGGCGGGTGGTGTAAACGTCATGTGCATATAAAGAAAGCAAGTTTCCCTGTGCAATGAAATTGTTTTTCTGTCAATGAATGCCAGTCATAAGAGTGGTCATGATCGTGGTTGTCGTCTTGAAGCATGGGGGATCAACACTCAGGCTGAGGGAAAGGTTAAAGATTGAGGTGACAACATCAGGCAGTTCGTTGGCACATGCTCTGAGGGCCTGCACAGAGATCCTCCTCAGGGCCTTGTGTACCTGGCCAGATGATGCCGTTGGTGAGGGCGAGGAAGGATGGGCATGTGTGTGTAAACATTTTGTGTAGTGGATTGTTTAAAAGCAAGTGAAGATGGTATTGAGTTCATCCGGTAACACATTGGAATGTCTGCCAATACATTAATAAAGTACTGGCTCATTTTTGAGACAATACATCTAATAGAAATGTGTTTTCTATTTGTTGATTAAATTATTAATACACCTTCATTTACAGTGTTGTTCTTCCTCTCTACCTGTTCTACTTCTCATGTTGTCATCACTGCTCTTTCATTTGACTCCCCTCTATGTTCTCTCACTCTATTGACCTTTCTCTGTTCTCCTTGTTGACCTCTGTACCTGCTCTCCTCTTCCTCAACCATTCTCAATCCATTTCATTTCAACCATGAATTTCCCTTTGGAGATAAATAAAGTACATCTAATCTAATCAGGGGTGGGTAGTAACGAGTAATTAAGTAGTTTTTTGTGTAATTGTACTTTGAGTAATTTTTAAAATCAGTAATTTTACTCTTACTTAAGTACATATTGTTGGAAGTAATTTGCTTCTTTACATTTTAAATAGATTCCATTACAAAGTTAAAAGATATCCCTGGCCATATTGAAAGAGTTATTTGAGTTGAAGTCTGTGAAGGACAACAATTGTATCTTTGTATGCCTAAAGTGAAGGAGCTATCCAGCTTCCAATCATGGTATGCTAATGTCAGTGTTAGCAGTCAGCTAACATTAGCTAACTTGGTCAGTGTTCCTCATACATAAACATAGAAACCACAGCAAGTGCCACAAATTGACACACACACTCACCCAATAGAAGTAACTAAGTAACTTTTTATTCTGAGTACATTTTAAATGAGCTACTTTACTTTAGTAGATTTTTACACCAGTACTTTTACTTTAGTAAAATTTCATCAAGGTAACCATACTTTTACTTGAGTAGATTTATTTGGTATTGTTTCCACCCCTGAATATAATCTAATCTAATTACAGATACGACACTAACACAGGGTGATGGTATAGTCATACAACTATGACTAAATATAACCTGGTAGTGTTTTTAATGACTGTCAAATTTATTCATATCAAAAACCTGCACAGCATATTAACTGGTCAGTCTAAATTGCTCATAGGCGTGGATGTAAATGTGAATTGTAGTCTGTCTATTCAGTGTTGGCCCATTAAGTGACTTGTTCCATGGTGGTGAAAATAATTGCTTTATTGCAATACAATACAAATTTCCAGTGTCGTGTAACCCTCGAAGGCCTTCAAGACTTCTTCAAAACTTATATTACTGCCATACTGTTCACCATTGACAGTTACACCAAAAAACAAACAAATTTTATGGAGAACATTTGACTTTATCCATCATGTCAGTCAACAACTGAAGGCACTATTAAGTGTAACTGAGTAAGATACAGATAGCACCGGCATGTATTCAAAATACTTTATTAATCCCCCAAGGGGGAAATTCAAGTTTCAGTACACAGATTAAAAATAATAAAAATAAAAAAAATAAAAATTAGGGAAACATTGCTCTTATTACATCCATCATGCCAATATAGCCCTTCGAAAATGAAAAGAATAAAAAACTGTTGAGAATACTTGGAAAACATAGGGAATGCTTAACAATAAGATAAATGTACAAAAAGAATGAAGTGACCATTTGTGACAGCTCCTGGTATGCCACACAAAACACAATGGTGAGACAGAATTACTTCGGTCACAGTTCATCATCTGTTGAAGAATCGCTGTCGAGGTTTTCCTCTTCATCAGACGACTCCAACGACACCATTTGGAGTCCCAAAATCTGTTGATAGAGGGTATGTGTTGCAGCCTGCTGGTTTCGAATGTCCCACAATCTTCTCTTGAAAATGGAGAATAGCCCCTCTCGTCCTGTGTCCGTCAATGCATCGATGCTACCTGAGAATGTATGGCAGTAAGTTAAACTAGAAAATTTCGGAGAAATTTTGAGGCGTGGCCCATTAAGCCGCCCGTCAGCGCTGTGACCAGAGTGGCCTGCAGAGTCCTGAGGGGTGGGTTTTGGGCCTTTTTTGGTGGAATTTTATGGAGCCCCATTTAGGTCATAATTCAATGAATAAATGAATCTATTTATGAAATACAGGCGTTTATTATTATGAAATATTTCCCTTATTATGAAATGCATGTTTATTGTTATTAAATATTTCCCATTATTATGATAATGGTTTCGTTTTTCATAAGAATGAGCTTTTACATAATAATGGCTTTGTTTTTCATAAGAATGATTTGTGTGTCAATCACAGCAGAGGGGGCGGAGCCATTTATGTGATTGGCTGCTAGGTCATAATTCTTTTTTTTCTTAATAATTTAATTTTTTCCATTATAATGGTTTTTTATTCATGTTTCATAATAATAAACATGTATTTCATAATAATAAACATGTATTTCATAATAATGGATACGTATTTCATAATAATAAATGCCTGTATTTCATAATAATAGACTCATTTATTCATTGAATTATGACACAACGGGGTTCCATAGCCGCAAAGCCACAGAAGCTCCGCTCCTGCAGCTTCACTGTTCTACTTCAAACGGACTTCCTGCACTGTGTGTTTATTTATTATTTCTTACTTATTTAAACTTAATAGTTTTTTTTCCTGTTTCTTTCTTAAAAAAAAAAAGAAGAAACAAAGAAAGCGTACAATGTATAATTGCGTACGTAACAAAGAAAGATCTTAAAATGTTGAAGAAGAAAAAAAAAAAAAAAAAATACATTGACGAGCCAGAGATTCGAACTCCGACTCCCCGATTGGGAGTCGGTGTACCTAACCGTTACGCCACTAAACAGTACAGGACCTGGCAGCGCAGTAACAGTTTTTGTCTATCTATCAGTGCTGAGCCAGCCTCCGATCAAAGTCCGATTTCTATGCCCCCGAACAAACTAACTACTCTAATTCAAAAACGAAATAAGTTTTTGAAAAAATTCTTGAACCGTGAGCGCCACAAGGCTTTCAGGATTACAGGGATATATCTTTTGTTTCTGAAATGCCTATGGTTTTTAAATGACGGCAGTGTAAAAAAGATGAAACTTTTTTTCTTGTCAGACGAGAGAAATCAGAAATGTCCCCATTGAAATACAATGGAGCTGGGAAGGACCACCTTGAACTATAGGTTGATTTGACGGAAACTAAACACCACACAGACACAAAAGTTACATCATCGGAAAGAGGACAAAAATGCCTACGTTTTGATGTAATAAATTATGTAGGTTGAGCAAAAGGAGTGGACGTGAAAGAGGAAAAGGCACGTTTAAAAAGTCGGTTTCTTCTCCGCACTAAGCTTGAGTGAGAGATGACGTCACTAGAGTGAGAGCAGAGTCTGAAATAACTGTAAAATCATAAAACGTAAATCGCGATTTCTCAAAGACGGTAAATCACAACAATACACGGCTTCAGTATGTTATCGGTCAAAGTCTTGTGACCCGTTTAAACTTTGAATGGTGTCTCTGTGATGAAATATGGCCGTGCTAGACAGGTCCAAAGAGGGGTGGGTTTTGACCTTATTTTTCAGGAATGCCATTCATTTTCTATGGGACCAAAATTGACAGTTTTTTGGGATTATCGTGAAAACCGTTTGATGGAATGCCACCAAAAGTCATAGCACACCGATCCCGATCGAGCCGGTCGTTTTGATGTATTTTTTATTGGGCTTTTCTCAAAACTGCGGGCCGTGAAAGCCGTCAAAATTCTGGGAGAAACGGAAGAACTAAATATAAGAAGAAGAAGTAACGAGAACTAGAAAATTTCGGAGAAATTTTGAGGCGTGGCCCATTAAGCCGCCAATGAAGCCGCCCGTCAGCCGACCCAGAGTGGCCTGCAGAGTCCTGACCAAAACCTGATAGAAGACTTCTAGAATGTTGACCGTCTGTGCCAACATCAGTGTGTGACCTCAGAAATGCACTTCTGGAAGAATGTTGAAAAATCTCCAATAACACACTTCCTAGAAGTGTTGAAGCTGTTCATGCTGCAAAGGGTGGAGCCACATCATATGATTAGGAATGGGATGAACTAAAGCTCATATGTGAGTCAAGGCTGTGATTATTATTTATTATTTTAAACGTAAATCGAATCAATAGAATGGAGAAGGATCGGCCAATGAGCATGCAGGTCAACCACTGGTCCTGCCCAGTGGAAAAATATCATTATTATGTAAAAGCTCATTCTTATGAAAACTGAAGGCATTATGTAAAAGCTAATTCCTAGATAAAAAAGTAATTTAGTAATTTATCTACATATTATTATTATTATTTACATATCATTATTATGTAAAAGCTCATTCTTATGAAAACTGAAGGCATTATGTAAAAGCTAATTCCTAGATAAAAAAGTAATTTCTGAAATAAACTATTATACATTAAACTAAGATTAAATAATTATAAAAATATATTTCATAATAATTACAATTTTTTCATAATAATGGGACATATTTCATAATAATAAACATGTATTTCATAATAATGGATACGTATTTCGTAATAATAAACGCCTGTATTTCATAATAATAGACTAATTTATTCATTGAATTATGACCCAAACGGGGGTCCATAGTCTTTTGGCAAATCCCATTCACCATGGTTTCAGTTTCAATCTTCAATCAGGGCTGGATTGGGACCAAAAAATGGCCCGGGCATTTTTGGTCCCTGGCGGCCCCACCATACCCCGGGGACATACTGCGTTCACATCAACGCAGCACTGTAGCGCTTGTCTGATTAGCTGTCAGTGTCTCTTTCTTGAGTTTGTTTTGTGTGTCGTCGTCGTCCCGCCCCCCCCCGCCCTCGGAGATTTTTATGAGCCGGGTACCGGTCCGTTACCGTCGCGGTCAATAAAAACTATATAATTTTTTTTTTTTTTTTTAATGACAGACCTGGGTCGGCCCACAGATGTGCGTCGGCCCACCGGGCATTGCCCGGTACGCCCGATGGCCAGTCCATACCTGGTTTCAATACCGCCATAAAAATGCAATGAATGATTTCTGTGGTTTAAAGTTTAGTTTCTCTCCTGTATCGCTGTGTGTTGAAGTGAAACGTCCCGCATCAGACACTTTTACTATAAAACGCGTTCCAGCGCTGCAACAGAGAGCTGCAGCCTGGAGCAGAGAAGGAGCAGTCAAAAATAACAGTAAAAAAGCAAGAAATACACAAATAAATAACAACTGTAGTTGAGCCAACATTATATTGAAGCACTGAACTGCTGTTTCGAGGTAAACTCGCCTTTTTTTCAGACTTTAAAGCCCCGGGGCGGCGCACATAATAGAGACGGCTGTTTTGAGCACGAGCACGGCGAAGTCCGTCTTTATTACATTTTCACAAATCGAATAATGGTTTCACAGATCAGACACTGTGTTATAATGATTCTCTAGAGTCTGTAAATTAATCCAGTCCAGATTTGAGCAGTCTAAGTATAGTAGTTTTTGACCTGGAGCCTGCTGAATAGAAGGTTGGCGAATCGGAGGCTGACGAATCGGAAGCCAACTTCAGCGTGGTGCCGTGCGGAGCGCTGAGCACGGCGAAGTCCGTCTTTATTACATTTTCACAAATCGAATAATGGTTTCACAGATCAGACACTGTGTTATAATGATTCTCTAGAGTCTGTAGATTAATACAGTCCAGATTTGAGAAGTCTTAGTAGTTTTTGACCTGGAGCCGGCGAATCGGAGGCTGACGAATCGGAAGCCAACTTCAGCGTCGTGTGCGCTGTGCGGAGCGCTGAGCTTCGCTGTGCGATGGAAATCAGTTTCTGGCATAAATTAACTTCTTGTGCAAAACACCGGGACAAAACAAGCCAGCTTAGATCGCCCAGGAGACGTGGTCTGGCTGGCTTTAATTCCAAACCTGATCGGTCCGTTGGCTGGATTTAATTCGAGACCTGATCGGTCCGCTGTAGTCGTGCTCACAGCTCTGAGCTGTGCTGCTGTGTCACGTGACCAAAGAGGGCTGGTGTTTAAAGTTCCCATTCATTGTCTATGGGATTAAATTTCGGTGTTTTTCGCGATTATCGCGAAAACCGTTCGATGGAATGCCACCAAAAGTCATAGCACACCGATCCCGATCGAGCTGGTCGTTTTGATGTATTTTTTGTTGGGGTTTTCTCAAAACTGCGGGCCATGAAAGCCGTCAAAATTTTGACGGAAACAGAATAACTAAAAATAATAAT
The DNA here is from genome assembly GCA_018398805.1 of Hirundichthys speculiger. Taxonomy (NCBI): domain Eukaryota; kingdom Metazoa; phylum Chordata; class Actinopteri; order Beloniformes; family Exocoetidae; genus Hirundichthys; species Hirundichthys speculiger. Next base: position 9,032 of record JAGFBZ010000530.1, read on the forward strand.
AATAACGAGAATAAATATGTCGAATAGTAATAGTCGGGCTCCAATGCTTTGCATTGGGCCACGCCTAACTAGAAAATTTCGGAGAAATTTTGAGGCGTGGCCCATTAAGCCACCCGTCAGCGCGGTGACCAGAGTGGCCTGCAGAGTCCTGAGGGGTAGGTTTTGGGCCTTTTTTGGTGGAATTTTATGGAGCCCCTTTTAGGTCATAATTCAATGAATAATGAATCGATTTATTATGAAATACAGGCGTTTATTATTATGAAATATTTTCCCATTATTATGAAATGCATGTTTATTGTTATTAAATATTTCCCATTATTATGATAATGGTTTCGTTTTTCATAAGAATGAGCTTTTACATAATAATGGCTTTGTTTTTCATAAGAATGATTTGTGTGTCAATCACAGCAGAGGGGGCGGAGCCATTTATGTGATTGGCTGCTAGGTCATAATTCTTTTTTTTTTTCTAATAATTTAATTTTTTCATTATAATGTTTTTTTATTCATGTTTCATAATAATAAACATGTATTTCATAATAATAAACATGTATTTCATAATAATGGATACGTATTTCATAATAATAAACGCCTGTATTTCATAATAATAGATTCATTTATTCATTGAATTATGACACAAACGGGGTTCCATAGCCGCAAAGCCACAGAAGCTCCGCTCCTGCAGCTTCGCTGTTCTCACTTCAAACGGACTTCCTGCACTGTGTGTTTATTTATTATTTCTTACTTATTTAAACGTAATAGTTTTTTTTTTCCTGTTTCTTCTTAAAAAAAAGAAGAAAAAAAGAAAGCGTACAATGTATAATTGCGTACGTAACAAAGAAAGATCTTAAAATGTTGAAGGAAAAAAAAAAAAAAAAAAAAAACATTGACGAGCCAGAGATTCGAACCCCGACTCCCCGATTGGGAGACGGCGTACCTAACCGTTACGCCACGAAACAGTACAGGACCTGTCAGCGCAGTAACAGTTTTTGTCTATCTATCAGTGCTGAGCCAGCCTCCGATCAAAGTCCGATTTCTATGCCCCCGAACAAACTACTCTGATTCAAAAACGAAATAAGTTTTTGAAAAAATTCTTGAACCGTGAGCGCCACAAGGCTTTCAGGATTACAGGGATATATCTTTTGTTTCTGAAATGCCTACGGTTTTTAAATGACGGCAGTGTAAAAAGATGAAACTTTTTCTTGTCAGACGAGAGAAATCAGAAATGTCCCCATTGAAATACAATGGAGCTGTGAAGGACCACCTTGAAGTCTAGGTTGATTTGACGGAAAACTAAACACCACACAGACACAAAAGTTACATCATCGGAAAGAGGACAAAAATGCCTACGTTTTGATGTTTAAATTATGTAGGTTGAGCAAAAGGAGTGGACGTGAAAGAGGAAAAGGCAGGTTTAAAAAGTCGGTTTCTTCTCCCACTAAGCTTGAGTGAGAGATGACGTCACTAGAGTGAGAGCAGAGTCTGAAGTAAACTGTAAAAATCATAAAACGTAAATCGTGATTTCTCAAAGACGGTAAATCACAACAATACACGGCTTCAGTATGTTATCGGTCAAAGTCTTGTGACCCGTTTAAACTTCGAATGGTGTCTCTGTGATGAAATATGGCCGTGCTAGACAGGTCCAAAGAGGGGTGGGTTTTGACCTTATTTTTCTGGAATGCCATTCATTTCTATGGGACCAAAATTGACAGTTTTTTGGGATTATCGTGAAAACCGTTTGATGGAATGCCACCAAAAGTCATAGCACACCGATCCCGATCGAGCCGGTCGTTTTGATGTATTTTTTATTGGGCTTTTCTCAAAACTGCGGGCCGTGAAAGCCGTCAAAATTTTGACGGAAACAGAAAAGTCGGATAGTAATAGTCGGGCTCCAATGCTTTGCATTGGGCCACGCCTAATAAATATGTCGGATAGTAATAGTCGGGCTCCAATGCTTTGCATTGGGCCACGCCTAATGATATTCACTACATGTCATTTCCAAAGACATGAGGAAAAAAAAAGGACTTACTTTGCACATTGGTGCCTTCAGAAAGCTCTTGAATCAGCTCCTGAATCAATTGTGCCATTCTCTTCAAATATTCGCAGTGTTGTTTTACTTCACGCACCAGGATTATTTGCTCCTCTTTCAGTCTGGTGACCAGCATGACCTTGTCATAAACCTCTCTCTTCTGTACCATGTCACCATGACCTGTAATTCAAATTGTTAGAAATAATCATAATAATGTCAGAAGCATATTTAATGTCTTTTAATCCAAATACTTACATTCCCATTTCCACGAGTAGTTATCCTCAGCCAAGAGCTCATTGGGAGGAGGTAGTTTCTCATGCTGACCCACAAGAGCATTGTACTGAGTTATTGCCTCTTCCAGTGCTTTCTTGTCATCAGAAATCTTTTTTCGGATGAGATGTCTCCGCTTGTTGCCATCTAGAATATGAATCCCCAGACCCCCCCCAAAAAAAACCTTAAAGGGATATTATGGCATACATTTAAGCTAGTGTCAAACACCGACATTACACTGAGTTAGAACTAGAACCCCCCCCCCCCATTGAATTTTGCCAGCTGCTTGTTTCTGTAGATCCAGCTCAATGGCTATCGCCATCATCCATGATCAAGTACTTTTTAGATTAACAAATGAGTTACTTTTGCAATCCAGAGATTAGTTAAGAAATTGTGACATGTTCTAAGAAATAGACATTATTGGATGCATTTCGTTTCCTCACCAGTCTGACGATACAGTCGAAATTTCCGTTGTTTAATGCTTAGGTAGAGTCCTTCAATGGTTTTTTGCAGGTCATTGTGACTTGTCCCTTGTAAAGACAGGCATAACATTAATTCATACCAATCTATGTTTACAGTAACTGATTGTGCTCTCTGGTGTAAAAGCACCTAAGGAGTTAATTTTTAAGTGCAAAAACTTGATATTTTGGTAGAACTTTACCTGCAGTCCAGCCCTGGACATCAGCCACCCACTGCTGGACAGTGTCCTCCTGGAGAGACAGCCGTGTGGTGACTTCCTGGAGATCCTTTGCTGCTGCCTCGCCAATCCTCTGTACAGTCTGTAAAAGTAAATATTGATGTTTTGAAATGCTGCCACATATTTAATAAAAAGCAACTTATAGTGGTCTGGTTAGTACCTTTTTATATCTTTTGGCCAATGTTTGGTCGAGGTGTTCAGCCTTCCTCCTGTTCCACCCAATGGCTTGTACTGCAAGGATGTCTGTGCGAACTTGAGAGAAAATGCACAGTAGGACAGGAACACATCAATGAATGGATGGATGTAAGCCAAATTCACAGTCAAAACATTAAAAATCTCAACTTACCAGCTTTGGACATATATTTGGAACAGATCCTCCCCATTTCAACTACAGAGTTATTTGAATGTTAACATTAGAAAAATATCCAGAAAAGCAGGGTGAGGGACAGGACTGAGAATAATAATTCTTTGTGCAAATTATAAGAAGTTTGAAGTTGTCTTATTACCTCACACATCCAGGAGTGTGCTTTTGCATGCATGCATGACTGACAGGAATGGATGCATGTCTAGCAGATCTGCCAATTCTGGACAGTGACCCACAACTCTCTTCAGATATGGCCAGTACTTGCAGACCACATCAGAGCAGAAGAAAGTTACGTTGTTAGACGCAAGTTCCTTTTGGAGATACAGTGGGTACGCAAATATTTCGCCCCGGAACATATTTAGTCCCTTCAGTAGGAAGCCATGGCGACAGACTGCGACCTCAACGCCCTCTTCATCAATTTTGCTCGCCGATTTGTTGGAGGCTTCTCGTGCTGCTAACCACTGGCCAGCTCCACATCTCCCTTTTCCAGGATTCTAAATAGTTTAGGATAAATACAGACAAGATTTTAAAAGCATGACCGCAGCTGTAAGTATTTGTAAAGTGACATGTTACTGTATCATAATTTCAACATTTAATTAACTGACTGCACAAAACAATTTTCTCTAAAAGTTATACATTTGTACAATATGTAGAAATACAAAATCAAAATTACATGTCCAGTTGTCCCATGGATGTAGTCCACAAACGCTGAAACATCAGCATCTTTGGAAAAAAAACACCCCATCAAAAAATCCAACAGGTCTGTAAAACATAAAAAACACAGAAAATTAAATTATACAGTTACAAGCCATTAATAGGAACTTCTGTGTAACATAATGCAATCCAATACAACAGCTCTGCAATTATTTCTACTTTCAAAAGGCTTAGACATTTTTTTTAAACATCATAAAGATGATGATTCTACATTTTATATTATCAAGATGGTGTGAGGTGTGAGTATTGATAGTGGAATGTCTTGCATTCATGCATCTTCAAATGTGTTCTTAAAAGGGGACCATTACGCTGTTCCAGCTTTTCAGACTCATATGCTCAAAATGTTAGACTGTTACTTTAGAGGATGTGGAAGTGCCATATCATGAGGTAGGTGTGTGTGTTGAAGTAATCCCCAGGGGCAGTTCCAGGCAGCTCTGAGCAGCTGCAAATGCTCAAGTCTGGAGAGTGGGGTGTTGTGATGTCACAACTCCCGCAGAATTGTTTGTTTTGGTTTGGGAAAGAGAATAAAAATGCCCCCTCCAAACATTCTGGGCACTTCGAGTCACTGTTGCAGGTCCCCAGCAACAATATTTCACCATGGCGTTATTATAGTGTAATGTAAATACGGTTGATGGGCATCGGAAAAATGGCAGAATAACATTGTCCTCAATGGAGGAGCAGCAACAATGTCCGACCTAGCAACAGTAACTAGGGAGGGGGGGCGGTGCTTACCGAAAGGTCTATAGCATTAGCAGACCCTGAGGTTGGCCTACATTCAATACAAGTGTGGGTGCAGGATATAAACTAAGCCACATCTCCGGTTGTGTTGCTGTCTGAAACGTATGCCCCGCCCCCTTTTGATTCGGATTGGTCAGTATGGAGAAAGTGACATTGACGAGTGTCAGGCTGTTCAAAAAAAAATTTCAACTATGAGTGCCTTGACAAAAAAAAAGTTAGCGCAGAGAGTGTTTTTCTGCTGAGGGCACTGACTACTGTGAGCACCAAACTCTATTGGATTAGAATGGAAAATCGATTCTTTGGTGGACACAGCCCCTTAATAATGCCAAGCAGAAAGTGTGCATTCTCATTTGTAAACTGTTCTATTTGAAACTTCTGACTTGCAACTCTGAATTCAAACTTCCGAGTACAAATGGAACACACCATGAATCTGAGTGTTCCAAAGGGACGCAGAGTGGATGAGTATACAGACAGCTTGTATCTGATAAGTATGGAGATTTTTTTATTGATAGAAACTTTAAATAGTGCCCCACAGGGTCCAATAACACATTAAAAGTCCCTGAAATGCATAATAGGTCCCCTAATTATATTTTTACCCAAAGTAGTATGTTAATGGAGTGGACACAATCTAAGGAAAGCTAGTCAAAATAATCTACCTATAATACAACTATAAAAATGTTAAGAAAACACACATACCCTGGTTGACTCTTGAACCGGTAGAGTTTTCGGTTGCCATCCACGGCAACAGCCAACATTGAGGGAGTGCATGCAGGGCACTGAAAGTGCTGCACCTCACACAATTTCTCCACCTCAAATTTGGCATAAGTCCACTCTAAAAAGGCCTTTTGCATGGTGTCCCCACATATTTTGCCACTCTAACAACAAAAATGAAAAATATGACATAGCAACACAATACCATACATTTTTTCCAAGAAGTGGGTAAGTAGTTCCATCTCATACTCACCCGACCATAGAGTTTCGTTCGGTGGTCAAGCATGCTGATGAAAGCTTGACGGGACATGGCTGGCGCAGTGATCTTGAGATCCTCATATGTTGTGAATAAATTCACATCATATAAGGTCTCAAAATTTACTGTGGCTGGCCAGTAGCCACAGTCAACAAGATCATCCATCCCTGGTGACCAACTCTTTCCACAGGAGCAGGTGGCAGTTGGAAGTAACAGATTGTATCTTCCTGTAAATTGAGAAAAATCACTTAAACAAGCAAATAAAAACACCATATCAAAGAAAAAAAAACAAACTAAAAATTCCTTGCCATTAATTCCAATCAATATCACCGGCTTTCCCTTGGAAAGAGTTGTTTGCCCATTGGTACAATCACAGGAGGGAAGCGTGATTGGTAAAAAACACTCTAAGAAGGAAAGAGTAGAGATTATTTGATCAAGATTTAGTTCCACCCACAAAGACATTTGTACATATACATCCCTGGTACTGTACAAATCCATAGGATCATTTTAAGAAAGATAGAACATTACAATTACCACACTATATCACAAATCCTGCTTGTGGGCCCACACCTGCTACATTTTTTTTCTTCTTCAAAGAGCACACTGAAAATTACCAGAAAATGGATAATTTTGCACAGTGAAGTCATACCTGATTTTGCCTGTTGTGCTAATAAACCACTAGTAGAATTTTTCTTTATAAGTACCTTTTTCATTGAAGGTGAACTTTCCTTCATAATCCGTGATGTACGTGTTCGGGGGTAGCGGCCTGCGGAATCCCTCCACCATGGCTGTTCTGTTGTGGAGAACCATAGACTCGTGCACGCAGAGATCACATGCCGTGCAGTACAGGGTTCTCGGCATGCAATCTCTGCACATCACCACAGCCTTTTCTTGTTTGCAGTGTAGGCAAACTCCCTCATTAGTTTTTTCTGACGACAACATATAGTTGACCATCATTGGCCTCAACATTGTCCATCTCTCAATGGAGGAAGTTTGCCTATCCTTCCAAACGGACAAAGGTGGCTCTTCGTTAGGCACATCCAAGAGGTCCTGAACTTCTTTGATGAGGGAGTCTAGAAAATGAAAAGCAAAGTTAAGATTTAAAACAACATGAAATCTAGCTAAACCACTACAAGACAAGTGAGAAAACAAGCAAAAAATTAACCTAAGTTTTGGACGGTCTCGGTCTCCCTCTCCTGTCCACTTGTGGATGGCTCCATGCTTTCGGAGGTTGCTGAAAGAGTGTCAATATTGTAGATAGATAGATAGATAGATAGATAGACAGATAGACAGATCTCACACACACCTGTGGCTGAGCCGCGCCGTCGCTTCTCCCCAGCCCTACTTCTTTTTGGAAGAGGTCGGCCTTCCTCATCCTCTTCAAGCCAAACATGGCATGGGGCCTCCGTTTTTGCCTCTTCTGCTTTATCCTTTCGACAGAAAATATGTCATTTGTATACACCCCAGCCCTAATGTTATGCTCACGTTAATGCTAGTGTATCTTGTGCAAATATTTTGACAAATTGTAAGTTACTAGCCTACGTAATTTTAAACAACTACACAATTTTTAATGGAATATTTAATTAAAAGTTCTGCAATGCAGTGATAACTGATGCATTTATATTGAGCTGTGTTTAAAATCCCCCTTGTCTGAGGAACAGAGTTGGACCTGCAGCATTAAATAAATTAAATAACGAAACTGTTAGTAAATACTAGTCAGTAGCTTACGAGCTAACGTTAAGCCACAGTTGACCAGCAGCTGTTCCAGCTCACAGTCGGGACAGTAAGTTAACTGACCAAACCAAACTTGACACCGTTTGATATTTCAACAGTTTATTGTCCCAGAAGGCCAACATGTAGAAGCACATCCTCACGTGTTCCTGTACGTGTCTATTTTCTATTTGTGTCCGGTTTGTTTACATGATTTTCGGCGCACATGCTTACGTCACAGCAATACCTGGCGCATCTGCTGACGCAACCACGTCCAGAAAATTACCTTGTCCCGAGTTCTCCATAGACATATAAAGAGTAGACGCCGCATTGGCTGAGAATATTCTATTACTCTTAAACCCTTTATTAATATTAAAATATGCCGAACCATGTGTCCTGTATCATAGCTACATGTATAAAGTTTGCAGCAAAAAAAAACCCCGCGTGACAATCAGTTTAGTATTCAGCGAGTTCTGATTAATTAAATGCGCTGTCTATGGAGTTCTCTACTCGTCTATATAACAAACTGTTCGGAAGTTAATTAATGTTTTAAGAAAAAACCTGTACGCTCATCTGTCTTCACTTACTTTACATTCTTCCAACAGCAGATCAGCCAGAAATATGTCGTCGCACTCTTCCAGTGGATCCATCGTTAGTGCAGAGGTGGTCCCAAAATGGCAGCTTTTCAAGCTGGGGGCTGGGCCTTTTAAATCAGTTTTTTTTTTTTTTTTTTTTTAACTTTATTAACAACTCGACAAACCTATATAAAAACACAGAGGCTTCGCTGCCCAATTAATTACTCTACATGTTGTAAACATAAGTGAAATGATGACAATTAATAAAAAAAAAATGTCTTATTATTATTGCTTACGCTGCACCCCTGAAAAATAAAACCACCACATACAATAAACGATCTGGCGAGCTGTCAAGCCAGAGATAATTCATTACCAAAAAAAATGTTTACATTGTCCAGTGTCCAATATATTCTAAGGAACATATATGTATGGATAATTATTTATAGGTTGCATTTACGCAGCATAAAATTAATTAATTTAGTGATTGCCTTGTCAAATAAAAGGTATAATAAAAAAACAACATGCTTTTTTTGGAGCGAGCAATAATTTCCGGGTTGCCTCACACAAAAACACAGGGGTGATGAAATTCAAAGAAGAAGAAATGTGTCACCCTGGGGACACTAAAAGCCGTTTTATGTTGTTCTATGTTGAAATAATATCATCTACAGTTACACAAAATTACACAAATATCTTAACAGTTCACACAACTACCTAATATTAAGAGTAATTAAAATAGCATATAAGCCACTTGGTTTCGTCCATAACGGCGCACATAGCAACCGGCATAGCAACGGGAGTAAACGTAACACTGACACGATTTCATAGCAAGACCTGCAAGTTTCATCGTAATAACTAACAAACCAAAGATCATATTCATCAACTGAACAAATATTGTGAAATTTCAATATATATTTCTTGCTAGAAATATGATAAAATCTGCTTTTCATGGCGAAACTATCTTAAAATATTGCAATTTAGACCGAGAATCAAAGAAATGGCAGCCATTTTATTTTTCCTCCACAGCCGAAAACTTGAAAGTCACGTGACAGAAACGAAACCTAACGAAACCTATTAAAATGAATGGGCCACGGAACGCGTTCACATCTCACGTTTTAGGAGGGCAAATTGTAACATTGCCACGTTTTGCAATGTGGACGAACGTAGCCTCTACCACGTTTTCCTGTGAGACTGGGTTGAATATACCTACTTCTGTCTAGATGGAAAATAAATCTAATTTTAAATGGTCAGCTGGATCTTCATGTGTACCGGCTTCACTGATGTCTGTGAATTCTTACCTGCTGAAGATTCTAGATCTTCTAGAGCTGCTGGGATTTCCTGGGCTGAAGGAAGCTGCTGTTCTGCACGTGTCTCCATCTCTGATCTAGAAAGCATAATGCATCAGGGTTAGTGTCTGAACTGGTTCATCGTTTTTCGGCCGTATTGAATGGATTCTCCTGTGATCTGGGCCAATTTCAGTGTTACGGCATACTGTGATTTTCAAGAGCTTAAAAATCTCAAACACAAGTGAAATGAAATGAAAATGTCCATGTGAAACTTCTGTAACTTTACTGCTCTCCATGTCTGTTTTAGTTTTTCTGCCTGTTTTTCTCCCAATTCTCTTCCTGATATGCATAAGACCTTGGAGAGTTCCTACGCATTCGGCCTTGAGCAGGGCTGGACTGGGACCAAAAAATGGCCCGGGCATTTTTGATCCCTGGCGGCCCACCATACGCCGGTGATCAAAAATGCTGCATGTTGTATACTATGTGCACATAGTGAAGTTTCAAAAATTAAAATAAATTATTTATCATGCATTTCAGCAAAGCAATGTTTCACTAATATTTTAACACACTTAACACTGTAAATTGGACACCAAATCTACTCAAAGCATTATTTGACAACAAAGACTAAACACACACACGCACACACACACACACACACACACACACACACACACACACACACACACAGGTGATCACCTCCAAATAGCTATTCTGACCTCAATCTCTCCCTGCTGCTGGGTCTCATCTCTCTCCTCCTCCTCATCCTCCTCCTCCTCCTCCTCCTCCTTCTCCCTCTCCTCGTCCGCTTCTTCTCCGACAACCACCTGTTCACTCGACGGCCCTGCGGCCGACGGCCCCCCGCCCCCCGCCCACGAGCTTGTGGTTCAAAACATTTCCGTGATTTTGGCACATTTTGCTGCATCCACTTTTAATTTTTTTTGTCTCCGTTCTCTGAGCTTTTCTGCTCCTCCCTTTCGCTTTTGTGCTTTTTTCTCCATTTCCATACTCATCCACGAGCCACCACACTCTCCGGTCAGGCCAAACAGCAAAATTTGGTCAGGAGGGATGGGAGGAGCGGGCCAATGAGAGCTGAGAAATTTCATTGGACTAGCCCAATGTCCGTCAAGAAAATCAACCAATGGGCCACTTCGTGTCTTCGCAAGGTCCCGCCCCGCCTCCACCCCCCAGATTCAGATAAGAGAAATTGTTTCAGGCCAGGCTGACATGAGATTCCGTCTGCCTTTTAGTCCTTGCTGGTTTTCATCTTGGTGGGAATTCATCCAAAAAGCAGAATTTCAGGTCAATTCTCCCTGAGCAGAGCATGTAGTTTCCCCAAGTTGGGATCCATTTTCGCAATGAGTTCAAAAATCATCCCTTGTCTGTGATTCACATTCTGAATAACATCCAATTTCCGATTCAGCTCGTCAAGCTTACCAGTCTCGGTACTCACAGCACGGCTCACAGACACACACACGGATACCAGGTCCGGGATAGCAGCATCCGTGCGCTTATTTTTCCGATACATCAGGTAACCGCCAACTCCAAACAGCAGAAATTCCGTGATCATAAATCCAAATATATTATGCAATATATATCGATATTTTATCGAGTATCCATTCTTCAGCCATGGGTATCGATATTCTGAGCTTCTTTCAAAACCCCCGTGTTCCACCTTTAAAAGCTTGCAAGCAACAATTTGCACTGTTTGTAAAATCACTTTGTCCCTTTAAAATCTTTCAGAAAATGATGTTAATGTAATGTAAGATGAATGTCGATATATTCGTATCGTGTATCGTGTATTGTATCACATCGCGAGATTAGTGTAGCCCTACATGTGAGCAACATGTGTTAATGCAATAAAATAAATGTCGGCATTAACAAATAAACCTTTTAGTATGTGTTGTAACGTTGAGAACGTTAAATCCAATTGTTATAAAATAGTGAATGGAAGATAGAGGATGCTAACAAATGTTCAGGTTCTGGACTGTATGTGAGGACCAGATCAGGGATGTGATTAAAGCAGTGTGTCAGTTTGTAAACTTTTTGTGAGATGCCAATCAATTCTAAAAGAGATGTAAAGACTAATTTAAGGCAGTCACTGTCAGCATCCATGTGAATGTTAAAGTCACTCACTATGACGACTTTGTCTGAGCTGAGCACTAAACCAGTTAAAAAATGTGAGAACTCAGACAGAAACTCCAGATCAGCACCAGCAGGTGGCCGGTACAACACCACACCAACAAGACTGGCTTTTCTGATTTCTGGCTCTGGATGGTTAAACTAAGACTAAGGCTTTTGAACATATTATAACCACATTTAGGTTTAGTTTTAACTTGAAGGCTGGAGTTATAGACGGTTGCTACTCCTCCACCTCGACCTGTGCTTCAGGGAATATGATCATTAATATCCAGATGGCGTAGCCTCATTTAAGCTGCCGTACTCTTCCTCCTGTAGCCACGTCTCTGATGAACCCTCATTTTATTGTTGCATTGTCCCTCTGTTGTTCTTATTTTATGGTGTATTTGTTTATCTGTAAAGTGTCCTTGTGCGACACTTTGTATATGACATCATACCCAAAACGGGCTTTAGACAGAATTTAACATTATATCCTGTTGATCATACCATTCACATACCTGTCGGTTAACTCGCGCCAGAAACCAGGAGTGGTCAACACTTCTGCTACACACCTTGTCAGGATTAATGCATCGGTCAGTGCTAAATTATTATTTATCATATATTTCTCTATTGTGGTTATTGTTTGTTTTATTATTGTTTTTATCTTATTTTATTATTATTTGTCCATTTTTGTCTTTATTTCTATTTTTCACTTTTCACTTGCTGCTGTAACAATGTAAATTTCCCCATTGTGGGACAATAAAGGAATATCTTATCTTATCTTATCCACTACTGTAAAGTTTAATTTGAAGATGGAAACATACTGTTATGAGAGCTTATGTAATAGTCATGGCTCACTGCAGGAACACATCTATAACACTGCAGGCTCAGGTGTTTATTATTACACACATCTACAAGTCTGATATGAAATGAAATGAAATGTATGAGATGAATGAGGCTTCAATCCTCCATCTCACCATCTGTGCCTCTAGTGTCTCTGTCTCCAAACCGTTCGTGTGCAAGGATCAGAATTTACATACAGGCGTATACATTCTCCTGTCAAGTTTTTTATTTTTTTATTTTAAAGTTCAGTCTTTGCGTGGAAATTGATGTGCTCAACTTTCAGGCTCTGTTTTGTGCATATGCAACATCGATAAATGTTTCTGATGGTGAGCTGTCGTTTGATTGATCAGCGTTTGTAGCTTTACCTGATTCTACTTGATGTAGTAGGGCTGGGCGATTTTATCGATTCTGCGATATATATCGATATTTTATTTCCCCAGGGAGTATCGATAGTTCAGCCGCAGGTATCGATATTCTAAGCTCCCTTCTAAACCGCCGTGTTCCACACGGGTGCTCTTCCTGCAAAGTGCAGGAAGATCCATTAAGTCCTCCAGCCGCTAGTGTCGCTGTAGAGCATTTCTAACCAGTTATCCAGAAGCTTCTTTCTCTTCCAGCTAGAGCTGAGCCAGTCAGGAGAATTGCGGCGAGTATAAACCCAGCGCTTGCATACTTAAAAGCAGATGTGTAGGAGCAGTTTGGTTTTAAAAAGAAAAAGGAAAGCGAAGATTTATACAAAAGTATGGCGGTTTGCTAGCTGTGTCACACAAATGTGAAGTGCTCTGGAAATACCACCAACCTGCGAGCCCACCTAAAACGTCACCACCCGGACAAGCTAATGCTAACTGCTAAACTCAAGAAGTTGCGTCGCGACCCGAAACAAACCACGCTGGACAGTGACGGCGGTTGTTGCCACCAGTTTTCATCTACTTCACCTAGGTCACAGAAAATTACGGAGTCCATTGCTACTTTATTTGTCAGGATTTGAGACTGTATTCAGTGGAAAACGCCAGCTTTAGGCGCATGGTGAACACGATGGAGCCCTGCTATACTATTGTCTTTTATTCATTTTGTCCAGCATTTGCAAGCTGCCTGTCAGCCATATAATGTGAAGTTGATGCTTTCAGTTCAATTAAATCAAACAAAGTAATTGGAACACTCACAAGATGTCACCAAAATCACTTTGTCCCTTTAAAATCTTTCGGAAAATGACGTAAATGTATTGTAAGATGAATATCGATATATATCGTATCGTGAGCCGAATATATCGTATCGTATCACATCGTATCGCGAGATTAGTGTATGGCTACAGCCCTATGATGAAGTGAAAACATTTATTTTTTTTTTAATCCAGCCTGGCACAAATGTCCATCCATTATCTTCTGCTCAACCCGTAGTTGGGTCACAGGGGCAGCAACCTAAGCAAAGAGGTCCAGACCTCCCTCCCTCCAGCTGCCTCCACCAGCTCCTCTGAGAGAACAACATGGTGCTCCCAGATCAATCGAGACATAATCTCTCCAGCATGTCCTGGATCTGCCGGGTGGCCTTCTCATGCCTGAAACACCTCTGCAGAGAGGCGTCCGGGGGTCATCCTAACCAGATGAACCACCTCAACTGGCTCCTCTCCATGTGAAGGAGCAGCAGCTCTACTCGGAGTCTCCTGAACGACTGAACTTCTCCTCCTATCTGTGACACCTGTTCACACCACAGCAGACGCTGCACCGACCTCCCTCTCGATCTCCTGCTCCACTCAGGAGCAGATGAGCAGGAGGACAAACGTCATGGACGCAAAATCTAATCATATAGACCAAAACCGTTTTTGTATCTGGCTGTAAGTAAGTTTATTTCTGCTTCAAAGTTGGGCATTTTAACGTGAGGATGGTTGGTGAGCAGCATCTAGTGGTCAGGAGAGGAACTGCAGCTTTTCATCACTCAGCCAAGGCTTCAACCAGGAAGTGGGGATGATGGTGCTTGGTTTGACCTCAAACTTTTGAGCAATAAGTAGAACAGCAGGGCTGCAGCACCACAATTTCTCCAGGAGCTGCTCTGTCCAGTCAGCTGGAACCGCCACCACTCAAAGCCTTTGTGTTTAACCAGTGATCATCAACTAGCTGCCGCCGCTCTCACGGAGGCTGGATGATAAACAGGTCAACAGTTGGTTTCACTGCATCCACCTTCCTCAAACCGCAGACGCGTGACTGTAACAAGTCAAAGTATAAACTCTGCGTCCGTTACCTTCACCTGGAGGTCCTCGCGGAGAAAATCATCTGCTCCACAACAAGCAGGTCCGTCAAAGTAAACTTAAGGAAGTGACTTTCAGATAAACGTTTGTGACGCAGTTACATAACAGCAACCGCAGATGTTTTTGATGTTTAGACACGTAGACGCGCCCCTGAGTGTTGCTGCAGATAAGAACTGCCGTCACGCCAGACCTCTTTGAAATATTTGAATCCACTTTAAAATCACTATACTAAGACTACTTGACAAGGTTAAGAAATAAAATATCCTAGTTTCCACAGACTCGTTCCACTTCAGACCAATAGTATCCCAACTGGGAATGTCACTCAACAAGTTTCAGCCCAATATGATGTGGTATTTCAAAATAAAGTGAATTTATACATGAGTTTGATGTCACTTTATTTTGAAATAGCACATCAGATTGGGCTGAAACTTGTTCAGTGACATTCCCAGATGGGATAGAATAGAATAGTACTTTATTAATACGTCACCGGGGAAATTCAGTCGTTACAGCAGCACAGGTTGGACAAATAACAATTTCAACAGGGCTTGGAGAAGTACTTGTAAAAAAAAAAAAAAATAGGCAAAAAAATAATATAAAATGTTTATATAGCTCTCAAAAAATATACTAAAAAAATTAAATTGTTAAACATAAGCTATATACACACTACTATTGGTCTGAAGTGGAATGAGTCTGTGGAAACTAGGATATTTTATTTTTTAACCTCGTCAAGTAGTCTTAGTATAGTGGATTTTTACGCTAATAATAGCGATTATTGTAATTTCAACAGCAAAACGGCACAAATATTTCAAAGAGCGCTGGCGTGACGTCAGTAGATAAGAGGTGGTCTCGAGCCTGCTAGCAAAACAAAGAAAAGCTAACTATATACTGTATCTACATATATATGAATATATATACACACATAAATGTATGTATGTATGTATGTGTGTGTGTGTGTGTGTGTAGATGTATGTATATATGCATATGTACATAAGTAGTTTTGTTTTTCTCTACTCAGTTCTAGAAATGAAGATGGTGATTTTAACTTCTACTTGATCATTAACAACGTTGACATTGTTGTCCTGGTTTATTGTCCTGGCTGGTAAACTTTAATTAAAGTTATAAATTCATATAATAATTCTACAGCTTCTGAATGTTGATGACAAGTTTTTTTGTTTGAAATTAGCATATCAATTTAACCTGTCAATAAAGTGGTTATATTGCCTTTTTATGTTAACAAATACAATATTTTTAAAATCAGATTCAGCCAAATGTGATGCTATGACCTTAAAACTAGACTTGATCTACTCAGTTCTTATTTAACTTGATTTGCTACCTGTAAAATCACACATACTCTCAAGCTAACCATTATCTTTAAATTCAAGTTTTATTTGTCAAATACACAATCATACACAGCACAACAGTTACCTTTGTACGACTGTCCCATTTTATTAAGACTAAAACTTAATGATATAGAAAAATTGTATTAAAAGTAAACTGAATTCAAATAAAGACAAATAAATTGAAAATAATTACATAAAAATTAAATAAAACAAAGTAGAATATATTCCTAAAATAAGGTGACCAGTGAAATAAAGTGATAGTTACAACAAATGATACGAAGTAAAGTCAAGCTTTATTGTCATGTTGTGTCTCACAAGTCCACATTGCTACATAAATAAGTATAAACAGACGAAATTCAGGACTATACAAGGACTTTATATAATACTGTACAACATTGTGCAAAATATTGTGCAAAAGAGGTATTTAAGGTTAAAAAGCAGGTGTGCAATATGGTACTTGTGGTATTGCGGTACATTCGAATGTAAACATGTTTCCTTATTGAGTCCTGGTAACAATGTTTATAAGAAAAATGTCTGGTACATGTAGAGAGAAGACCCACTAGTACACGTCCTCTACCTTCATCTGCAGATAAACGTGCATCATTGGTGTTGTAGAAAGATGAACTCTTCTGTTTCATATCAGTGCCAGTTGAATGCAGCTGTGAGACAGAGGGAGCTGCTGTACTTCTACTAACAGACCACTAGATGGAGTAATGGAGCTGCAGTTCAGCATCCACACAACAAACACTAAAGTTAGAAACACTGATGCACACTGATGGTCTTTGATGAGGTTTCTTCTTAGATTTTTTCACATAAATGAACAAAATATTTTCTAAAGTTATTTTTGCTGTATTTTCAATTATTATGAATAGAAAATAGCTTTATCGTGGAGTAACATTGGTCATAAAAAATAGGACTTTTAATTTTAAAAGGTGATATAGGCTTTGATGTTATTTTTTATTTTGAAATACATATGAACCAATATTTTAGTCACAGAACATAGATAACATAACAGGGAAATTTGACACTTTTATCCTCTAAATGAGCTCATTTCAAATTTGATGCCTCCTACAGGGCTCAAAAAAGTTGGTACAGGGACAACAAATGGCTGAAAAAGCAAAAAAATTGTAAAACAATTCAGTATCTATCTGTATTCGTTATTCAGTAATGAATGAAGATAATTGATTGGGCCGCCTGCTCCAACCACTGCAGCCCCACGTCCCTTTTATAGCTAATCATGTTCCAGACCTGATACCAATTAACTTGCTTGATACTTGCTAGATACTGAATTGTTTTACAATTGTTTACTTTTTTAGCCATTTGTTGTCCCTGTACTAACTTTTTTGAGACCTGTAGGAGGCATCAAATTTGAAATGAGCTCATTTAGTGGATAAAAGCGTTAAAATTTCCCATTTCAAAATTTGCTATTATCTATGTTCTGTTGTGAATAAAATATTGGTTAATGTGTATTTCAAAATAAAAGATAACAGCAAAGGCTATATCACCTTATAAAATTAAAAGTCCTATTTTTTTCTGACCAATGTTACTCCACAATAAAGCTATTTTCACACTAAATGTTACTAATTAAATTTGACATATGTATAATAATTTGAAATACATCTAAGATAATTTTAGAAAATTATTATGTTCATTTATGTGCGAAAATCTAAGAAGAACGCTGTTTTTCTTGCTTTTGTATTTTTGGTATGTTGTGTCGTGTTTCGTGGAAGGATGTCGCCATCTTTTTCAGGGTTATTAAACATTTTAATTCATGTTAAAGCAGACTGAATCACCGAGAACGATGGTGATGCTCTGAACTGGTTATAATCACATTTATGTGTTATACTGGAGTAAAAATTATGTTCTAAATATTTACGTCAACAGTCATATTGGTTACCTTCTACAGAACAAGCACACATAAAGAAATGCACAGAAATGTATCGAAGATTTAAAATCAGATGATTTTAACCAGTTAAGAATTATTCATCAACAATCAACCCTGAAATTATTATTTATAATTATTTATATATTAATTTGAAGAAATCCAATGATAAAAAATAACCCACAACATCACATAGTGGCTCAAAGGAAAACAACCTTCACCATCTTTATTGAGATCATTATTCAGCTACTTTCAAAGATTATCTGCCCTTTCAGAAATCTCATTATTTAGTCGGCATGAATGATCAGACGTCTGCAGCCACAGGTTTGGAGCGATGGTTTCAGGATTACATCACCTGAGGAGACAGAAACACAGGACACATGAAATGCTTCCAGTCGCTGAAATCTTTCAGTGAGGTATTAAAGTCGTCACTTTCAAACAAATCTTAGGGACATTTATGACTGAAAACCAGTGACGTGAACCAGGACTGATGTGATCATCATTAGCAGAGCAGCTGGACTTACTTAGACCAGCTCATGGTGATCAGGGCTGGGTTTGGGTCTGCAGACCGACGCCTGGCAGACCTGCGTCTCCTCCCCTGAGTACAGCTCTGTGATGACATCAGCAGACAGGAAGAGAGGTTTAAAGGTCAGGGGTCAATCTATTCATGAGACGTAAAAGCCCAACATCTGCCTGTAACCTGTTTCTAACTCACAGGTTCTTATTTCTCTCTTAACTGTATCCTTTGAATTAAAACGTATTGAATTAATTTAATGCACCACTAAACCAGGTTTTTAGGAACTGATCCTGAATGGATAACCATCCAGGATGCTGCAGTCTTTTTATACGTTTCTGTGCTCAATTTATTTTGTCCCATTTTTCCATATTTTATAGGTCTTTGGAGCAGTTTTGTACATTTGATTATTATTTAATGTCTTATTTTTGCCCCAGTTGGGTTATTTTGTACTTCTTCAGAGACATTTCTGTGTCTTTCAGCTCGTTTTTGCACCTTGTTGCGCTCATTTTAATTTAGATTTTGAATTCAGTGTTTGTTTTGTCAACTGCATCTCTTTGAGGTCATGGTGCAAAACTATTACAAGCATTTTCTGAATGAATGTTTTGACTTATGTTATGTCTTCTCTCTGTCATCGATGCCCCCTTCAGGGTCACGGGGGAGCGCTGGAGCTCCACCCAAGACAGGTCACCAGAGCCTCATCTACAGCGCTGGCTCTCACTCCTGAGACCAGTTGGGTCCTGGGACCAGTTCCCACACAGTAAAGACATCAGCAAAGATCCGGAACGGATCCATGAAACGGACCCGTATCCACTTTGGAGCCGGATCGCAGACCTACTGGCTACGCGCTGCGTCCGGTCCCCATCTGTGATTAAAACCTTACTTTCGCGGCGGGTCTGCTCAGAACCCCCAAATCTGCAGCGGAACCAACAAACTGACTGGACAAACTGATTAATCCAGGTGTGTCTGAGTAGCCACAATGGTCAGACACACCTGGATTAATCAGTTTGTCCCATGATAATAGGTATCGATGCTCACAAACAGAATAGCCTTTAACTACTTGGTTGGTGGCTGTAGCTCAGTTGGTAGAGTGGGTTGTCAAGTCATTGTAAGGTTGGCGGTTTGATCCCAGCTCCAACTGTCCACATGCTAAAGTGTCCTTGGGCAAGACACTGAATCCTAACTTGGCCCCAAATTGTCTGGCAGCTCTTTGCATGGTAGGAGTCGTCCACTGGTGTGTGAATGGGTGAATGAGAAGCCGTTGTAAATTGCTTTGAGGGCAATTGATGTCTTGACTTTTTCTGTTAAGTCTATATTGACAATAGTGTTCGGTTTAAAGGACACAAAGCAATGCAGATTGAGCTGTGGTGATATTGGTGTGGAAGTCTAGGTAAGGCATACATTTAGTTTAGTTTGCTATGTTATCGGGATTTTTAAAATGAGATGAACAGGTCCAAAAACGACCCGGGCCAGAGGGTCGTTTTTCTGCATCCGTTGCGGATCCGTTGCGGATGTGCGGGTCCACTCAGGACCCACCACGGGGGTAAGGTTTCAATCGTGGATGCAGACCGGTGGAGCCAGTGCGGGTCCACGATCCGCTTCCAAAGCGGATTCGTCACTGAGTGCAAGTGGACCCCGATACGGATCCGTTTCGCAGGTCCGTTCCAGATCCCGCTGTACCTCCCTGCGTGATCTGGGATGTCCCAATCACGTTTTTTGGGTCCCGATCCGATTCCGATCTTTTAATTTTGATAATCGGCCGATTCCCAATTTTTCCCGATCCGATTTCACTTTTTTTGAGTTTAATTTCCCATGCATTTTATTTCCCGTGTACAATAATAAATAGGCCTGCATCCAAGCTGAGATTAATAGCTTATATTATCTCATAAAATAAACAACAACTTATTTAAACACTCTTCTTTCTTTCTTTTTTCTTTGGGAGAATTACTATAAAACACATTTAGTTACAGAACAGTGACTGTTCAACAGTCTCAGTACTAAAGAACATAGCACTTCCATTTAAATAGCAGCAGGTGAACTTGGCTAGCAGTTTAAGGCAATGAAAACTAGGGATGTCCCGATCAGGATTTTTTGACCCCCGATCCGATTCTGAGTCATTTGATTTTGAGTGTCTGCCGACACTGAGTCCCGATCCGATACTTTCATAACACATTAAAAAAATGAACAAATACAGAATAAACAGATCCAGGTTGTCTCCCATTTTTATTTTATTTTTTAACACTTAAACAGTCCACTTCTCTTTGATGTAGCTTCAACAATTAAGTAATAACAAATAGTGCACCAGTATAACAGAACTTCTGTGAAGTAGCTTGAACAATCAAGTATAGTACACATATTAACTAGTAAGAAAATGTTACTAGATTTTCCTCGAGCCCGATTTCCAATCACGAGATCGGATCGGGACAACCCTAGTATCTAACAATTAATAAAGATAATTGACATCAGGTCTGGAACATGATTAGCTATAAAAGGGATGTGGGACTGCAGTGGTTGGAGCAGGTGGCCAATCTGGGGCCCTAAGCCGAATTCTATTGTGAGCCCCCGCATCATCGAAATTAGATGACTACCACAAAGTGACGTGTAGGTTTATTTGAAACTTTTTGGAACAAAAGTGACCATCTTTCAACATTTTACTGTCACAACCTCTTTACACACGAATACATCTGCATTTGCAGGAATCCCGCATGTGACGTGGTGGCTGAGGCCTCCACTGTTGGGGTACCTGATGGCCCAGGTGATGTGGTGGCTGAGGCCTCCACTGTTGGGGTACCTGATGGTGCTGGTGATGTGGTGGCTGAGGCCTCCACTGTTGGGGTACCTGATGGCCCAGGTGATGTGGTGGCTGAGGCCTCCACTGTTGGGGTACCTGATGGTGCTGGTGGTGTGGTGGCTGAGGCTACATCTGTTCGTGAGCTACCTGATGGCCCAGGTGATGTGCTGGGTGAGGCTGCATCAGTTAAAGGTGGGGTAGGTGTTGTTTGAAAAAACAGTTCCATAAATCCAACTCAAGGGAGATTTTGAAAATATACACTCCCTCCCTCCTCCCAAAGGCTCCGCCTCCTCCTCTTCAGCTCACCCCTCGAAACCACGCCTTCACACGATTCACGACTACATGAACCACAGGGAGGGAGGGAGGGGTGGGGGGGAGTGCATTGATATTTGATGGACGTATTATGCAACCAATAAATGTAAAGATGATCAGTACATTGATTGTTCAGAGTTTTTCTCTGATTATACCCTCTAGACTGGACCAAAACGTTTAGTTTTTTTTGCAAACATTTTATTTCAGTGGGTGCAATGGGAATGTGAAAAGGTTTTCAGGCAATATTGTAAAAAGTGCTGCAAAAGATCACCTACCCCACCTTTAATATGGCAGGTGTCCTTTGTGAGGTAGTCACAAACCTCAACATTGACCCTAGTATGACAAGAAATCCATCATTATAAGCAGATTATTAAGATTTGTTTTGGTAAATAACACAATGCGATGAACATAAATAGTAACTTCAGAGATTAAAATGCATTTAATGCAAATACAACTACAACTAATGATAACATTTCTATATTTGATTATTTTTTACATAGTCTAGTTGCCTCCTTATTGTAAGCAACTACAAGAGATAGCGACATTTCATCTCCATAACCAAAAATCTCTATTGATGGAAGAATAAACCTGAACCACATATGGCCACCAACTGGTCAATCACCACTCTGATCTCATTTTTGCTGTCTGAGAGTGCAAAGAATTAACACACAAGGCTGATTAATGCTAATAAGGGCCGCTGGAAGACGTTAACTTCAGTCCACATCTGGACAGAATAATCCTCACTTCTGTCTCATAATCAGGTCATCTGCTGGGTGTTTATGCCACAACGTTTTATTATTTTATTTCAACAACATACTCACCTTCAAGTGCAGAACGAGCCTCCTCTTGTTTTGTTTTCTTTTTCTCATATTGTTGTTTGGACGCCATCTCTTCATCATCAACAACCCGTTGGTGCATCTGACCGCTGATTGGTCAGATGCTGTGCTGTCAATCATCATTGTGGCGATGTGGGCGGAGCACTGTCAAATTACACTTCACTTTTTGCCTGCCTCTTGGTAGTCTTGCGCTCCATGCGCTCCGTGGGCATCGTTTGCCAGTCTGCAGAAAGTGCGTCTCCTCCCATGAACTGGGGGCCCCACACACAGCGCATATTCTGCATATAGGGAGCTAATATGGACCCTAACCAAAGAAAACTGCCGCCCCCAACTGGACATGAGCTACAATTACAACAGTACCTAAATCAGAAAAATACTCCTTAGTGCTGCTTTAATTAACACTGTTTACATCATTCCAGATTTCTCTTGTTTAAAGTTATCATTTAAGATTTCTAGATGTAATATTTATGCTTGACACCCCAAAGCTTTTCTGTGAAACCAGAGCAAAACAGACACAAAGTTCTCTCTGAATATGGATATGATATATCTGAAATGAAAGACAACCCCTCCCACTTTAAAGACAGAGAAACAAGAATGCAGATGAGTCACAGAGCTTGTATTTATGGTGCTGCATCCTGTCTGAACTCACAGAAGGGAGAGTTGGTCCTTCACATCAGGTAAGTTTTATCTTTCCATATACAGGTCTGCAAATGAACTTTTCAAACATTGTGTATTAATGACATCTTTCCAGTACAAGTAAGGACACTGGTTATAATCTCTGATAAAAAATCACGTGCTTAACTTCAGTCCAACATTCAGAAAAGGCAAACACAAACATTACCACAGCAGAGAGTCAAATTCAGATGTGTTTCAGAGGTTTTTCTCTCCTTTATGTCTTCTGTGTTAAATGTTAAACTGGTAACTGCTCATATGACTTTTAGAAAACTGAGAGCATTTTACACACATGCAGAAAGAAATACTGACAAACAAGTTATTGGTTAGTAGAACTTTGACTTGAAAGTCTGGAAGTCTGCATCTGGCTACATTTATTCAAGTGTCTGGTCAAACTGGATTCACTGAAGTGTCACAGCCTTCTTCTGTTTTTAATTTAGGATCGTCTGTCACTGAGATCAATAGAAATGTTCAGCAGCAGCTCAGGTGAGATCTACAGGTCCACCAAACGTTTTAGTTTTTCATGAATTTAATGAAAAACAATTTAAATTTCATCTTGATCCAGGTTAGTCTGATACCTTTGTCTGGTACCTCCACAGACCATCACCCTTCAGGCTACGACCTGGGTCCACCGCCGGGGTCCCATGGGACCCATGGGTCCCATGGGGGTCCTGATGGTCACCATGGAGAAAGTAAACACCATGGTGATGATCGCCATGGTGACCGAGACCACAATCGCCATGGTGACCGAGACCACAATCGCCATGGTGACCGAGACCACGATCCCCATGGTGACCGAGACCGAGGAGAACACCATCATCATGGCGACCCGGACCATGATCGTCATGGTGACCGAGACCATGATCACCACAGGGGCAGACAAAGCCCTGATCGTCGTGGCGACTATGACCATGAGCGAGACCACAGCCCCCGTCGTCATGGAAGCGGAGGTGGGAGTCCTGGCCGAGGCAGCGGCAGTGAGGGTGACGATGATGGCCACCGTGGGAACCATGGGGGCAGAAACAGGCATGGCAACGGGCACGGGCCCGGACGTGGACGTGGACGTGGACGTGGACGTGGACGTGGACGTGGACACTGGTAGGAGTGAAAACAGGTGAGACTCCACCAGAGTTCTTCTCTGAGTCACACAAATGATAAAGAAGCGTCTGTATTTTTGGTATTTTCCCCTCTGGACTAAAGTGAGGTCACGGTTCCTAGAAAAGAAAAATGTCTTCAGACGTCTGTGGACCAATCAGCATCCAGCACCATTAGAACCAGAGAGCAAATCACCGGCTCTAAACTGTCATGACATCTTGTTAAACCAGTTTAGACTGACAAACCTGTAACAAAAAAACAATGAACCACCTACTCCAGGATTTAAAAAACAAAAGCCATAAATCTAAATAAGTCTTTTTTTGTCTTTGTGTTTTCCAGGCAGATGACACACGAAGGAGCAGAAACATAAAAGATGAAATGTTTGACTTTGAGCTCATTAATCCTTCAGTCCTGATATGAAATAAAATGAAACGTCTCTCCTGATGTTGCTGATTTCTTTTAGATTCCAGATGTTCAGATATTCTGTCGCTGTTCTAAAATTTAAAGTGACAGCGGCTGACTTTAAGAAAAAGACGTTGCTGTGTGTCTCAGTGAGCCTTATGATCCATCAAAAATAAAAACGTGATTCCTGCATGTTAATTTAAGTGGTTCGAGGGTTATCAGTAGATGGTGGAATACTGACTTACTTTACGTCTATTCATCTCTGAAAACAGAAACATTTTAAAAGAGGAACCACAACAGGTCCTGGGAGCCTGTGTGGCTGCTGGTTTTCTCTGGGAGTTTCTCTGATGAGAAACACAAAAGCAAACATTTTCTTCTCCACCTTACTGTCACACCTCTGGGTGGAGCTGAAGTTATTTCAGGTGATGTGGGGGTGCAGTTGAGGTCTGGCACGTACATGTCACTGGTGAAGAAAACA
Source organism: Hirundichthys speculiger (assembly GCA_018398805.1). Classification (NCBI taxonomy): domain Eukaryota; kingdom Metazoa; phylum Chordata; class Actinopteri; order Beloniformes; family Exocoetidae; genus Hirundichthys; species Hirundichthys speculiger. The sequence goes on from JAGFBZ010000530.1 coordinate 33,895, forward strand.
GACTGATGCAGTTACCGGGCAAAATATCAAACATAAGACTCATTTTTAGTGAAGTTCACCAGTTCCTCCTGCAGCTAAACCCTCAGCACGTGATGCTGCCACTCCTCACTGGGACACAGAACCTCAGGGCCCCACCCTGGAGCCAGGCCTGGGGGAGGGGCTCGTTCTGGAGCGCCTGGTGGCCGGGCCTTCACCCATGGGACCTGGCCAGGCTCAGCCCGAACTGGTTAAATGGGTTCACCTCCCCGTGGGCCCACCACCTGCAGGGAGGGTCATAGGAGTCGGGTGCGATGTGTTTTGGGCTGCAGCCGAAAGCGTGAGCCTTGGCGTGCCGACCTCTCTGGTGGGGAAGGAGCCTGAGCTTGTGCGTGAGTTTGAGAGGAACCGGCTAGATACAGTCGGGCTCACCTCAACGCAAGGAGGTGTTTTATTCAGGTGGACCAATAAAAGTTTCTCCTTTCATGGTGTGAGATGTCAGAGCTACAGGTCTGTAGTCATGAGGAGAAGATGGAGGAGATCTTTCTGGTACTGGAACAAGGCTGGATGTCTTCTACTGGAACCTTCTCCTGGTTCAAACTGAGGTTGAAGAGATGCTGTAGAATGATGTCATACAAGGAAGCAGTGTGTTTGAGGTTTGCCTTAAAATCCATTCCCAGGCTGCCCGATGGTGCAGTGGTCAGAGCAGTCACCCAGGACTGTAAGTCCAGGAACACCAACCTGAGCGCTGCCTGGTGGACGACCCACAGATGAAGCTGGATAAGATCAACAGGACACTGAGCACCTCCACTCAGAGCTCAACGAAGTTGTGGAAGACACAAGTTTACATTTTTGGTGTACAAAAAAAGCTAAAATCACAGCTACTCTACTTCCTGAACTTCTGCCAGCTATTCTGTTTTCTGTGTGCCGTTATTGGAGAAATTGATCAATCCAGGTGTGTCTGACCATTGCTGTGAGGTCAGACACACCTGGATTAATCAGTCTGTTAATAAATGGCACACAGGAAACAAAGCAGCTGGCTGAAGTTCAGGAAGTAGTGCAGCTGTGCATAAAGCCACATTGACATAATGTGAACATTCATTACAGCCTAAATGAAAACACAAAGGGGTTTATATGAAGAGTATTTATTTGAAGGGATTTGCATATTTTTTGTTCATTTAACATTGCTTGTATTTACATTTACATTTGATTTTCATCCCACACATTGTATTCATTTCATATTGCTCTTCTTTTACAGTTTTTCATCTCATTTCACGTGACTTTTCTTTTTTACTTTTAATGACTTGTTGTACTCATTTGTTACAGACTGAATTCTTTATGACTGTTTTGGAAGGAGTGTATATTTGTGGACTGGTCCAGAGTAGTTTATTTTACATGAGAAGAGCGAAAACAGTTCTGTTGTCTAACAACATCCTATTCTCTGTAACAATCTTTTTTTTTTCTTCGCGCGCTGCCGCTCATCGGATGTCACACACTAACCTCGCGAGATCTTTCACCTACAGTACCTGTAGTAGCTGCTGCTGTGGCAGTTATCGCGAGACAAGTGACAGATCTCGCCACAGGCTCAATTAGAAATGTGGGTTTTTGTAGGCGAGTTGCGGTCAGTTCAGAGTTTGGATAGAGTTTGGATAGCTTGGATACTAGAATCTGGATAGCGTTTATATAGTTTGTGGTAGTTCAGTACATAGTTTGTACATGATGGCACAAACATTTTTATGCAGCCCCAGCATCCTCTGTGCCATGTGAAAGGGTGTTCTCCAAGGCTGGAGAGATTGAAAAAAAAAAAGGAATCGGTTAAAACCAAAAACTGTGGAAAAATTGCTATTTCTGAATAAATATACATAAAATAACCCTTTTAATGGTTGTCATTGTCCAAATTACACAAGCATATCGAGTGTGCTCCCCCAGTAGTTCCACAAACAATTTTTACTGTTTTCTGGTGTAGCATGAACTCTGTTGTTCCAGGGTTAGGGTTCCAGTAGTGCAGTGGTTAGGGTAGGCGGCCCGTTTACAGTTAACATAGTTTTCGTGGGTTCGACTCCCAGCTCGTCGACCCTTTTGACGCGTGTCTGCCCAGTTCTTATGATACTACTTTGGGAAACATTAAACAGAGATTACTTTCAGACAATATTTTATGCACTTGATCATTTATTTGGTCATACACATTTTGTTATTCACAGTCATTCGCAAGAGCCATGACTGATACATAAATTCAATGCATCACATCTTAAGATTCAGCTGGCTGTGATTATAAACCTGACCAGTAGGTGGTGTCATGTGCATATGAAGCAGCAAGAAATGTACCATTTCTCGAACCATCTGGCCAATGTGTGACACTGCTTCACGGGGCTTCATCTCACCATCACTAGTTTTAATATTGTTCAATGTTTACAAAAAGTCCTGTGGATGTTTGTTATTTCTCAGTGACAGAACGCGGCCGGGATAAATCTCGTTTTAACACGTGAACTCTCGCGAGATTCAGAGCGCCACCTACCGTAACCACCATGAACGTAATATAGGACCTGATGACGTCAAAGGAAGTTCTTTATAAAATCTAATCTCCTGCTGGAATCTTTCAGTTCCTATCAAACACCACAGTTAGTAGGCACTTCCTAAGCTCTCCGTCAAGTATTTTTCAGATCGCGACTGAAAAGTGACTTTTACAGACACGGAAAGAACAACCAGCAGCATGAATCCATCAAAGTTCAACGAGGACCAGATGAACAACTTGTTGAAGCAAGTGAAGGATCTTACCAACAGGCTGCAGAACAACAACATCCTTCTCGCTGAAGAAAAAGAGAAGAGACTTGCAGCAGAAAATAATTATGATTTGAAAGAGGAAGAGCTTCAAGAGCTGGAGAGTCGTTTGAAGGAGGAATACCATCGTCTGGATACTATTACTAACGTCAATGATTCTAATATAGAAGTGGAGCAGAAATCTTCAGAGATCACCATAAATCTATTTACTTGTCCTGTTTGTAATTTCTTTCAACCACTTTTAATTGGCTGTAATGTTTGGCCATTATTAATCATATTCTAGAGAAAAATATTCTAGAACAGCAAAGCCTATATCACTATAAAATTAAAAGTCCTATTTTTTCTGACCAATGTTACTCCACAATAAAGCTATTTTCACACTAAATATCACTAAAGGTGACATATGTATAAGTTGAAATACATCAAAAATTATTTTTTTAAATAATTTATTTGGGAAAATCTAAGAAGAAACCTCATCAAAGACCATCAGTGTGCATCAGTGTTTCTAACTTTAGTGTTTGTTGTGTGGATGCTGAACTGCAGCTCCATTACTCCATCTAGTGGTCTGTTAGTAGAAGTACAGCAGCTCCCTCTGTCTCACAGCTGCATTCAACTGGCACTGATATGAAACAGAAGAGTTCATCTTTCTACAACTCCAATGATGCACGTTTATCTGCAGATGAAGGACGTGTGTTGATGTGAATTCAGCAGCATGGATGAGTGAGGCAGGAACCATCCATCCATCCATCCATCCATCCATCCATCCATCCATCCATCCATCCATCCATCCATCCATCCATCCATCCATCCATCATCCATCCATCCATCCATCATCCATCATCCATCATCATCATCCATCATCCATCATCCATCATCCATACCTGTTTAGTCCTAAGCAGGGTCATGGGGATCTGCTGGAGTCTATCCCAACTGTAGTGGGACTATCAAGACCCAAATAGTCACTTAGAAAAGATTGCAGGGATCTGTCAATATGCAGTTTGATGGTGTTTATTGTGAGGCATCTGCTGGATGATTTTAATTTACATTTAATTTACAGGCGTGCTTACAATTAAAGGTGGGGTAGGTGTTCTTTGAAAAAAACGGTTCCACAATCTAACAAAATCAAACACAATCTAGGGTCACCCATTCATTTCCTATGGCGGTCATTTTTGACCAGGAACACCACAGGTGTTACAAAGTTGAATAAATTACTCAAAATTCAGAGAAAATGGTGATCAGCAATTATATATGTTCAAATGTCTAGTGTGGAGGATGTCATAAGCCCCCGAGACAATCAAATGTAAAACACAATATTTATGATTGATGAAAGTAAGAAAACGGTCAGATTTGACCCGAACTGGACAGAAAGGTTAAATGATCACCTGAGTTGATATCAACTCCTCCATATTTCCAACCATGAATTTAAACCAGCACTGGTAGCTTCTTGAATGTTTTGAACTGATGAAGGGAAGAAATCATTATTTTTATACTCTTGTGGGAGAAAAAAAAAAATAGATCAAGTAGATATGATGTTTTTATTATCACCTTCAACCGTCACATCTAAACAGAGAAATATGCAGTTACTGTTTCCTAATCAAATAAAGAGCATTTATTTTCAGATTAACACAGATGTAGATACGTATAAAATCACAAACTCTGATTAGCTGTTGAGCAAAACTTAGATCTTACAGGGTTGAAAACTGTTTCATCTGTATTTAAACACTAAAATATATTGAACATGATTCACAGTTAACGGTAAATTAGCTTCACGTGCACTGACTGAAGAATGAAAAGATGAAACAGTTTTGATCACAGTTGGTTTGGTTGGAGCATCAGATGTTTAAGGCCCACGGTCTGAATGATCCCGGCTCGCTGGCTGGAATCTAGAAACAAAAATAAAAGAATTTTAACGGACTCATTAAACAAAAACAAGAAGCAACATTTTGAGAAGATAAAGAGAAAACTTCAAGGCAGGTTTCTGCCTTCTTTCATCTTCCACAAAGAAGAAAAAGCTCCATTAGCTTCAGAACCTTGAGGTCCATAAATTCGGGTCAATGAAGGTGCAGATGTTCTTTGACGGGAACAAAACTGACAGAAGAGCAGATTTCAGCTGAGCCCTTACAGGCTTCATCATCACCTTCTGAGAGAACGGGGACGCGCAGGCCAGACAGGCTCGCTCCGGAGTGGCAGGACTGTCCAGGGAAAACGGGCCCACCAGACCAGACTCTGACCGGGACGCGGCCACGGCGTCTTTGATGGCGAAGAAGACGGAGCTGCCCAGGAAGAGGGTGGGCTCTCCGATGCCCTGTGGACAACCAAACCGTCATGAGGAACCGGTCCTGCTGCGTAGACGGATCCAGCAGGAAGAAGATGCTCGGTGTCGGTTCTGACCTTTGAGGAGTAGATGGCGTGGGGGTTGTGGCTGTCTGGCAGCAGGTACACGTTGAACTGGAGCGGCATGTCGCAGACCGCCGGGATCTTGTACTGAGACGGGCCTCGGGTGTACAGGAGCCCCGACGGGGAGAACTTCAACTCCTCCAGCGTGTAGAGGCCCAGACCCTGTGTGAACGCTCCCTCAATCTGAGAGGAGACGAAGAAGGAATGTAGGAGAGAGGAAAGGAAGCATGAGCAGCAGCTGTGGAGAGCTGGAGCCAGGGTGCAGCATCCACCTTTCTACACTGGATCAAAGACAACTGCAGTTCCTTGACCCGCCACAAGGCGTCAGCAGTAGCTAATAGCTCACAGCTCATTTACGCTCAACGCTCCAGCTTTGGAGAAAAAGTGGGAGACATTTCTTTCCTGCACACCAGAGACAGGAGGCTGACATTTTTTCCTAAATTTTGGCAAATTTCCTGTCTGAAGTTGACTTTTAGTTATATGTCACTGTGTGGCAAAAAACAACAAAAACCTGTCAATGCAGTATTCAGGAGCACGTCCTTGTGAACCAGACGCCATTTCTTCAAAGACTGCGTCTGTTTCTCTCGGGTCCTATGTGGTGTTCAATAGCCGCATGTAAAAGTGGGACGTTTTTTAACTGATGTGTGTTAACCGTTGTTGTTGAACGGCAAAATCAGACAAAGATCATCTCTTTATACTGTGATTGGTTCGGTTTTTCACTGTCAACCAAGTGAAAGTGGGATGAAGAAAGCATTTGTTCGGACAAATAAAAATACGAACAGTCCCTAAAGGCAACGTGTTTGAGAAAGATTCTCAGCCTTGTCAATCATGATGCCCCCCCCCCCCCCCCCCCGAGTTAGATCAGGGCAAAAAGTCTGAACCTGAAAAAACAAGATCTGAACCTGAAAACATTAAATTTCTAAGTGAAAAAAAAGAGCCCAAAATTTCAAAAGGTGTGTTAAAGTAACGCTGGAGCAACAAGAAGCAGGTTTTCAGGCCTGTGAGTCCTCAGTATTGTATCGTATTGAATATTTTTACAGCGATATATGATATTGTATATCGTATTTCTAGAATAAGTCGAGTGCCTTTAAGTTCACATTTTCAACATCTGCATTAAAATAAAAAGACCCACCTGGCCGATGTCCACAGATGGGTTCAGGCTTCTCCCCATGTCGACAACAATGTCCGTCCTCAGCGTCTACAGGAAGGAAGGAAACAGTGATGTCAGTCTGCTCCCAACATGTTCTGAGCTGAGCTGATGAAGGACGGGTCCAGACCCGGTAGTCTCCTGTGAGGCAGTCCAGCTCCACCTCACTGCAACACACTCCAAACGTGAAGTAGGCGTACGGCTGGCCCTCCATCTTGTCCCAGTCCATGTGGAGGTCTGGACCTCTGAGGACACAGGAAGACACTGTTCACTGATCCTTCACTCATTAACACTTCAGTCAAGCAGAAGTTGGTCGTACCGAAAGAATCCAGTAGCTGAGAGACTGATCTTCTGAAAAAAGGCGTCTCTGACCTGCTCATCAAGTAAAGAAACATGTTTATCAGTTTTCTTCACATAGAAGAGTTCAACTTTCCTTTCATGGCAGGATCATACCCAACTCTCCCATGATCCTTTGGGGTTCTTCTGCCTGATTGGCTCCAGTCTCTGGTACAGAATCTCACAGGCGTTCTGATTGAAAGCAAACATATATGAGGACATTAACAATAATCGGAGCAGCTGAGTGAGATAAAAGCGCAGGAAGCAGACTTCACCTTGACTGCCATGCCGTTGGCGTCGGTGCCAAAGGAAGCACCAGAAGGACAAGTGTTGGGGACGGTGCTGGTGCTGGTTTCACTGATGTGGACCTGTGTGGTTGGGATGTGAAGCTCCCGGCTCACAACCTGATAAATAAAACAGGATTATAACAAGGAGCCCTTGACCAAACCAGTGTTCTGCAGGTGCAGCTTCAGTAGCTGAATAATCAGGTTCAGGAAGGTTTTCTCTCTGGTGTGTGTTGGTTGAAATTATTTTATTCAGAATAGCCTGTGGTGAAGCTTTGCACCCAGCAGAACAAAGCACGAGAGCCTGAGCTGAGCTGTTTCTCTCTGATAATCAATTCATTTATTTGCATTTTAAAAATAATTACCACATTTCTTTCTTCGTTTTTTTTCTTTGTTTTTTCCCCATCAAAATCAGAAGACAATAAATAATTTGAATTTATCTAATTCAATCTAATCTAATTCAATTCAACTATTTTACTAAAAATACCAGTGATCCTAAAGAACTTATTTTTTCCAAATGAGGTCAGTCTGAGCGTGTTGACACAAAAGAAAAAGGCAAAGAGGTAATAATAAAATATTAAGGTAAAATAAAATAACTTTTCTATACCAATGTGCTTTAATAAAATATCTACAAAAATCAATCTTGATTTCTCCTGAGCATTTAAAAATAAAACACATTTGTGAAAATGAAAAGACAGTTTTCAGCAGATTAGTAATATTTAAAATGTTTTCTCAACAGGTAAATCTGAGATTTTAAACTGTAAAGCCTGCCTCGTCCGTGGCTGTTGTCGAGTGATCCATGGGATTTTGAGATCATCTTGGCTATTATGTTGAAGAAATATTAAGGACTATTTTCTAACTGTGACATAAGTGATCATTTTAGTGTGTCTGAATGCAGAGTGAGCGTTATCTGTACTGTCGGGGAATGTAAACAAAGAGGACGCAGTGTAGCGTGTTAAATGTAAACAAAACGAGTCCCATTTAAAAAAGAACGAGAGTTGGATGGTACTAAAACCAATCTAAATGTTTTCAAGACCTGAGTAAATAATCTGCATTTGGGGGACTTTTTGGTTTTACCTTTTTTGCTCTTGATGTGGAGCTTGTTTGATTATTAATTATTGATGACTTACATTGGTGTATAAAAGTTCAGACAGATGTGCAAGTTGGTTGGAGATGGCCATTTGCAAATAATCTACAGAAAATGTAACAAACACATATATTGTGTTGTGCATATATACAGTATGCGATGGCATTGTGGCATTAAGGTTTTCATTGAAATTTTCAAAGATTTGCATGTCTTTCCAGTCAGTTTTTTTTTCCCAAAAGATGATGCTCTTCTCTCATAAATGTCATAATGATTATCCAAAATTATTTTTCAATAAATGTTTTTTGGTTTTGTGTGAAAAAAGGTGGGTTGTGGGTTGTGGTGGGGCTCATTGGGTGCTCAGCACCCCTAAAGCTCTGACCCTAGAACCGCCCCTGGGGTTGGTTATGTAAGACTCTGAACGTGGACCAATCAGAACGATACTATCCCACCGGGCACCGTGGCATCAATTTGATGTTGAAGACTGGTCAAGATTTTGACCACAATGATAAATAGCCTACAGAAGCTTTTACTTCCTTATGGTTGTAAAAAAGGTCCAACCAAAGGACCAATCTCACATCCAATTACTGCATCATACATTGTTAATCAATATATTTGACATCAATACAACATTGCTGCACAAAAACCTGACATCAAATGACGTGATTTGATGTCTGGAAACAAGGCACTGAATTGATGTCACATTGATTGTCCCAATGAAATTGCTCAAGTTGAAGCATTTGCAATGGTTGTGATTTCTTTTTGTTCTTGCTGTAGTTACCCGTTATAGCTGTGGAGACTGATCCAAATTTGATGATTTGCTTCAGAATAAAAATGTTTTGTTACACAGCAAATTCAGAAGTGTTACTTTTTCAGAGTTTGAGTATGTAGAATTGTTTTTTTTACACTGTGGAGTTCAATAGTAATTAAATACACTTCCCGTGTTAGAGCAGTGTCACAGATTGGTTTCAGTTATCAACTCAGAGATTGAGATTGAGTCTCCACGGTTCTCATTTTACGCAGCGTGCGTGGGCACGTCGGTGCGTGTCTGTTGCAATGTACTCTGAATGCGCATGCGCCAAACAAGCAGAAGACGGTTATTTTTCGGCGGGTTTACCACATTTGGACAGAGTGGTGTAAGATCTCTTCTGATAACGGAAAACACAGGTAAGTACATTAACAGTAATTTTCATACATTTAAATATGACCAAATGTTAGTGACATCAGAGGGCAGTTAAGTAAATATACTGCTCGATTGTAGTGGTAAGATGTACCAACTTGTCATTGCTAGTTGAATTTTTTCTTTAAACTAAGGAGACAGTTAGACAGTGTCACTATTCCCTTTTTTTTTCTTCCAAAAACTGCACTCTCAGTTCCCCTTGGTGTTGTATTCGCTGTGTTTGTCCTTTTTCTCCCGCTCCCTCTCCGGTTGCTCACTACATCCAGCACCGGCTGCTGAATAGCATTCCCGTCTCAATGGGGCACCTTTTACATCTGTGAACAAGTGACTGTTCAAAAACCCACAACAGTTTTGCTCTGCTTGTTTGGTGACAACGTTAACCTGATGTTAGCATGATGAGCTCTAAGTAGTACTGATTTTTTTTCTCAGATATGTGGGAAAATGCTCTTTAAAGTTCAATACGCAGGAAAGAAACATTACATCTAACTCAATGGAGTCTCGTATTCAACATCTTTGATACGAGGTATCAATATATATTATATATATAATATGTATATATATATATATATATATATATATATATATATATTATATATATATATATATATAATATATATACAGTCATGGAAAAAATTATTAGACCACCCTTGTTTCTTCAGTTTCTTGTTCATTTAATGCCTGGTACAACTAAGGTACATTTGTTTGGACAAAACATAACGATAACCACAAAGATTACTCATAAGAGTTTTATTTAAGGCTGACATCTTACCATTTCCATGGTTTTGTGATTATGACCTAAATCACTTAAGTTTTTACATCAATAGCTATGGCGTTGTACTGCCAAAAAACACTCTTTTATGCATTCCGTGTTTTCTTTTCTGTCTGTTTTAGTCCACATGATGATGTTTAGTGGTACCAGGTATTAAAATGAACAAGAAAGTGAAGAAAAAATGGTGGTCTAATAATTTTCCATGACTGTATATATATATAATTTTTCAAGTTGACCTGCTTAAGAACTATACATTTTTTAAGTTCACCTTTTTTCATAGAAGTAACATTTGCAGGAATATTAGTGAAGAAAGAAATGATAGAATTCTATATTGAAAATATATAACTCTCCAAAAAACATTTGTTTTTTTACAGTCAAAGAGAAGTTTGACATCCCTGAGGAAACAAATGTAAATCTGGATGAAACTGGGACAGAGGTGGATGAAGTGGACAAGCCCTGATCATGATGTGAGAAGTGTGACACCCTCATCAGCATGTTCCCAAGATTCCTTGATACAAAAGGCCTGGTGAGTCCACTTTGAACATAAAGTCTTAAGATAAAGGCTTTGCTCTAAAATAGTTTTTGTTCTTCACAGCTGCTTTGACACATTAATAAATCTAGCAAAGCATCTCACTTTTCTTAATTCTGACATGTACGCATGTGAACACCCCAGTCAGGTTTGGCAGTTCCTTTTCAATTTATCTACTTAAGGTCACATCAGTAATAGTGGCTAGCTGGGTTAACCTCAACTCATTGTAGCTTGTCATGTTTTCTCCTGCCTTGATGTTCTGTGTAACTTATAGTTTAACTTTGTTTTGTTTCTTTCTTTAAGGTGTTACAGGATTTCAAAATGATGTTTGGAGAGGAAATCTCATCTAAACTAATGGAAAAGTGGGGATCCTCTTTGAGGCAGAAAGTCATCAAAGAAGCCAAACAACCTCACAAGGACAAACGATGCTGGAGTCTCTCCTTCAGTCTGCTAGGAGAACCAGAGGAAAATGAAGAATCATCAGGTTCATCCTAGCTTTCACCTACTGTTTTAAATATGTGCAGAATGTTGGAAGCAAATTAGTTGAATGAAACCTTTTTTTGCAAATGGCCAACAAATGTCTTTTTTTATAGAGCAATTCTGAATTTCATATCTGGTGGTGTTTAATGTAAATCTTTTAGTCTGCCTGGGACAGTGACGTGGCAGCGCTGTTGCTGTTGGTGAACCTCCTGCCTCCACCACCCAGTGGGAAGAAGATCACTGTTCCAGAAGCTCTGAGCCATGTTACCCAGTTTCACAAAGTAAGGGGCTCCAACCTTGAGTAAAGTGTGTGTTATACTGTTGGAAAACTGTTGTCTGATTTATTTTTGTTCCATTGATTTTTTTTTTTTTCATAGTCATGCCGCAACCTTCAGGAGACAACAAGCTCAGTCCAGGGGAGGCAGCCCTACATTTTAGCGGTTGGAACATCGCGTCACAGCATCAATGACTACTACATTGTTGTGGATCGTCAACTCATTCCCTGCAAGGCTAAGTCTTCAATTTCAGCCTTTGATGAACTTTTCAAAGCACACTATGTGCTAACATTTTGCTAAACTGGGGGTGTCTTTGTTAACAATAGATAATGACTGAGGTGCAGTCCAGTGCTAAATGTTTATGCAATTCTGGCAGTGGTTAAAATTTTTATATGGAGGATGTAATTTGTTTCCTCAAGTTGCTGTATACATGCAGTTCTTTGATATAATGCTGTTTTAACAGTGTTAACCTGCTTAAAATAAAGTCTACTTGGACTTTGAGTTGTTGTTTGCCTGTTAGTGTTGTAAGATTATCTTTAAAGTAAGATTTAATTTTAAATTGTATCCTAAGAGTGCATAAATGAAAAAGAGAGTTGTTAGATTTTAAAGCTATAGTACACACTGATACACGTGTCGAAAAATCAACTCTTTAAAGCTAGAATTCACTCTGTTTGGTGATGAACAACTCTCCTTTCCATGGTACATTGTACTCCATATGGTATATATTAGACACTTGTCAGAGTTTCTTTTTATTCTCTGTCAATCTGGAAAGAGTCAAATGATATCTGTAAAAGAGTTCATTTATACTCTAATAGTGTAAGAATTATACACTATTCTGGTGTTATTTATCTAACTCCACTGTCCAGTGTGTTCCAACACTGGGAATTTGGGACCCAAATGATCACTGAGTTCGGTGTAAACTTTACTCTTAAAGTATAAAATACACTTTCCAATTTTCTGTGGTGTATACTTGTATGTTTGATCATTGAGAGAGAACGCCATGGGGAAATTATTGGAGCAATAGCAATTATAGAACAAAAGAACTCAGTGTAGATGATGCCAAACATATTATAATTACAGTACTGAAGACACTTTATAGAATGGCTATTTTAAAGGTCATGTGCATGAAACACTGCAGAAATGCAAGATCTCGTACACTGTCTTGTATGTTAAAACAGAATTGGCTTCATTTAGGTCGTTCCGTCTTGCAGGACCTTCATCAGCTTTTAATCCTGATGATGATCCTGTGAGACAGAACGTTAATTTACGTAAATAAAGCTAATTCTGTTTGCGATACAAGGCGGTGCAGGATCTTTCCATCTGTGCTTTTGCTTCTTTTTTTTGCAAAAGTTTGACATTGAAACAATGTCAAAATAACATCAATATAATTATTTGGGAGAAATTTCAAATAAATTTGATATTGAAGTAATGTCAAAATAACATCAATATAATTATTGGGAGAAATTTCAAATAAGTTTGGTATTGAAGTAATGTCAAAATAACATCAATACAATCATTATTTGACATATACATCAAATTGATATCAATCCTTTGACATCAATTTGACATATATCAAATTGATATCAAAGGATTGATGTCATGTTGATTTACGTTTTTGACCAAATTAGGATGACAATTTGATATCAGTGTTTGATGTCATATTGATGTTGAATTGACATCAGGGGCCCGCTGGGATGTTAATGTGATTACGCATGCCACTGGAAAACCAATCGTGAATGTTATGTAAATATGATTATGCACGCCCTACTGTGTGAAACCAATCAGGACGTGTGAATCCTGAATAAACAAGGATTTGGGGGCTGGAGCAAGTCAGGCGTGGCCAGCCGGTAGGCATAAAAACAGAGGTTTTGAGAGAAATAGCGTTCATTCTGTGGAGCGTTCTTCGAAGGATGATCGGCTGGGACCAGGAGCTGACCACCACCAAGGGATTTACTGGGAAATTTATTCTTCAAGACAAGAACAGAGAAAGAAGACGTTTGGAATGGAATAACCATTTTTCCCAATTTTTGAGGAATATATTTGGAGCTTTTCAGATTTTCCTAGCTCACTGCAGGAGAGGAGAAGGAGGCTGATACCAGAGTTTCCAGGAGCACCCACCCTGTTATTGGAAGGACCTGCCTCGACACCTCGCTTCACAGCCTTGGATAAGAACAATCTGGCCACTTGCTCATAACATACCGGCCTGAATCCATTCAAATGAATAAATGAAATTGGAATTATAAGCCACAGCTCACACCGAACCAACCTGAATCAATTCAAATAAATGAGATTGGAATTACAAGCTACAGTACTTCCAACCAGCCTGGATTCCATGGAAATAACTGGAATTACAAGCCACGGCCTGGATTAGTTGCCAGCTGTGGCATTATTGTGGAGTATTAGACAAGGCCGTAACTACCATTGAGGACACCGAGGTCATGTCCTCGGTATTTTTTCCCCCATTGATTTAATTTTCCAGGTCTTAAAAGTTATTTTTTCACAACGTCGCGAAGAAAAACAGAGCTGATTGCATTCTGACTCGTTGCTCCAGTAACGCGGTGTCATGTGACAGTGTCAGACTGATCCTGAACGCACCACTAAGAGAGTATGATCAGAAACAGCCCGGTTGGCGATAGTAAAAATGCGTCGGAAAAACAACCGTTACGTCCTTCCGTCTCTGGTGGACGGCTGCAACAAAACACACTATCATTTGCAGCAGTAGTTAAGACCATAGACATATATAGAGATAGACGCCGCATTGGCTGTTTGGAACGAGAAATACGTCGAGTCGCAGCACAAGTGAGAGAAGATGCCTGAACATTGTGTGGGATATTCCTGCTCCATCGGCGGACCATCAGAAGCAGGGCTCAGGGGATTACTTTTCACAAGTAAGATTTAACATATTTTTCGGTCTAAAAGACGTCTAATAAATGTCTAATAAACGTCTAACGGTCCCTATACATCTGGGCTAAAATCGGTCTACCACTGGTCTAAATGAAAGTTTTAGACTAGCCGTTTCTAAATCTAAAATACATTGTACATTGATCAATGACTGTTAAAAAATGTTTTAATCCAGCATTTGGCCACCATTTAACAATTTACTATTGTTTTATTTTGTATTTAATTATTAATGGATTAAATTGTACCGTATAGATTTGCGTTAATATAGACCGATTATAGAAGGGCGAATTTCGTGTGTTGAACTTAAACGAGACGTCTATTGCTCAGTGGGGTACTATAATATTGGTTGTATTTTGTTCATTGAATATTACCATATTTGAGAAGGAGCAAGGATCCTTTGTTACCGTAACGTTAATGAAACGACGCTAAGCTAATGGCAGTTAACAATGCTACAGTATGTTATTGTTCACCTGGCTATGAACTGAGACTTGATAAATCATATTCCATAACACTGACTTAGATACAACTGACACAAGAATTGCTATTGTAGAAATATAATTATATATATAATTATATAATTATAATATATTATATAAATATAATATGAAAATCAGTTCGTTTCGTTCGTGAGGTATGATTAAATACATTGACGGCACACCTGCCAAACAAATAACACTGAGCGGAGCGGGTGACCGGTCCAAGATGGCGGCCCCAAATCTCGTCAGCGCCAGTAGGGAGTAGCGTTCGATGCGGCGTCTATCTCTATATATGTCTATGGTTAAGACAAACAGAAAGGACAAGGAAAGAGGAAGAGGGAAGCTGAGAATTTAAGGAGGACATTATGAGAATGAGTTGAATGAGTGTGTGGTGTGTGCATGTGCGTGTGTTAGCCTCTGGTCACTATTTTTCAGAAAAATTGCATCATTAGCGAGTTGGCTAATTGCTAGCTGTCTGTCTAGAACCTTCAGTTTTTCAAAATTAGTATTTTTAATGAGAATTGAAAGCATTTCTGCTGCTATAATAAAGAGTAAAGGAGATATAGGACATCTTTGCTTAATACCTTTACCTACAAAGAATCTTGGGCATGTACCCTGTGGTAGTATGACTGTACTATTTGTATCTTTATAAATTAATTTTATCACATTAATGAAGTTTTCACCAAAGCCAAATATTTCTAACGTACTGAAAATAAATTTGTGTTCAATTGTATCGAATGATTTAAAAAAATCTAAAAATAAAATGAAATCACTTAGGGATGAGTGATTATTCCTTGTTTCATTGTGGTTGGCAGAGTGTGGGATTCAAATATTTCTCCAACCATATTAAAAAAGAGATATTTAAAGTGTTCCCAAAAATGGTCTATAAAATAGCTTGTTAGACCATCTGATCCTGGAGATTTATCCAATGCTAAGCAATTCAGAGCTTTTTCCACCTCTGCCATATTAATATTTGCCTCACAAAAACATCTTTGAAACACTCATTGATGTTGGGGTCCATTCTTTAACATGTTTTAAGAACGCCTCAGCATCTGGAGATGAATAAGAAGATCAGTACTATTTACTGTAGAATTTGAAGATTTCCTTACAGATCAAATTTGGGTCAGTGCATTCTTGACCATCTACTAGTAAGGTTCTAATAGCATTACGTTCTTGTTTCTCTTTTCCAGTCTACACTAAGGACTAAATGTCAACTGAATTCATGATTACAGTGTCTTATGCCTACGTCTATTGTGTATTCTTTTATCATCACATTTTTTTCTTTTTTTTATCATTACAGTTAATGGTGAGAAACCTCTTCAAAAAAGCCCAGGAGTAAATCTGTTCCATTGTTCCATCCCCACCAACAAACAACACACACACGAACACACACACACACCACCACACACAATTCAAAAGTTATAATGTATAAAATAAAAGTGTCATTAGCACCACTGATCTGTTTTTGTTTTATTTGATTTTATGTAATTCATTTGTAGGTTCCTAATTGTTGCAGCCATGAGGCTGACGCTCTCCTCCCTCTTCCTCCACTACGTCCACAAAAAATACTCCAAAAGCCATCTTCTTAGTTTTCATACTTTACTTGAACGATTAACAAGATACAAAAATAATTCAGCAAACAAAAACTTAGAAATAGAGCAAGTGAAGCGAGAGGTCAAGAAACTGTGTGGCTCAACTCCATGACAACTGACTTCCCACTCCCTCACGCAGCTCCTAACTGCCCACTAGAGGGCATATACGCAATTTTTTATCTATTAAATCCTCCAGACATTTTAAGGGGAAATAAACAACACACCAATTTAAATCATCATTTAAACTTAACCAATTCAA
Organism: Hirundichthys speculiger; assembly: GCA_018398805.1. Taxonomy (NCBI): domain Eukaryota; kingdom Metazoa; phylum Chordata; class Actinopteri; order Beloniformes; family Exocoetidae; genus Hirundichthys; species Hirundichthys speculiger. The sequence goes on from JAGFBZ010000530.1 coordinate 50,358, forward strand.
ACAGAATTTAGGCTCCTACATTACCGGCCCCTAATTGTTATCAACGGTCTTGAAACAATTACTCCAAAAGAGTGTAAACTTAAATCAAAGGAGCTTAAATAACATTACTATCACTTAGCAAATTACTCAAGTCACTCAGCAAAAAGAAGCTGCCTGTTTCTAGACGAGATCTTCATAATAGTCCATCAGTTATCTTCTGGACTCTGCAGCAAAACATAGCTTTGTGATAGGACGACAAAGCTCATTGGTTTTGGTCTTCACTTTCACCTGACGAACCAATCCAATATCGATCAGGAAAAAGTCTCCACGATTCTTCCAAGTGGCCAGGAATTCCTTGGCGATGTATCATCCACGATCAGCACCACGTCGCCAACACAGAAGTTTCTTCTGGGTGAAGACCATCGCTGACGTTCTGAAGCTGTGTCAGATACTCCTTGCACCAGCGTTTCCAGAAGACATCCGCGAGGTATTGAATCTGTTTCCATCTGCGATTGACATACTGGTCCTCTTCTTTAAATACCCCTGGTGGTAACTCGGGCTTGACCTTCAGCAACAACAAGTGGTGGGAGTGAGGGCTTCCAAGTCGTTGAGGTCTGATGATGTCCTCGTGATGGGCCTGCTGTTTATGACCGCTTCGGCTTCACAAAGCAGAGTGTGTAGCCCCTCTTCGTCCAGCTGTTGCTCCTTGACTGTGATGTTCAGGATCTTCCTCACTGAACGGATCAACCGCTCCCAGCTGCCTCCGTGGTGAGAACCTGCTGGCGGATTGAAATGCCACTGAACACCTCTTTGTTGCAAGTGTTTCTCAATCCTGTTGGTGTTCCATTCCTTGATCAACTTCCTCATCTCAGTGTCAGCTGATCGAAAGTTGGTTCCATTATCTGAATACATCTCTTTAAAAATTGTCCTCTTCTGGCGATGAACCTTTGATCGCGTTGAGACAAGCATCGGTGTCGAGAGAAGATGCAACTTCCAGGTGCACTGCTCGAATAGCAAGACACGTGAAGATTACGCCATATCTCTTTACTTGCACTCTTCCTCTTTTCACTGAGAACGGACCAAAGTAATCAATGCCGACTCTTGTGAAAGGGGGATCATCTGGCAGGACCCTGAACTTAGGTAGATCTGCCATGAGCTGCTTGCCAGCGGCTCCATGCTGTCTTCTACAGCTGACACACTTGGACAGGAACCTTCGGATAGCTCCATTGGCTCCAGGGATCCAGAATCGTTGACGTAGCTGGGCCAACATGTGATTCCTTCCAGCGTGAGCTGTGATCTCATGAATATGTCTCAACACAAGCTTTGTGATGTGTGAGTCCTTGGGCAAGATGGCTTGCTGCTTGGAGTTGTCAGGCATCGCGGCACGACTCAACCTTCCGCCCATCTATAACTCCATCTTGTAGTACTGGATTCAACTAAAGAGCGAGCTACTTTCTTCACTCTCTGTTGTTCTTTTAGCATAGCCAAATCTTCTTTTGAAATTTCTCTTCTGACAGCACTTAAACAATCTCTGTTTCTGCTATAGTCAAATCTTCACAAGTCAGATGCTTTCCTTTGACGCCTTCTGAATCTCTCATCCTGCTTTCTCCATCTACAGCTCGTAGTTCCTTTCTCCTTTCCTTCAGCTCTTTCAGCAAAATCCTTCAGCTTTCAGAAACCATCCTACAGCACGTTCAAAGCTGTCCAGGAAGAGTTAGTGGTTTTCATCCACTGATCCATTGAATCTTCAAGCTCTGTGCTGGATGAAGCACTTGAGCCAGTCTTTTGACCTCAGGGTCATCGATATCTAATGCCAGGATCGGGATTTTAGGCCACTGGTCTTGGGAACTGAGCAGGAAAACTTGGTCCTGAGAGCCAGCTCTCATTCTTCAAAAAATGCTTCCACAGTCTGTCCTCTTGAGACAACATCAGATGGATTCAGTGGTGTGATGATCTCCACTGAGATGTCTGAGAGTGATCCAGGATTGCTGAAATCTGTTGCAACAAAACGTCTTGAATCTGGTGCTTCGCTGCTCAGGTACTTTAGCACAGTCGTACTATCAGTCCAAAAGATCGACTCACAAAGATCCAACTCAAGCTCTTCTTCAGAAGCTGTCCATCTTTACTGCAACTGTGGCCGCAGTCAACTCCATCCGGGATAGTTGGATTCAAGGTGCGACCCTGTCTTTGCCGAGATCAACGCTGATTGAGCTTCTCCAGTTGAAGATCATAGCAGTAGATAGCTTGTGGTTCCATAGGCGTCTTCACTTGCATCAGCGAAGTGATGTAACTGGCAAAGACTGGAGCTCCAAAAATGCTTTGACTTGACACATCTATTAACTCCAAAACTTCTCAAGCTGTGGCAGACTTGAGATCCACTTACTCCAGCTCTTGACCACAGTCTCTGGCAGGGTTTCATCCCAGCTTACTTCTGGCGACATAAATCTTGCAGGATTCTTTTAGCAGGCAATATCACTGGAGCGAGAAAACCAAGTGGGTCGAAAATCGAACTGACCAGGGAAAGCAGGCCTCTCTAGTGTGTGGTCGATCTTGAGGTTTGATCTTGAACCTGAACTGATCTGATTCAGCACACCACTGGATACCCAATGCTCTCTCCATGGGCAGGTAGTCCTCATCCAAATCCAAATCTGAAATCCTTTAGCTCTTTCCTCTTCAGGGATAGAGTCAGCAACTTCCTGCTGTTGCTGACCACTTTGTCAGCCGGAATCCTCCTTTTGCCAACATGCTCCTCAACTCTGCGCACAGAGTGATGGCTGTTTCTTCATCCACAGCCGACTTAAGACAGTCATCCACATAAAAGTTCTTCCTTACTGTTTGAGCCGTCTCAGGGCCAAAACTCTTTTGCAAAATCTGTTGCGCACTTCTGGAGTGCAAAGGTGGCAACACTTGGTGACGATGTGGCACCGAAGATGTGTACCATCATCTTGTGTTCGATGAGATCCTGTTCATAGCTGCCGTCAGGCCACCACAAAAATCTAAGAAGATCCGTGTCTTCGTTTCTCACTCTGACTTGGTGAAACATGGCCTCGACATCTGCCATGACCGCCACAGCCTCCTGTCGGAACCTTAAGAGGACCCCCACCAGGGAACTTGTTAGGTCGGGACCCTGCAGGAGCTGTTGGTTCAATGATATGCCTTGATAGCTCGCAGCACAGTCGAAAACTACGCGCAATTTCTGTTTGATTGGATGTCTGACTCCATGATGAGGCAGATACCAAGTTCGCCCCTCAGCAGGTTCACACTTGTCACCATCAAGCTTCACAGCGTAACCTTTCTTGAGCAGGTCGTCCATAAAAGCCACATATTCTCCATAAAAAACTTGCTGTCTCTGGGAGAACCTTTTCGTAAGTTCAATGCACGTTGTTCTGCAAACAGCTCTGTTGTTCGGCAGACACAAACGTTTCTTTTTCACTGGAAGACAAACATTGTAATGACCATCTTTCAGTACAGCAGACTGTGTCACCATGCTGATGAACTGATGATCATCCTTAGACATCTCGATGTCTTCCTCTTGCCCAGCATCAGGAAAGTCCTGCTTGAATTGCAGCTGCCAGAGATCTTCTAGCTTGGCCACTGAGATTCTGTTTACAGTAATTCCTGTTGATGTGTTGGCCTCCACTGTGTCACTTCCACCTCTGAGGGGTCCATTCACTGTCCAGCCTAATATTGTTCTCACGGCATAGGTCCATTATCCACGCTGTTAACCACTTGCAGCGGTTCCATAGCCTTGGGAACATTTGCTCCGATGAGCAATCCAACTTCTGCTGGGATAGAGGGGATTTTTACCTCCTTAAGGTGGGGCCAACTGTCAATATCCTCTTGACGGGGAATATTGTCCTTAGTTACGGGAATGTTCTTCTGTGAAATACACCTCTGAAAGTTCAACAAAGTGGTTGCTGTCTAAACCGCTGATCTCCAAACCAGCCACAGTGCGTGTGTTCACTATTGATTCATTCCCCATAGTTCGCAATGAGATGCTCACATTACGTCCACTCATGTACAGTTGGTTTATCAGTGACTCTGTAGCAAAAGTAGCTGAGCTACCAGGATTCCAAAAATGCGTAGGTTGTCACTGTTTAGTTCCCTTTTGTGCCTTGACACACACTGGAATGATTGCAAGAGCACAATCATCTTTACCGGCCCCTGTGACACCAAAAGTTTCAGCTGTTTGTACAAGGGCACTTGATACAGATTGCTGTTCTTGCTGTTCACAATTGTCTTTTCCTGTTTCTTCTTTTGGGTCTTTGGTGGCAATGTGCAATAGTGTAGGATGCAGTCTGGAACATTCTTCACATTGAAGCTTCTGCTTGCAGCTGCTGCTCATATGTCCATGCTTTAAACAGGCAAAACCATACCTTTGCTCCTCAAGAAACTAATCTTGTCTTTATGTTGCTTGCCCTTGAATTTCTTGCATACTGTGAGGCTGTGTTGCTCTCCCGCACAGTAAACGCAAGGTTGTTGTGAAAGCATCCACTGAGATAGGTTGTGTTTTTGTTACTGTCTTCTTTTCATTTTCTGTCTTTGGGGCACAACGACTGTTGTAAAAACTTTTCTTGATTTGATGCCTCTGAGTATTGGGGTCTCAGTTTCGGTTTGCTGGTTCCTTTGTGTTAGTGATGTTTTCTTTAATGTTTCCATAGAGGGATGCAGCAGATACTTGACTTGCTGATTCACAAAGTTCACAAAGTCCTTGAGCTTGACTCTTTTCTTTGTTCTTTCCTGCAGGTCACAAGCTGACTTCCTCCAGGATTCCTTGAGCCTGTATGGAAGTTTGTTTGCCAGTGCTCTTATATTAGCTGTGTTGTCCAAGTCTTCCATGTAGCTAACATCAGTCATTGTGTTTGAGCAGCCGGTCAGGAACAATGCAAAAGACTGGAGAGAAAACACCATCTTCTGGCTTAATTGTGGGCCAGTCAAAGCCTCTTTTATATATGCCTATGCTATTTTTAAAGTCATCTCGAAGACTCCTTTAACATTTCCTTGCTTTGGCATATCCTGCTGTAGGTTCCATGTGTGCAGCTCTTCACCACATCATGTGGTTGTCCACTTGGTACTGCAGCAAAATTGAAGAAGATCACGGTCATCACTTGTGCGGCCTTCAATCCCATGTTCGATGGCTCTAATGAAAGATTTATATTCCAGTGGGTCTCCTGTAAATGTTGGATGGTGTGAGGTCTGGAAAGTAGGGAAGCTTTGGACTCTTCACCAGATACTCCGTAACACTGGCTTGCTGGGAGATAGCTTGGCAAAGTCCTTCTAGCACGGCTCCCTGTGTGTCTTAATTTCAGCTCTTGGTGCAGGCGAAGCTGGCTGATAAGGTGCTGCTGAAGCATTTAGTTTGACTCTGGGTGCTTGCAAAGTGGGTCCTGGTGGCGGCCTGAACGGCAGGTTGTTTGACGGTTGCACAGCAGGTTGACTGGCAACCATGTGTGTGTTTTTCATCTTTTTCACCATCTTTAACTGTGCCACCTTCTTCATCTGCAGCCTCATATTTTTGTAAAACCTCCATTTTAGCATCAGATTCGGCCAGTGCAGTTTCCATGCATGCATTTCCTTTTTAGCCTTTATTGAAGCTTCAATCCTTTTCTGTTGTGCTTCAAACTCTGCTTCTCGTTGTCTTTTCTGCATGCCAGTCTGCCTCTTCCTGTTCTATGGCCAGTTTTTGTCGTAAAGCTGCGGACTTTGCTCTTAATGATGCTCGCTCCATTTCTGCCTTCAGTCTGACTGAAACTGCTGACGAAGCTGAGCTTCCAGTCTGCGATGCAGCTTTACTTCTAATACTCACTTTTTGAGGTTGTTGATCTACTGTCTGCAGGTGTTATTTGTTTGTCACATTCTTCAGCCTGTCCATCACGTACCAAAACCTCTTTCATCCACTCCTCACATTTCCAGAAAAATGCATCCATAGATTTATCCACTGGATCAAAACAGTTAGCTTGATCTTCCACAAATTCCTCTTCTTGCATAGGCTTCTGCAGGCTTGAATTTATCTCTGAAAACTCTTTCTGCAAGTTACTAAAGTCAACACGAAGCATATTCTTTACAGTGTCCACATTCACATCATCCTCCATTAGCTGTTCAATTTTCTTCCTCAAGCTAGTCAGCTGTGAGAGCTTGAGCTTGCGAGCCTGCATCTTTCTACCACTTCTGATCCTCCTCCTGCCTTTCTCAGTCATTTTTACTATCCTTTTCCCTGTCTTCCATAAACAGTATTTTTTTTTTTTTTCACTTTTAGTAAAAACACTGAAGCAACACAGTCTCAAACGAGCCTTCCTTTGTTTACTCACGTAGCTCAATGCGGGTCTGCCCACTAATGATCTGCCGCGCATGTCTTAAAGAGCTCCCTCACACGTGCAGCTTGTAACTTGATACTTTTCCAAATCTCCGTGTCTGTACCTTCCTTTGTCCTCCGTTTCCAATCAGGCAGTTCCACAATCCAAAAATCCACGAAGAGCAAGTTTCTTGACTAAAGATGTAGGTTCCTAATTGTTGCAGCCATGAGCCTGACGCTCTCCTCCCTCTTCCTCCACTACGTCCACAAAAAATACTCCAAAAGCCATCTTCTTAGTTTTCATACTTTACTTGAACGATTAACAAGATACAAAAATAATTCAGCAAACAAAAACTTAGAAATAGAGCAAGTGAAGCGAGAGGTCAAGAAACTGTGTGGCTCAACTCCATGACAACTGACTTCCCACTCCCTCACGCAGCTCCTAACTGCCCACTAGAGGGCATATACGCAATTTTTTATCTATTAAATCCTCCAGACATTTTAAGGGGAAATAAACAACACACCAATTTAAATCATCATTTAAACTTAACCAATTCAAACAGAATTTAGGCTCCTACATCATTTATTTTTTGGGGGGTTGACCTCGGTATTTGAAAAATCCTGGCTACGGCCTTGGTATTAGAGTTTGTTTTCCAATGTTTAATCAATAAAATGCCGTTGCTTAACCCTGCTAACCTGTTTAATAAATATAAAATTAACACAAGATGTTGTGGTTGATATTGAAACTGTCCCCACAAGTGTACACGGGTCTGCCTCTGCCATAACACAACAGGTCTGATTGGTTTCTCTAGCCCCTATTGTAACAGACCCTTGGGGTTGCTGTCCAAGCAATAAAATTAAACCTAGCCGGTAACAAGAGCCCAGATCATAAGGGGGGAGCTGCAGTTACGAAAGTGGCTGATAACAGACCTAAAGCCAGGCTATTCCTTAGGGTAGTATCAGTAGGCAGGGGAAATTTGGATGGATTGATGCAGTGAGCTAGGCGAATTCCCGACACCAGCTTAAAACAAGTTGAGGAATTCTAGCGAGGTAAACCCCTAGACCGCAACTTTGGACCCGAAGGATGGAGAGCTGGTCCCGGTGAAAGGCTCTGCTAGTCAGAGACTGAAACCGTCACCTGGGGGATCTAACACTGTGGAGCTTCTGCAGCTTTGTCACAGTACCTGCTGCATCTTGGTGTGGATTCCCTGACCCATCTCTGTCCCGCCATGAGTGACCAGAACAGAACCGTCTTTGTAGATGTGGACCAGAGCTGCAGCCTTTAACACAAACACATGTCCTGGTTGACAGTCTCAACCTGCAGATGGAAGCTACTGATCAGAGCTGAACTTGACGGACCTGATTCATGAAGCCGACTTCAAAGGCGATGCCGAACTTGATGGGAATGATGGACATCCCCCTCTTTTTCCAGCGGTTCTGCTGGTTGAACTGCTCCATGGCTCTGCGGCGGGGGCTGTAGTCGCATGAGCTTGCAGTTCCAGCAGCGCAGCAAGTTCTCCGGGGAACTCAAACTTGTAGGGGTGGCCGCGGCCCCTGTACATGTTGATCTCCCGATCTAACGAGGGATTTGAAATGTTAAAGACAGCTCAGAGGCTGAAGAAGAAGTTATGGAAACAACAGGTGAGGTGTGACCTGGTCTGCAGGGAGCTCCAGCACCAAGGCCACGTCGTTGATCAGTTCTCCCCACCAGGAGGACCCGAGGAACGCCGAAGCCCCTGAAGGAGGTTGGAGGGCAGGTTGGTCCTCAGGCAGCAGAGCGGGCCCGCAGGTTGGGGATGTTGTAGGCGGGTCCAGGGGAGCAGAATCTTTCAGCAACCTACAAGACAGAGAAAACATCAAGGACATTTTAGATTTCTGGGGTGACCTCACCCGTCAGTAACATTCACACGTTCACTTTAACCTACCAGCACAGATTCGTCCACACGGCAGCCGGCGTTGGCGTAGTACTGCAGATCTGCAGCCACGATCCGTCCATCAGTCATGAACCCCACCTGAAACAAGCAGCAGTCAGCTACCAGCATTTCTTCTCTGTTTCTGTTCTGCAAAGGCTCAATGAGTGTTTAATTTAGATAATAAATTATTATTATCAGCTTAAGCACATTGTGCTCATCATTTATTGTTATGACCATCTCACCTCAGTGCTGCTAACTGCATCTGTTTATATAGTCATTTCATTCAGTCATTTCCTCTCTCTGTCCTCCAACCTCTTTTTTAAGTTTTTTACTTGCCATTATTCTTGATTTGGATTTAATATTATAATGTTTGTTAATGATATTTGCTCGGGGGTCATGCTCTGGGTCTCTGTAAAGCGCCTAAAGACAATTGACATTGTAACAGATGCTATACAAATAAAATTGATTTGGGTTTACATACTTTTCTTACAAGTATACTGCAATCATAAATAATCTCCATCCATCATCCATCCATCCATCCATCATCTATACCCGTTCAGTCCTATCTAGGGTCACAGGGATCTGCTGGAGTCTATCCAGCTCTCTTCAGGTGAAAGGCAGGGCTACACCTGGACGGGATCATGAATAATAATTCAGTCTATTTATATCTGTGAGATGTCCAGTGTGTTTTAGTAAATAAGGGAATTTTCTGTTAAGTCAAGCCTCCAGTTTCATCCACGCATCAACGTCAACGGATCAGTTTTGAGTCTCAGCTGGTGTACAAAGACCAGGCTTTGATAACGGTGCATGAACAGGAGTCACACCAACTCCTAGCATCAAAGGTGGAAAAACTGCATCATATTCTGATTATTTATATATTACTCTAAGTGATAAACTCATTATGACCTGTTGCAACTGTCACTGTATTTCACTGGATGTCACTTAATTTTACTTGTCATGTTATTCTGTCTATATTTAATTTAACATTATATTGTGGGACATATTTATTTCCATTTTCTTTTATTTATTTGAACTTTTTAAACCCTTGAGTTGTGTCCCATCCAGACAGACGTACAGATGTATCTGGAGTACCTTGTATCTTCCCAGGACAGGATGGCGTCCTCCTGTGATCAGCATGTCTCTCCTTCTCCAGGACAAGCGGACAGCACGACGGGTCCTTCACACATTATAGCAGGGACAGAAATGATTTCTACAGTTTTTTCTCTTCTGCTGAGCATAATTCTGCTGTAACACTTCCATGAGCCACAGAGGTGATGGAGGGCCAGGAGGAGGTTTTAATGACCTTTCCCCAAAAGCNTTTGGCCTTTCTTTTTTTTTTTCTTCCTTTCTTTTTTTTATTTTAGCCCTCTCCGTTCCGCCCAGCCTCTTTCTGTTTCGCGCCAGTGTGATTTAGAGTAAAGACGAGCCTTGGGCCAAACCACCTGAAACACGTGGGAGGGGTTGGGGGGAATTATGCTGCTTACATGGTAGTAGAACCACAGATTTTCTAGGAAGGGGCTGTGGACCTATTTAATCCACTATGATGCAACAGGGCGGTTGCAACTTAACTGATAATAATGCAAGAATAAGACAAAAGAAGTGACAAAAAAAATAGTTAAAATTAGTTGTCCCCGTGGTCCACATCGATGGTTTGGGCCGGGAAAGCTCCCGATCACTTTAATGTGCAGCCCGGCTTTGGCTACGAACCAGTGTTCCCATTCTCCTCTGCTCTGGTACCAACAAGAGACCTGCTACTCATTTATATATTCTCCCCTTCAGACCAGTTTCTGTAAATACCAGGGCTGGGCAACGATTACAATTTTTAATCATGATTAATCGCATGATTTCCCTGATAAATCACGATTAATCATATTTTATATGCAAAATCATATAATAAATTTAAAAGTTGTATAAAGTGCACTTTTATTTAAATGTTCTGTTGCCATATGAACTAAAGTGTCATAACATTTGTTGTTCAAACACTTTTAACATCAGCACTTGTCAGTAACACATATTTAGTGTAAATCTCATCTTAAAAAATGTAAATTAAAATAAAGCTTATTGCCACTGCCAGGACATTAATGTCATCCTGTTTTTTAATGAAAAAAAAAAAAAAGTCTACCAACAAAATCCTGAGCCACAATCAGAACATTAAATCAGGTAATTTCTGAGGTAACAGCAGAAACTTTTAACGGGGAGTTCAACTTGGCAGTTGTTACAAATAACCTTGTTTCTGTCGTCTGGGAGAACTTTAAAATAAAAATGTCCATGTTAAAGTTCTGTAACTTCACCGTCTCCATGTCTGTTTTAGCTTGTTTACCTGCCAATTCTCTTCCAGTTCTGCAGCCAGAAACAAGACTTTTCAAACAAAAGCATGTAAACAAGCGTTTAATGTGCGATAAAATAAATGTTGGCGTTAATAAATTAATGAGTTAATGCGATAATTATGTGTTATTGTGCCCAGGTCTAGTAAAAAACCCTAGCTACGCAGTTTCTGAGACGAAGCCTGTTTGCCACCAGTAATAGTGCTGCATTCAAAGTCACCTGAATCACTTTTCTCCTCATTCTGATGCTGCGTTTGAACTTCACCGTGACCACGGCCATTTTCAAAAAGACATACTACACTTTCCATACGTGCAGTGTTCAGTATCTACTGCATCCTGGTCCAGAGGTCAGTGTTGGTTCAGAGTATGTCAGCATTAAAGTGATGATGCTATGGAGCAACCAGAAGCTGGTTCGTGACCACTGCAGGAACCTTCTGCTGTTGTGGGACGCTGCGTTATGGAAGACATTACGTGAGATAAACTGGTCAGTTGTCTTCTGGGAATTTACCCAGAAGGATTTGTGTTGCAGCTGTAGTAATAGTGTCCTATGGAGCAAACAACCGAGCTGCCACCATCTGATCAGCTGATTAAACGTTTGTCTCAATTAAAGCAATTAAACAGGCTGAACATGAATAATAAAGGACATGAATATGAGACGAGGCAGCTTTACTCAAGTCCAGGACTCCAGTCTGCCTCAAGATCTAATTTCAAGGAATCCAGACTCTCTTGGACTTTAGTGCCGATGACTCGGAGTCAGAGACGAGACCACAGACTTCACCGCATTGACCCAAATATAAAACGAGGCGCGTTTCCCTCTGAATACATCTGGAAAGGTTGTGTCATCTTATATATGGGGTCTGGATTTTTAAAAGGCTCAACATACACAGCTGGAAGTCAGAACCAGCAGTCCAAACGTGCTCATTACAGCTGGAGATTTAAACGTGACGTCATAACAGTTCTGGGGTCTGAGAGTTGCAGAGAGACGTGAGGTCTCAAACGAACCGCCTCTAAAGAAGATATTAAGGGTATATTACTTTATTTAATTCTCTTTTATTTAGAGCCATAATGAGTTGGTATGAGGTGATATCTACATTAAGTTCAATATAAATTCTGTTCACATCCCATCAGTGCGTGTCACTCACATCTGGTTCAGGAACAAAGTGTTGGTTCTTCTGTACGACTGAACGACAGAAGACACAACGGTAACGTTTGTTTCAGAGGAGACAACGGTTTAAAGACCGTGCACGTGTTTTAAAAGCTGACAGCTGGACTGGACTCAGACTCCACTAAGATTTTCGTTTACTGACTTTGACTTGACTGCTACATTTGAACCCTGTGGACTCCAGACTGGACTCTGAAGTTTGGTGACTGGACTCCAACACTGGTGTGAGGCTGCATCGGCGGCCGTGGCCCAGATGGCTGGCGTGGGTGTGAAGGTACCATCGATACATGAACACAGATGACAGTTACTGTTGCGGCGGTCGGCCTGGAGGTGGCAGCAAAGTGCACTTCTCTGCATGTCAGCCAGCAGTCAGGTTAGCCTTCCTCTGAGGTGTGCCTGAGCAGGTGAGCAATATCAGGCTGATTGGCAGCACGCGCGGCAAACACTCTCTCAATGCAAAGGAGCTGAGGAGAGCAGGAGCCTCACAGAGCAGCACAAACAGAAAACGCATGGGAAAAAGGACAAAAGACCCAAAGGGACTACCGGTATGAAGTACTAATACGTTTGCACTGTTGCTTTTGTGTAATGATATGTGTTTCTAGGTGTAGTGTTGATTTTCATTGATGTTTATGGTTTAATTAATGTCTAAGTTTATGCCCTTGGCTGGGTTTATTTAGTGAAATATCTTGTTTGAAATGTATTTGTTGTTTATTCACATTCATTCATTTACATTTGCTTTACTCATTTGTGTTTAAAGGTTTTTTTTTACCTTCTTGAAGCTTCCTGAATATTGGAAAATAAAGCAAAAACGAGTGAAGTCCAGTGTCCGGTTGAGTCCTTCCCTTTTCAAGCGTGGGGAAATCATAGCGTTTGAAGTACGCTTGACAGTGAAAAACCGCAGTGACCAGCGACCAGCAGGAGACTCCACTAAAGCCACGACCAAGAGGCCTGGAGCAGAAAGCCTGCTGTCCGCCAGCCAAAGAGACAAGATGGCCAAATCACTGGATGAACTAAAAGGAGAGAGGACCACTGTGAAGAGGCTCTTCTCCCGTCTTATCAATAATATAATAAGGACACACACGGAGATGTCTGTGGAGGAATTGAAGGAGAACTTCAAGAAGCTGACACAGGAGAGCACCAAGGTCATGGAGGCGAACGACGAGGTGGAGGCCGCTTACCAGGCAGAGCGTGAAGCAGCTGCTGCGGAGGACTTAAGCGACCTACAGCAAGCCGACATAGGAAAGACGGAGAAAGAATGTGAGCAGAAAACAAGGGAAGTTAAACGCCTCATCCGAGAAACTCTCTGGAGCACGTATGGAGAAAGAGAACCGTCCCTGTCACTACAAATTGCAGAAGCCGAGTATGAGAATGTCTCCTCCATTCAGCCAGATGCAAATCTGGAGGCATATGAATTTATGCTGGCCCACTTAAAGGATTTGGTGCAAAAGGAGCACACCAAAACTGGAACCGCTGGGCTCCGCCTGCCGAGCAAAAAGACTTTGATTGCTTTTTGATTAGAAACCTCGAGATTTTACTTCCTAAGCTGGTGTCACGCAAGGCCGCCTTCATCAAAGAAGCAAGCATGAAGAAGGATACTGGGCAAGAACCCATCTCAGTCCGCAACCCAGCCCCAGTAGCGGCGATAAAACTAAAAGCCACAGCCCTACCAAAGTTTGCCGGAAATCAGCGCGACTACTTCAGATGGAGGAAAGAATGGGAGGCTCTGCAGAAGCAAGGTGAACCAACTGGCTCTAAAGAGGTGAAAAAATATCAGCTCCTCGATAGCCTTGATGAGAAAGTGTCCAGAGATCTATGCCTGTCGTCATACAGTTCATCAGATGAAATCTTCAGAGTCCTGGAAAACAGATTTGGGAACCAAGCCACTATTGCACTTGAAATTATCGAAGAGCTGCAAGCAACTCCACCAGTCAGGAGCAGCCAGCCAAGGAAAATCATAGAGATCATCCAAACTGTTGAAAAGGCCCTCTATGATTTAAAGGAACTGGGAAATGCAGACGCCATAAAGAACCCATTGGTGACTAAATCCATTGAGGGCAAACTCCCAGAGACCTTAAAGAAGGACTGGCTCACTTATGCTGCTGACATGGGAAACACGGTTAACCACCAGAACCGGTTTGACAAGCTAATCATCTTCCTAAAATCACAAGAATCCATTTATGAACAATTAGATCAACTAAGAGATGTCAGTGAACCCACCAAGGAAAAGACAAAGTTTCTAAAGTACGCCAGAACCAAGACAACCAAGTCTGGCAGTGAAATACTAGGCTGCATTATTTGTGGGGACCCAAAGCACAGCAAGAAACTGTTCTTCTGTAGAAGATTCAAGACCAACCTACGGCCAGCGGAGAGGAGGAGCATAGCGCAACAACTCGGTGCCTGCAAAGGATGCCTTGAAGTCCTGGGGACTGCAGGAAAATGACTTATCTGTGTGGAAATCCAGGATGTAAGGACCGACACCACTATCTTCTCTGTCCAGTCGCCAAACCCCAGGCACAAAGAACTCGGAAACCTGAACCAAGATACACTGAAGCCCAGGAAGAGTTCCTCTCCAAACTCACACCTGAGCTGGCACGGCAGTGTCGAGATGCCTTCTGCAATGTCGCATCCAGGGCATTCAACTCCACTGCAGCTGGGAGAGGCCTTTTGGAGGAAAACCGTTTTAAACGAGTACCCAGTGATCCTGATGCTCCTTAACGTAATTGCCAACGATGGACAAAGAATCGGGACCCTCATTGACTTGGCATCAGACACAAACTATATAACACATAAAGCTGCACGCAAATTGAACTTAACAAGTGAAGCTGTGACACTGGTGGTTTATGGTGTTGGAGGGATGAAAGTTTCTGTTGCAACTAAACGTTACCCCCTCAAGATACGCGTCAGCACTCCAAGAGGGACTCTCAGAGCACATCAACTGATCTGCTATGGACTTGACAACATTGCAGAAGTACATAGCCATGCCCCAGCTGTGACGTTACAGAAGATCTTCCCAGACGTTCCACTCAAAGACCTCGAAAGACCCAGAGAAATACAGCTTCTGATCAGTCACAAAGAAGGTCAGCTGGTACCCCAGAAAGTTCATTCCGTTGGTGACCTGGTGCTCTGGGATGGCCCCCTTGGCAAGACTGTCGGACGCACACACCCGGACCCCTTCGAAGAAGTAACTTTAATGGCTCATACGTCTAAGACACACTTTGCGAGATCTATGAGAACCGCAGCAGTCAAGTACAGTGAACTCACCGGTAAAAACCCAGTCACATGCCTGTCATTTAACCACCCTCACACCCAATCCAATACAGCCACTAGCACCAGAGACTTCCTGAAGTGGTGGAAGTGGGAAAGCATTGGAGCTGCTTGTGAACCGAAATGCGGAGGATGTCGCTGTGGAAATTGTCAGCCCGGGGGAAAAGAGATGACACTGGCTGAAGAAAGAGAGATGGAGATTGTGAGAAACGGCTTGACATATGGGACTGGAGACCACCACAGCCCAGAACCACACTGGCACGCCAAGTATCCATGGATAGAGGATCCAGCATCTTTACCCAACAACAAACAAGCAGTTGAGGCCACATTTCTCAGAACGGAGAAGCAGTTGGCAAAGGACTCGGAGTGGAAGACAGCCTACACTGCACAAGTCCATGAAATGGTTAAACGCAAAGCTGCAGTAAAGTTATCCAAAGAGGTTCTGCAGAGTTGGACCGGGCCAGTGTGGTACATAAGTCACCTGATTGCACCAAACCCACATTCAGTCTCCACCCCAGTAAGGCTAGTATGGAACAGCAGCCAAAAGTGCAGAGGCCTGAGTTTAAATGACATATTGATCAAAGGTCCTGATGTCCTGAACCCAATCAGAGCTGTCTTGCTGAGGTTTCGATCTGGTGTCTTTGCTGCCCTTGGTGACATCCGCAAGATATACAACTCTGTCTGGTTGGAGGAAAGGGAGGTCCACCTGCACAGGTTCCTGTGGCGTGACAGTGAGGATGCTAAGATTGAAGATTTCACCATAACAAGAGTCAACATCGGAGACAAACCAGCTGGCTGCATAGCTCAAGTCGCCCTGCGAGAGACCGCCAACTTGCCTTCATTCAGTCACTTTGAGGAAGAGAAACGTGTGCTGGAGGAAGATGCAAACGTTGATGACATCCTGACCTCTCACAACAGCCTCAACCACCTGAAACACCTTACGTCCAACATTGAGCAGATTCTAAAGGCTGGAGGTTTCTGCATGAAGCCCTGGGTCTACTCTGATCAAAGTGGGAGGAAAGCCCAGAAAGGTAAAGGTGAGATGGAGTCAAAGCCAAAGACTATGATCCTGCCAAACCAACTCACTAAAGAGGGTAACAAAGCCCTCGGCTTCGGTTACACCAGTTAAGATGATAAGCTACATGTCATGGTTGCAGTAAACTTCTCCAAGAAGAAGAAAAAAATATGTCTAGGCCAGAACTTACATAGAGAAGAGGTCAGACAACAAACTCCAGATCCACTCACGAGAAGAGAACTGTTAAGCCAAGTCTCTGGGCTCTACAATCCACTTGGGCTTATGGCTCCGGCAAAGCAGAAGGGAGCC
The DNA here is from genome assembly GCA_018398805.1 of Hirundichthys speculiger. NCBI lineage: Eukaryota > Metazoa > Chordata > Actinopteri > Beloniformes > Exocoetidae > Hirundichthys > Hirundichthys speculiger. The sequence continues at coordinate 66,616 of JAGFBZ010000530.1, forward strand.
ATCTTGATTCGAAGGGCTCATCAGGAAGCAAAAATAATGTACCACAAAGAGGACACCTGGGAGGCCGCCTTGTCCAAAGAACTCAGAGAAGATGCCATAAAACTCCTCGAAGAGTATGTTGACCTGGGCCAACTCAGATTCACCAGGTCCCTGTCACCACCAGACCCAGGTGGAAAACCAAGTGGCATCACCTTCTCTGATGGCAGTGAGCACGCATATGGCGCTGTGCTGTATCTACGCTGGAGCTGCAGCCATGGTGTCATCGTGAGGCTAGTTGAGTCCAAGGCCAAGCTGACCCGTCTTGACCAGAAGGGGTGACCCCGTGAAGGGAGAGATGTGTGGAGCAGTCTTCGCAACCCGGCTAAAGAATTATTTCCAGAGACACTGCCGAATTGAAGTCAAGAGGTGGCGAGATCCAGAGCAACACTGACATACAGAATTGGTGGTGGATACCAGGGTCACTGAACATCGCAGATATTATCACCAGAGGAGCAAGTCCTGGTGATCTAACTGAGGAATCCGAGTGGCAGTCAGGTCCAAAGTTCCTTCAACTTCCTGAGAGTGAGTGGCCGAAGAAATCAGCCAAAGATGTTGCTGCGCAAGCGAGAGACAATATCATAAAAATGCAGAAGAAAACATTCATTGCAGTACTCACCAGAAGTAAACAGAGAGCGCAAGATCCAATCGCAATCCAAAAGACAGAGTCCAAGTCCAGGAAACCACCCGCAGTGGCAACAATCCAGAACCTATTGGACGAGAGGCGTTTCAGTAATCTAAGGTGGCTGGTCGGGACTATAGCATGGACTTGGAGAGCGGCCAAGAAATTCTTGCATGGCAAGATTGGAGACAAAGAAAAGTGGGAGGCAGTACCTTCATCTGGTGTCATCACAGTCAACGAAAGAAAAGAGGCATTCCAAGACTTATGCCTGGCAGCACAAGAGGGTGTACGCTTCCCAAACACAACAACTGACAGGCTGGTTGTCCACAAAGATCGATCAAGCAGTCTTCTTTTGTGCGGCGGCAGGATCGAGTCCTTCAGAGAGGACCGTAGAGCTGTTCCCCTGTTACCCTTCAATGCTTGGATCTCAACCCTCCTAGCCTGAGAAGCGCACAGTGAGGGGCATGATGGAGTGGCAGGAACTTTGCTGCGAATGCGAACGAAAGCATGGGTCATCAAAGGGAGAATCATTGCCCAAAAAGTCGTTAAGTGTATTGTCTGCAAAAAGGCAAAAGCTAGAACCTGTCAGCAAATAATGGGAAACTTGCCTGAAGAGAGGTCAAATCCAGCTGCACCATTTCAATTCACATGTGTTGACCTGTTCGGACCATACCAGGTGAAGGACGATGTTAAGAAGAGAGTGAGCATGAAAGTTTGGGGCGTGCCCTTCTGCTGCATGTCAAGCCGAGCCATTCATGTTGAGTTAGCAAAAACACTATCAACAGAGAGCTTTCTACTTGCTTACCAGTTGTTCACCTCTGTCAGAGGCCATCCCCAAAAGATCTGGTCTGATCTGGGTACAAATTTTATCGGCGCAAAACCTGTTCTGGAAGAGATGTACTACTTAAAAAGGCAAAACAAAGAGTCACTGGAAGAATGCGCTGCAAAGAATGGAACATGGAGAATCCTTCCAGCTGATTCACCTCACCGAAATGGCGCCGCTGAAGCTGCTGTCAAGGTTATGAAAAGAGCCCTCCAAAGTCTTGGTGGAGGAGGAAGCCTCACCTTTAGTGAATTCCTGACTGTGCTCAAGCTAGCTGCCAACCTTGCCAACGAAAGGCCTATCGACGCCAGAATCCAAAGCCGAGAAGACTGCATCCAGTACATCACACCAAACACCCTGTTACTTGGTCGAGCCACTCAAGATGGAGATTTCAAAATGTTTGACTACACTACCTACCCATTCAAAAGACTACGAGAGATACAGACTCAAGTTAGCCACTTTTGGAAGTCCTGGAGCCAACTTGCAGGTCCAAACTTGTTTATCCGCAGTAAGTGGCATACTGCTCAAAGGAATGTTGCCATTGGAGACATCGTCTGGCTCTGTGACCAAAATGCACTAAGGGGGCAGTTCAAGCTAGCAAGAGTTGTCAGTGTGAACGCAGATTCCAAAGGCATTGTCCGGGATGTCCATGTGAAAGTTTCTCCAAGTGGGTATGTTCAGGTGAAGACCCCAAAACCTGTCACCAGAGAGTTCGGGCCTAAAAAGGACTTCCAGGGCACCATACTGCATCGGGACGTCCGACGCCTCATCGTTCTCATCCCAGTTGAGGATCAAATTAAGGACGGCCAGCTCAATTAAGGAGTGCGATCCTTCTGAGTTGCACCACACAAAGATCGAGTGGGAGGTGTTGCGGCGGTCGGCCTGGAGGTGGCAGCAAAGTGCACCTCTCTGCATGTCAGCCAGCAGTCAGGTTGGCCTTCCTCTGAGGTGTGCCTGAGCAGGTGAGCAATATCAGGCTGATTGGCAGCACGCGCGGCAAACACTCACTCAATGCAAAGGAGCTGAGGAGAGCAGGACCCTCACAGAGCAGCACAAACAGAAAACGCATGGGAAAAAGGACAAAAGACCCAAAGGGACTACCGGTATGAAGTACTAATACGTATGCACTGTTGCTTTTGTGTAATATGTGTTTCTAGGTGTAGTGTTGATTTTCGTTGATGTTTATGGTTTAACCTGATGCGCCCGACGAGGACGCCGGCGTCCTCATTGTGTAATAATTTTGTCTAAAAATGACTCATACAGAACGATCACTTCATCTGTCGTAGCTGTTTGGTATCATTGAACTCTGCAGAGTCTCCTCTTTGCAAAAATAATGCCGTTTTTCTTTCATCTCTTATATATCTTGCACAAGAGGTGCCTAAAGACATAAAAGCCGAAAGTCGTGAAAGTCAGCACTTACTGGTTTTCGTCGGTAAAAGTCCCAGAAAACGCGGAGAAACGGGTTGAATCCGGTCCCTGTTTGTTGACAGAGGCTTAGCTTGTCTATAAACAGAAAGATGCTCACTCCAGCGATTTTTGGTTGGAGAAATGCCCTGAACAAGCTTGGTTCTTCATGTACGGTTGAATTCTCGTTATCATTTATTGAGATTTAGTGTCAATAAATGTTATTACTTATAACCAAAGCACTTTTTTGCAATTCAGTACCATATTAGAAGTGTAAAAAAGTTTTGTTTGATTTCCGATCGTAGTTTTTCAAGCAGAGGAATCATCTTCCCGAAACAAAGATGGCTTTGTTCGAATTTCCGGTGACTCGCTTTGCAATGCATTTGATTGACAGCTACAAGGCGGACCTTAGATTCGTCATGTCCGCCTTTTAGAGCATAGATCAACCTTTCCAATGACGTATTGCATGTGTAATTAGACTCTATCCTAGCCGTTTTATGCCTGCGTGTAACGGTGCGCTCCTCCAGTTGTGCCTATGCGCATTTACGCAGAGCGCTCAGCGGTGCAAGCAGCAAGATAACTCGCGAAAAATTAGATAACTTACTTCACTGTTAAATGGCTAAAAGTAAGTCAAAAACACGTTTTAGTGTCCAGGAGGCACTGGAGAAGATTTTTGAGGACTCTTCAGACAGTGAACATTATTCCTGCCTCCTCCTTGCTTGACATTCATGCAATTGAGCCCTCATAACCTCAAAACCTTAACTGTAACATATATTTTAAAAAGTTTATATGCTCCACATGTAGTCATATATATTTGTAGTCATCAAATATATTATGAATTGGTGGTTTTTACACAGTTATGTATGTTAGTATGTGATTTATGGTAACACCAAAAACTAGTTGTATATTTAAAAATGGCAAATTTGTGACTATTTTAACTCAAACTGATGAAAAATACCAAAATGTAAAGGAAAAAGTACCTATTGTCTCAGAATATCATTTTGGTTACCATGTGTTCATTTGGAGTCTCCAAAGGCCTTTTTGGAGCTGCGCCTAGATTTTTTTAATGAAAAGACCACTGTAAAAATGGTCATATGTTGTGCTATCTTCTTCAAATTTGAAACACATGTTCAGTTATAGTGTGCCTACAGCCTCATACTGTCATTTACTATTTCAGATGAATATTCAGACTATTATTCATCCTGAAAGTCATTTTTTATTTCTGGCGGAACAAAATTTTAATTTTTTTTACTGACTTCAGAGTTCCATTACTCTGTCTCTGTATCACCTAGAGTATTCCTGACAGTTTTATAAGAAAGTACAGAGTGTCTTCTTTATGGAACACTTTAATGCATCCATGTGGACAGAACAGTTTAGAAGTTACAATCATTTTAATTTGGGTATGTCATTTTTAGGCGTTTTGCTAAAAAAGGGGGTCAGGGTTTAACAGGTTAATTAATGTCTAAGTTTATTCCCTTGGCTGGGTTTATTTAGTGAAATATCTTTGGCTGGGTTTATTTAGTGAAATATCTTGTTTGAAATGTATTTGTTGTTTTTTATTCACTTTCATTCATTTACATTTGCTTTACTCATTTGTGTTGAAAGGTTTTTCACCTTCTTGAAGCTTCCTGAATATTGGAAAATAAAGCAAAAACGAGTGAAGTCCAGTGTCCGGTTGAGTCCTTCCCTTTTCAAGCATGGGGAAATCATAGTGTTTGAAGTATGCTTGACAGTTACCACTAGGGGTGTAACGGTATTTGTATTTGTTCTGTCCCGTCACGGTTCGGTGCACGCAGTCACACGACAAATATGTCTAATTATTTAAAAAAGCTTAGACCTCACAACAATCCAGGGGGCGGTAATGAGCCTGAAAGCTGCCAGCAACCAACATTATGGAAGAAGCAGGAGCAGAAGAAGCATGGAGAGAGCAGTGTTGCCAACTTGGCGACTTTGTCGCTATATCTAGCGACTTAATTTGTAAAAAGCGACTAGCGACAAATCTAGCAACTTTTTCTGATGATTTAGCGACTCACTGGCACTCAAACCGTTAGGTTTGAAGCCATCACTTGGCTGCTGATGGCTGCTGTCTGCCTCGCGAGCCGCGCTTCTCTCTCTTTCTCTCTCTGTCGGGCACAATGCACAGCCACAAACAACCCCGCCCCCCGCGCGAGACAACTCGAGCTCCTCTCCACCCCCTCAAAATTGAATGACACTTACAGACTCAGTTAATTGCACATGTGATGCTCCTAAAGGCACAGATTTGATTTTTAAAAAATATTTTGTAGCGTATTTATTTTCTGTTTTCACACCTAATGAGGCAATTCAGTTTTGTATATTCTTTGTATTAGCCCTTGGCTGGAGTGATTGAAACACTACTTATTTTTGTAGATGTTTTGGAGCAGTTTGAAATTTTTTGTTTGACTTGTGCCAGTACAGAAATATTGCTAATGTGAGAGTATTTCATTGTTAACATTTAATTGTGCAATACAATATTCTTATAATGCCAGTTGCCAGAAGTTGCCAGTTGGCAAGTGCTTCCTGGCTGCCTCAGTATACCTATTACCTAAAAGAAAGTGTGTTTTTTTCTTTTCCTATACAAAATAAATGGATGCTATTAGAACCCTAATGTATTTGTTTTATGTTTTATTCTATTTATGTTTAACTTTTCATAACAGGAGATGGTTTTTAGTTTTGCAGTCTTTTCAAAATAAACGAAAAAGCTAGTCTTAGCTGGTCTGACTTTTAGTTGCTTTTTTCCCCATTGTACCGAACCCGTACCGAACCGTGACCCCCATACCGAGGTACATACCGAACCGTGACTTGTGTGTACCGTTACACCCCTAGTTACCACCAGCAGTTTTCAGCCTGAAGACGCTGCAGCTGAATCCCTGAGTTGTGAAAAGGATGCTCCGGGTTTTATGAAGCACCTCTTTCCTGCTCAGGCCAGGACGCACCTTTACATCTCATTATACGCTGGTCCCTGGATGGGGAATTACGCCGCCACACGCTGCCGGTCTGCGACTGATTGGTATTCATGAAGATACACACATTCCTAAGATCAAATCTACGTTTATCATGGATCTGGAGTAGGTTTGTAGTAAGGAGGTGATTTATGTGCAAATCTACTCTCAGATTTATAAACATTTAATGAATGAGGCCCTTTGTGTGCATTAATAAGTGTGAGTCCTTGTTTGGCAGGTTTTAGCGAGTGAGCTTTAAGTTTTTCTGCTTTGAATAAACCTGGCGCTTTGTCCAGGAGAGATTTAGGAGCTGGTTAAAGTTCTCCCCCTCAGGCTTCTCTCTTGGGTTCGGCTCCGCTGTTCTGGACTGAGATTACGCTGTTCCACTGTGACATCCAGCAGTTTTCTAAAGCCACATATGTTTCACCTTTAATTAGCTTTTACATTAAAAAAGAAGTTTTCATTAGCTCAGACGGATAAACATTCCCATAACAAAAAAATTTAAATAGTAAGTGGCCCTGAGGAGTTTTGAAACATTTTGCTGGTGCTTATCAGTTATTTTTCGGTTGTAATGAGGTATTTTTATTGCAGGAATTCACAACTGGCATTTGATAAATTGCTTGATTGTAGTTGTGTGGGTAAATATTAACGTGTCCTGGGGTCAGTCAGCCACGGCAGCACTAATGTTGCTGCTGTACTGGACTGCTGTAGAGAAAGAGAATGCTCTCACCTGCAGCCGGGGACTCTGGGTAACCAGTGGTTTTACTTGCTGAAAATGCTTTCCTCTGGAGGACAGACAGGAGCTGATCCACCTGGAAGGAGCTTAGAGTGGAGCAGGGTTTCTGAAACGTGGGCCTGGTGACCTTCTGTTCTGCAGATTGAAGATCCTTTGCTGCTTCGAGGCACCTCGGACAAATCCATGAGCTCGTTAGCTCGTTAGTTAGCGATGCAGAGGTGTTATAATGCTCAGGTCACAGGAATTAGTTTTCTGCCTCCAACACCTCTAAGCAGGGGCGCCGCTAGGGATTTTGGGCCCCATGAAATGAATCTTTACCGGGCCCCCCAACACAGCGGCGAAATTTGTTGATGCTATTTTTGATCATCATTAGAGGCCTCTCTGGGCCCCCCTCAATCATGGGCCCCTATAATCCGTATCCTTTACCCCCCCTTTTCGGCACCCCAGCCTCTAAGTACAACATGTGGCAGAACAAGTTCAGGAAACACCAGAGTAGGGTTCAAATACGCTGCACTGAAAGGAGCACAGCTGTTAAATATGACTGGAGTTGAGGGTGAGTTTATATTCCAGCCACACCTGACAGCTGTGGAAGGACTCACAAGCAGCTGTTTACCAATTAGTGTCTGATTTTGCTCCTGATTTTTCAAAGCATAATAAAAAGTCATCTTGTCTTTGTTTCTGAGAGACTGACCTTGTAAATGTTTAGACTGGATATTTCTGCCCACTTATGCATCTGCTGGAGATGTCGTAACATCAGCCAGGAGAAGACTGTTCTCATCAACATTAGTAATAAAAAAACTGCGGTGAGTCAACGGTCCAACATGAAGCGAACAGCAAACAGCAAGCGCTCGATGCTGGATCCAGAAAACTGGCTCTAATGGCCTCCATTACTGAAGGCTGAGAGGCAGGAAACAACAGAAAAGGGTCAGAGGTCAGGAGCTGAACTTGTGACCACTGCAGGAGGACGACGGCCTCTGCAGAGAGAAGATGGAAAACTCTTACTGACTGACGTGACACGAAGGACAAAACGGGCATAAACGGTGACGTGCTGAACCTCACAAGAAAGTCTAGACTATGACGAGGAACGGATCAGCACTGGTGATCCTGTCTACTTCTACTGGAATAACTGGGGGAAGACCAGAGAGGAGCAGGTCTGTCACTCACCCTGGTGAGTGTGCTGCTTGTTTCCTGGCGTCCAGCTGCCTCTGGTTTTTGGATGATATATATATGTAAATTTTATAAGTATATTTTGGGGTTTGAGCATCTCTAAGGTTCCTCTAACTGCTGTAGTTTGAGAGTAAAGTGGTGGTTCTGCTTCTGCTGTGCTGGAGGGGCCCGGTTCTGTGTGTTTTTCAGGGGTCCCAGAAATCCTGGTGAATTCCTCCAATGAGAAAAAACCACAGAGAGCATGAAGACTCCACACAGAAAAGTCCCAGCTGAGATCTGACTCAGGATCTGACAGCTGAGAGGCAACGGTTCTCACCACAACATACCGGGTCATTTCAAATACGACCTGAATGTTTACTGATGAGCTTTAGATGAGCCACCTGCTGATCTCCTGACATCTGGACTCATCTGGACAGCTGTTTCTACAGAGATTCAGTGTCTAAAAAAGAAAACAAAACAACAAACTGATTCTATGATATACGGGTTGTGTACCGATAAAGACCGGTTCCTGGATGCGGCTCCAGACCGGTTCCTGGATGCGGCTCCAGACCGGTTCCTGAATGCGGCTCCAGACCGCTTCCTGGATGCGGCTCCAGACCGGTTCCTGGATGCGGCTCCAGACCGGTTCCTGGATGCGGCTCCAGACCGGTTCCTGGATGCGGCTCCAGACCGCTTCCTGAATGCGGCTCCAGACCGCTTCCTGAATGCGGCTCCAGACCGGTTCCTGGATGCGGCTCCAGACCGGTTCCTGGATGCGGCTCCAGACCGGTTCCTGAATGCGGCTCCAGACCGGTTCCTGGATGCGGCTCCAGACCGGTTTCTGGATGCGGCTCCAGACCGGTTCCTGGATGCGGCTCCAGACCGGTTCCTGGTTGCGGCTCCAGACCGGTTCCTGAATGCGGCTCCAGACCGGTTCCTGGATGCAGCTCCAGACCGGTTCCTGGATGCAGCGTCCAGACCGGTTCCTGGATGGAGCTCCAGACGCAGCATCCAGACCGGTTCCTGGATGCAGCTCCAGTCCGGTTCCTGGTTGCAGCGTCCAGACCTGTTCCTGGATGCGGCTCCAGACCGGTTCCTGGATGCAGCGTCCAGACCGGTTCCTGGATGCAGCGTCCAGACCGGTTCCTGGATGCAGATCCAGACCGGTTCCCGGATGCAGCGTCCAGACCGGTTCCTGGATGGAGCTCCAGACCGGTTCCTGGATGCAGCTCCAGACTGGTTCCTGGATGCAGCTCCAGACCGGTTCCTGGATGCAGCGTCCAGACCGGTTCCTGAATGCAGCGTCCAGACCGGTTCCTGGATGCAGCTCCAGACCGGTCCAGTGCTGTAAAGTTTTGCTGACTTAAGTCTTTTTTGCAGCTTTTCCAGAGTTAAACTCAGAAAGTCTCTCTGCTGACTCGACTTTAAAAATGGGTTCAAAAAGACGTCACCAAGTTTTCTAACTTTGACTTCTGAGACTCAAATGAACATTTTGATAAAAACGTATCAAAGAGGTTTTTTTCCGGAGCAGATAGTCGACCCGGCTGAGCAGCCACCAGATGGTTGCAGGTCTGCGCTCCTCTGACATCATTTCCTGTCTGATTTCTGTCAGTAAAAGATGCTGAGTCATCAAATCTAAAACAACAAGTCTGTTCACTGGTAGCGTGAGGAAGCGTTGACGCCACACGGTTCTGATCCGGACATGCCAGGAACAGTGATGAAGGGAAGAAACTTCATTTTACTTTAATGCTTGTTTCATCTCTTAATTGGAGGTTATTTTCAAATCCCGGGGGATGTTTTTCCACTTTTCAAACTGACAGAATCATTTAATCAAGGACAGAAGAGAAATAACAGACCCACCAGAACCACCAGTTTAAAATTAGACATCTGAACAAACGGGATTAAGAGCCTTCAGGGAATTCCCAACAGCGTTTGATAAGATGGAGCTTCTCCTCCGCGCTCACATCTCAGAGGTTTGAAACAACATCCTTCCAGTCATGAACCTCAGCAGCTTTTAGGCATTTCAGCTGCTGACACGTTGGTTTTCTGCTCGCCTGCTCGTTAGCACCGATCACAGCCTCCACACCCGCTCTAAACATGGAATAATGACAATCCTATGGGTTTAATTATAGCTGAGAAGAAGGAGAACACACACACACACACACACTCACACACACACATGCACACACCCACACACACACCACACACACACACACACACACACACACACATGCACACACACACACACACACGCACACACACAGACTCTTCTGCTGAGAAAAGATCAGGCAGAGATACACTAAAATGAAAAAAAGAAATAAATGTTTGACACGGATAAATACGTCCATGTGGACTTACACACACGGATGCATGATGCTCAAACACTAAACCTTCTTGTTCTGCTGCCTTCAGAAAAATGAACCGTTTAAAAATATGCAGTTTGTCCTGTTGCCTTATTCTGTTTCAGCTTCCAGACGACAGCAGGGAGATGAAGTCCAGTAACCTTTAATGAGCCTGAAGCAGAATGATCAGCTTTTGACAGAATTACGTCGAGTTTTTGGGTTAAACAGCCAACAAGTGCACTACTAAGTTAAAAAAGTAATGAAATAATAACCAAATGGAAAAAAATAAAAGACAAATTACTCAAGGTGTTACAGAAGTTTTCAACAACTGAAAGGTCATTAAAACAACTGAAACAGTTGATTTTCCAGCTCCAGAACTAAAGTCAGCAGATGTTTTAACCAGAACCTGAATTCATCCATGAATCCATCACAGTCATGTGGAATATTTCTCTCTCATCACTCCCATGGTCGTTTTTTATATTTATGTAATCTGACTACTCCAAAACAACTGTTGCTGAAAATTAGTTTTCAGCTTTAATGGATTTCTCATTACAATTTTGAACTTAATTTAACAAAATATTATAAAACAAGTTTTTTTTGGTTCCAACGTCAAAAATTCATAATTAAAAAGCAAGCGTTTCTTCAAATGCAGGAAATATTCCAACATATTTGATATCTTTTATCATAAATAAAAGCAGTCCCATGCAGCCAAATAAGCTTAAGGCTTTTATTTCAAATCAACCAATAGTGAAACCTCATGTCTGAAGAACTGAAGGCCTCTTCAAGTAAAAAATTAAACCCTGAAAAAACTAAAAAGTGCAAAAAAATGGTGTTGACTTTTTCATAAAACATTTTTCTTTGAACTGTCCTTCTTTCTTCTTGAATTGAAGGTCTCTTTAAGTAAAAAAGTAAACTCATGTACATTCAGGAAACATTAACTAAAAAGTGCAAAAAAAGAAAAAAAAGTGCTGTTTGGTCTCATAGTGGCGTTTCACATTCCCTCTTTGAATCAACGGTCTCAGAGCTGATGAGGCAGACAGGCTTGGAACTGCCAACCGAGAGTATAAACATACATTTTTCTGTCCATTTGTCTTTAAAACAACGGTTTTTACTGTCTACCTTTCTCTTTTTCGATCAAGTCATGTCTCCGTGGTATCTACTTCCTGCGCTGTTGCTAACGTCAGTGCTAAAGTTTGTGCTTGTGTGACTGATTCTGGGTTTGTTGGGAATAATGTAGGTGTGGTTTGGTTTGGGGGTGCAATGAATTCTGGGGATATAATCATGATTTGCACAGTGAATTTGCATGTGGCCACTGTATTCTAGTTGATGTCAGAGACGGACCTTGGCCATGTGTGGCTCCGTTGCCAACAACAAACACGTGTTTTCAGGCTACGTCTACCAGCTAGATTACCGTATTAACTGTAGTAGCAGCGCCGCTGTAAATATCCACGGTCGTTCAAAACTGCTCTGTGAAAATGAGACCACACTACTTATTTTTTCCATTGGTCACGGGTCCGGACAGAACAATCTCCCGGTCCGGATCTGGACCAGAGTCCGCTGTTGCGTGACCCCTGGTATAGACCATAACTTTATAGCTTTATCATTGGTAGTTTATAACAGTGAGCAGCTGTTTACTTAGACCATCTCTATGCTGTTTCTCCTCAGTGATGGTGTTGTGGTCGTCAACTAGGTCCTCGCTGTTCAAGAGCAAACCAACTCCCTTCCTGCAGGCATCCTTTATCTCTCAAACGCAGTTGTCTACAAAAAACGTCTCGAAACTGTTGACTTCTAACTTGCACTTGAATGGAGCATCATTTCTGGCCGTTTCCTTCGTATTAGATACGTCCCAGATCATCTGTTTTCCTCTGATCTCAGTGTTCCACCCTTTTTTATCGTGCTTGATTTGCAGAGTGAGGTCCAACATGTTTACACAGCTTTTGCTTTTGACTTTGAGACCAACATCACAGAAAGCGGAGGTCTGATGATGATCAGCGTCAGTGCTTCTGCCCCACAAGTTGGTTGTGAGTTGGAAGACAGAGCATTTCTAGAGTGAGTTAGACGAAGTAATGGAGAGCGTTCTCAGGGAGTGGCGACTAGAGGAGACTTTAACCGTCATGGAGATGAGGATGAGAAGGGAAAGATGAGGATGTTTAGATGTTGCTGTAAGAACATTAAGAACCAGCACATCACAGGAAGAGCCGAGGTTAGAAGTCCCAGAGATAAAGTAGCAGAGGCTAGTTTGAGATGGTTTGGGCGCATGAAGAGGACGGATAGTGAATTCACTGGATCAGAGGATCCTGGTGAAGCTGCGAGACAGAAGAGAAAGACGAGAGGGGAGATTTGTGGATGTGAAGGTGGATGGTGCAGCAGACAATGGGGTGAGATGGAAACAGATGATCAGCTGTGGTGACCCCTGAAGGGGAAAGTCAAATAAATAAGAACACATAAATTAAAAAAAATTATGATAATTTTGATTATTCTAAAAAGGATCTCCTTTTGTGAAAACTTTGAACAGCTTTTCAACCCCATCAATGTCTCTGATGTTCACCAGACTGGTACCAGTGATGTTGAATTGAATTGAATTGAAAATTCTTTAATAATCCCCGAGGGGAAATTGGCTTGTTGCAGCAGATACAAAAATATACATAAATAGACAGGACATTAAATAGACATTAAATAGGCAATAAATAGACAAAAAAAAAAAAAAACCAGTGTGCAGAAACAGAACAATAAATAGACTAAAAACAGTGTGCAAAACAAGACACTAAATAAAAAGTAAGTAGACAAAAACAGTGTGCAAAAACAGACAAAAACAGTGTGAAAAACCAGTAATAATAAAACTGTAATAATGTAATAAAGTGATAATGCGGCATTAACAGAAGGCAGTGGCAGAAGTAATCAGCAGCGATTATTCCCTGACAACCAGGAGTTATAGATTTTAATTGCACTAGGAAGGAACGACCTTGTGATGGCCACAGCCACACAGGCCAGTTGAAGGGTAATATCCTACACACTAGGCCCTCATTACTTTAAGCACACACTTTCATTTTATTTGCAGTCAGCCACACCCCAAACAATTCAGTTAAAACATTAACGTTTAATTTATTTGATATATAATTTGTTTGTTTGTAACCTTACACTGTTTAAATAGAGTGCACATGTTTCTTCACTGTAAGGTTAGAGTTCATTTTTTTTCTGTTTTATTAATCTTTATTTCCTTGTTTTGAGTTACCATGCTGGTGGAGGAGATACCTTTCCTGGTGAGGCAAAAGGCGTGGCCAAGGGTGGAGGACTGCTAAATCCTGTGGCATGCCCATTAAGCCATACTATGTGCTGTTATGTTAGAGGGGGGATTTGAGGTTTAGTTAGTTTCCTTTTGTATTAGTTGTACTTGTCGTCCATTTTGTTTTCCCCTTGTGTGTTATTTGGTTTGGCCAAGCCACTATATATGTTCCCTTCTGTGTCATTATAGGTGGGTCTGTTTTGTTTAGTTGGTGTCTTGTTAAGTTGTTAGTAGTTTCAGTGTAATTCTATTTTGTTGACCTCTTTTATAACCTTAGATAATAAGTTCTTGGTTTTGCATATATTTTTTGGAGTAAATAAATCAATTTTTTAAAATCAAAACACCTGTTTTCCTCGTTGCTGACTGCTTGGTCCCTAACAATTGGTGGCAGTGGTGGGATCATTCAGTGGAGGACACAGGATTTTTTTTTCTCTTTTTTCTCTCTGTTTCCCATCTCTAACATAAAAGGAAAATGCATCGAGGAGGAAAGAAAAAAGAAAAAAAGAAAAAAATGGAGTCTCTGAAATGGTGGAAAGTACTGGGGATGAAGGTAGAGAGCCAACTCTCTCAGACATGATGGGTATTCTTCGGGCTCATATGCATCAACAGGAGGCTCGAGAGGTAAAGCAGACTGAGGTGACTGCAAGACAAGAACAGCGCTTTAAAGCACTTCACCACCAATTTCAGCTTTTGCAGTTAGAAGTTCAGGCTCGAACGTCTCCAGTGCCAGATCCCCAGTTGGCAGGCTCTGATTCAGCGGAGTTGGGAGCTCACTTCTCTAGCACACCGCCTTCTCAGGCCCGAGTGGAGCCTTTGGCGACCAGTCCGACTATGGCCCCAGGTTGTCAGCTTCACACTCATCACAAGGCTAGGTTGGAGAAATTAACTGACACTGATGACATTGAACACTTTCTCATCACATTTGAACGCATTGCTGTAGCATGCCGGTGGCAAAAAGCAGAGTGGGTCTTTTATTTAATCCCATTGTTAACTGGAAAAGCTAGAAGCGCTTACGTACATATGGACATTGATAATTCCCTTGATTATGATCAAGTTAAATCTTCCATTCTTGCTAAATATGATATTAACCCTGAGACTTATAGGCTAAGATTCCGCTCTCTAGAGGTGAACCCTGATGAGAGCCCGAAGGAGTTGTACGTAAGGCTCAAGGAGCTCTATGGGAAGTGGATGCAACCACAAGGTAAAACCATCAAAGACATTAGTGAAGTGATCATATTGGAGCAATATTTGAGAACGTGCTCCCCTGAGCTTCAGGTCTGGATCCGAGAGCGTGGCCCAGATTCAGCAATGGAGGCTGCTAAGCTGGCTGATGTCTTTGTGGCTGCCCGGAGGAAGGGGCAACCATGGAGCTACCACTCATGGAGAGCCACAAAGGACAACCGCAAACTAGCCCATCAGGACCATCAGGGCCAAGCGACCAGTATGGGTAAGCCTCTCATTGGGGGAACCCGGCCAGCTAGTGGACCATTAAAATCTTCTGGCAGAAAGCCAGTTTGCTATCTTTGTGGAGTAGAAGGCCATACAAAACCTATGTGCCCTAAAAACGCAGCTAAAATGACTCAAATGTGCTTTGTGCCACGTCCTCATGGGGAATCCGTGCTGAAGAGAGATCATTCTATTAAAATGAAATGCATTGAAGTTAATGGAACAACTCTAAAAGCTCTACTGGATTCAGGTAGTGATCAGACCCTTGTGCATAGGAAGTTTGTACCATCTAATATAATCAGCACCAGAGACACCATACCTGTGTGTTGCGTACATGGAGACAAAAAGAATTATCCAACAGCTGATATGTATATAAAGGTAGATGGCCTAACCTACCTCCTGAACATTGGAGTTGTTGATAACCTTCCATTTCCTGCTGTGCTAGGAAGAGACCTGCCAGTACTCTTTGATTTGTTGGAGTCAGATCAAAGCCAAAGATGTAATGTTGCTGTCACCAGGGCACAGGCAAAAAAACCCACTACTCACTCTGAAACTCTCAGTGCCCTGCCCTTCTACAATGAGGAATTGGAGACAATACCCGGGAAGTCTCGAAAAACTCGTAGACAGAGAAAGCAGGAAAAATTCCAACACACAGTTATGAATCTGCCAACCAACCCAGAGCCAGAGTTACCTCTGGGATTCCAAATGCCAGCAGACATCACTGAGATGCAGAAAACTGATCCATCTTTAGTGCCTCTATTTCAGAAAACTAAGGAGGAGCCGGGGCATCAGTTGGACATCAGTGGAGATGAGTATGTTCTACAAAATGGCATGCTCTACCGGCAACAGGGGTCAGTGTTGCAGCTAGTGGTTCCCCAAGCAGCTAGAGACATCATCCTTGCCTTGGGGCACTCTGTTCCCTGGGCTGGCCACCTGGGTAAGCATAAAACCACAGCTCGTATTAAGCGTCATTTCCACTGGCCTGGCCTGAGTAGAGATGTTTCTCAGTTCTGTAGAAGTTGCCCTCAGTGCCAAATAAAAACATCTGCTAAAAAACCAGCCAGAGCCCCTTTGCAATCATTGCCCATTATCAGTACCCCATTTGAACGCCTGAGGATGGACATTGTTGGTCCTGTGGAGAGGAGCAAGGCGGGGAATCGTTATATGCTGGTGATAACAGACTACGCTACAAAGTACCCTGAAGTTTTTCCACTCAAATCCATAAGGGCAAAATCGGTGGCCTTCTGTCTGGTGCAGTTCTTTTCCAGAGTAGGCTTTCCGCATGAAATATTGACTGATCAGGGAACTAACTTCATGTCCACTTTACTGAAACAGGTCTACCAGTTACTTGGGATAAGGAGCCTGAGGACCACAGCATATCATCCCCAGACTGATGGGCTGACAGAGCGCTTCAATCAGACCCTGAAGCAGATGCTTCGGAAGTTTGTCAACAGCACTGGGACAGACTGGGATCAGTGGCTGCCATACCTCCTCTTTGCGTACAGAGAAGTACCCCAAGCCTCCACTGGCTTCTCTCCATTTGAACTTTTGTACGGGCATGAAGTACGGGGACCTCTCTCACTGCTGAGAGAGATTTGGGAGGGAGGCAGAGAGAGGGGGGATTCTGTTAATGTTATATCATATGTTGTGCAGATGAGAGACCGACTGGAGAGAATGAGTGAGCTTGCTCAGTCATACATGGTGGAGGCCCAGCGGCGCCAGAAGTCCTGGTATGATAAATCAGCCCGGCAGAGATCCTTTGACCCTGGACAGAAAGTGCTAGTGCTCCTCCCTAGCGATGACAACAAGCTGTTGGCAAAATGGCAGGGACCATTTGAGATCCTAAAGAAACTTGGACCTACCACATACAGGATATCAACCCCAGGACAGGCATGGTCAAGTAGAGTGCTGCATATAAATCTCCTAAATCTCCATCTGTTTATATTTATATATCGCATCCTTTTGTTTGAAATCCTACCCTTCTCTTTTCTTAAACCCAAACCCCCTCCTCCTCCCCCCTCCTCCCCCTTTTCTCGCACACACCTCACCTACACCCCACCCGCACATTACTGATACTCAAGAGCCTATCATGGCTCATTACGCTGACCACACGCCCAAGGGCCCTCCATAGCCCGCTTGCATTCACCCTACAACAATTCCACTACTTCTTTATTATTATTTTTTACTTTTTCTGTCCTACATCCTCTTTCTGTCCTCCATCTTCTCTCTGTCCTCCATCCTCTCTCTGTCCTGTCTCCCCTCTTTTCTTTCTCTACCCGGCTGGCCTTCGGCAGGAAGGTCCCCCCATATGAGCCAGGTCCTGCTCAAGGTTTCTTCCTCTTAAAGTGGAGTTTTTCCTTGCCACTGTTTGGTATAAAGGTTTTTTTTTCTCCCTACGTGGGAGTTTTTTACCTGCCATTATCATTGATTGGATTTAATTATATAATCTTAGTTGATGATATTTGCTCGGGGGTCATGCTCTGGGTCTCTGTAAAGCGCCTAGAGACAATTGTCATTGTAACAGACGTTATATAAATAAAATTGAATTGAATTGAATTGAATTAAAGGAGTGGGTGCAGCAACCAGAAAGGACAAAGGTGATGCTCATCAGAGGCGTGCTGGAGGATGAGGAAGTGGATGAGCAATATCTCCCTCTGGCTGGGCCTCTATTACCCTATGATCTTAGTCACCTCCCAGAAGACAAGCAGTCCAGGTGAGAGAGATCTGTAATTCAGAAGTTTTCCAGGAGAACCCTGGGAGAACAAATATTATTGAACATGACATTGTTGTTAAAGAAGGTGCTTCTGTGAGACGGCTTAGTTACAGGATCCCTGAACGCCTGTTAGCCTCTCTGAAAAAGGAGATGGACCTGATGCTGTCCTTGGGAATTATTGAAACAACACAGAGTGAGTGGTGTAACCCAGTGGTCCTGGTGCCAAAGAAGGATGGTAGCTTACGATTCTGCATAGATTTCAGGTACCTGAATTCAATTTCCCAGTTTGATTCTTATCCCACACCAAGGATTGATGACCTGCTTGAACGTCTGGGAAAAGCCAAATACTTGACCACCATAGATCTGTGTAAGGGATACTGGCAGGTTCCCCTCACGGAGCGGTCCAGGGAGTTGACAGCCTTTAGGACACCGTGGGGGCTCTTCCAGTTCACAGTTCTGCCGTTTGGTTTGCATGGGGCACCGGCAACCTTCCAGAGGCTCATGGACCAGGTACTGTGTGATTTCACGGATTTTGCAGCAGCATATCTCGATGACGTTGTCATTTACAGCACCACCTGGGAGGAGCACCTGGAACATCTGAGGGCTGTCTTGGATCGTCTCCACTCTGCTGGGTTGACAGTGAATCCATCAAAGTGTGTCTTTGCTGCTGCGGAGACAGAGTACCTGGGTCACGTCATTGGAAATGGGGTGATACGGCCGCAGGTCAACAAAATCCAAGCCATTGAGTCATGTCCTTTGCCACAGACAAGAAGACAGCTTCGATCTTTTCTGGGCATGGCTGGCTTTTACCGCCGCTTCATACCCCAGTTTTTCCACCAGAGCAGCTCTTCTCACAGATATGACAGGATCACGGTGTCCCAACCAGATCCAGTGGACAGAGGACGCAGTGGCAGCTTTCAAAGACATCCAGCAATCACTGAGTGAGGAACCAGTTTTGCACAGTCCAAACTTTAATGAACATTTTATTCTGCAGACCGATGCTTCAGATAGAGGCCTGGGGGGTGTGCTTCTTCAGGGACCATTAGATGACCGCCATCCAATTGCCCATATCAGCCGGAAGCTGTTCCCCAGAGAGGTTCGGTATTCTACGGTGGAAAAGGAAGCACTGGCAATCAAGTGGGCCCTTGACTCTTTTCGATACTACCTCCTGGGCAGAATGTTCACCTTGGAGACAGACCATAGAGCTCTTCAGTAGATGGAAAGGATGAAAGATGCAAATGGAAGGCTCACTCGGTGGTACCTAGCTCTTCAGCCTTTCCGCTTCAGTATTCAGCACATCCCGGGCAAGGACAATCTCACAGCGGACTACCTCTCTCGCAGTTCCTGCAAGAGTCCTGAAGGGGGGGAGTGTGTGATGGCCACAGCCACACAGGCCAGTTGAAGGGTAATATCCTACACACTAGGCCCTCATTACTTTAAGCACACACTTTCATTTTATTTGCAGTCAGCCACACCCCAAACAATTCAGTTAAAACATTAACGTTTAATTTATTTGATATATAATTTGTTTGTTTGTAACCTTACACTGTTTAAATAGAGTGCACATGTTTCTTCACTGTAAGGTTAGAGTTCATTTTTTTTCTGTTATATTAATCTTTATTTCCTTGTTTTGAGTTACCATGCTGGTGGAGGAGATACCTTTCCTGGTGAGGCAAAAGGCGTGGCCAAGGGTGGAGGACTGCTAATCCTGTGGCATGCCCATTAAGCCATACTATGTGCTGTTATGTTAGAGGGGGGATTTGAGGTTTAGTTAGTTTCCTTTTGTATTAGTTGTACTTGTCGTCCATTTTGTTTTCCCCTTGTGTGTTATTTGGTTTGGCCAAGCCACTATATATGTTCCCTTCTGTGTCATTATAGGTGGGTCTGTTTTGTTTAGTTGGTGTCTTGTTAAGTTGTTAGTAGTTTCAGTGTAATTCTATTTTGTTGACCTCTTTTATAACCTTAGATAATAAGTTCTTGGTTTTGCATATATTTTTTGGAGTAAATAAATCAATTTTTTTTAAATCAAAACACCTGTTTTTCCTCGTTGCTGAACTGCTTGGTCCCCTAACAGACCTCCTGTGTCGTTCCTTTGAGCAGCGGGGTTGAAGGAGTCTGCCGCTGAAGCTGCTCTCTCAACTTGTCCAGGATTTTGTGGAGGGGATGAGAGAGGTTGTCAAGGATTGCCAGCAGTTTTGCTAGCATCCTCTCTTTCACCACCCCTCCTCCAGTGGGACAAATTTAGAGCCAACAGCAGACTCAGCTTATTTGATGAGTTTATTCAGTCTGTTGGCGTCCTTAGCCCTGATGCCTGCCCCCCAAGACACCACAGCAAAGAAGAGGACGTTCGCCACAACAGACCGATAAAACATCTGCAGCATTTTGTTGCACACATTGAAGGACCTGAGCCTCCTCAGGAAGTAGAGTCGGCTCTGGACCTTCTTGTAGGCAACCTCAGTGTTGGCAGACCAGTCCAGTTTGTTGTCTAGTGTCACACCAAGGTACTTGTATGTGTCCACTAGCTCAACATCCCTCCCACTGATGCTGACAGGGGAAGGTGGGGGCTTGTTCCTCCTGAAGTCCACCACCATCTCCCTCGTCTTAGTCACGTTCAGCTGCAGCTCCCCACACCAATCCACAAAGTGGCTGATCAGGTCCCTGTACTCAGCCTCCCTCCCTCCCTCCACACACCCCACAATGGCCGTGTCATCAGAGAATTTCTGCAGATGACACGACTCAGTGCGGTACTGAAAGTCAGATGTGTATGTGGTGAAGAGGAAGGGCGACAGCACAGTTCCCTGGGGGGCGCCGATGTCACTGATCAGACGACCAGACACACAGTTCTGTAATCTCACAAACTGAGGTCTGCCCGTCAGATAGTCATCGATCCAGTTGATGAGGGGAGCATCCACCCGCATACTCTCCAGTTTGGCCTTCAGCAGCCTGGGCTGGATGGTGTCAAAGGCACTGGAGAAGTCAAAGAACGTGATGCGGACTGAGGTGTTGGGGCTGTCCAGGTAGGAGTAGACACTCTGCAGTAGATAGATGATTGTATCATCAACCCCAATGTGGGGCTGATATGCAAACTGCAGGGGGTCCTGTGAGGACACCAGTGGTCTGAGGTGTGAAAGTACCAGTCTCTCCATGACCTTCATGATGTGAGAGGTCAGTGCTACTGGCCTGTAGTCCTCCAGTGCAGCAGCACGTGCTTTTTTGGGCACGGGGACTAAGCAGGAGGTTTTCCAGAGCACTGGCACTCTTTGGAGCTGAAGGCTCAGGTTGAAGAGATGCTGGAGGACTCCACAGAGCTGACTGGAACAGGCCTTCAGCACGTAGGGGCTGATGCCGTCTGGTCCAGCAGCTTTTCTCTGTTTAAGTCTCTCCGGCTGTTTCTTCACCTGTCTGGGTGTGAAGTAGAGGGGGGGTTGGGGTGGGGTGGGGGTTAAGGGGGAAGAGGAAGAATAGGAGTTGGGGTGGGGGGAGGGAAGTCTAGGTGTTAGTAGGGGGGAGATAGTATATGTTACCAGGGGGTGTGTGGGTGGGGGTGGAGTGGGACAGGAGATGGTGGGCTGAGGGGGCGGGGGGGGGGGGGGGATTACAGTTCGATGGAGGAGACGAGGAGGTGCGAGCAGGAGAGGTTGAACCTATTGAAGTAAATGTTCAGTTCGTTTGCACGCTGCTCGTCCCCCTCCAGCGCACCCCCACCCCTCCTCTGGAAGCCGGTGATCTGTCTCATGCCGTACCACAATTCCATTCATTCCACAATGTTCCAGTCGATATTCACTCCAGAGCGCTCCCATGTGGGGCCCAGATAGGGGTTGTGAAAAAAATTGATTTGGCAATATATCGCGATTTTCAGCCACCCAATATAATACCGATTTTTTAGGAACATTGTTTAATTTTCACATTTAAATTGTTTAAAATGTAAATGTGCAAAAACACTAATAATAAACAATAAATAGGTTGTTTTGAAGAAAATAGTTTTGACTCAATTTGTCCTCTGAATGATCAATATCATCTGAAGAACATATACAGCAACTTGATTTTTCATCTCTACTTTATCTCTGAAGCACTCACGATATCGCGATATCACGATAATATCGTATCGTGACCCAAGTATCATGATACATATCGTATTGCGAGGTCCTTGCCAATACTCACCCCTGGGCCCAGCCAGTTTGAGTTGCGTCTAGTTTGCTGTTTCCAGATACTTGACTCAGGAGTTTAACCATCATTTATCTGTGATATTGATTCCTTTCTTCTTCTTCTTCTTTTGTTTTTCTCTCTTGCGTTCGTCACAGAGAACCACCTGTTTTCATCTCACCCTGCCTTTGCCACCTTTGCTTTATGTCAAACTGTTTTGCTCTCCAGCCTTCTTTTCTTCTCTTTTCCTTCTTTGACTCTCTTGCTATCCTTCTCTTCTTTGCTAACCTTACACTCTCTTGAACCTCCTCCTTCTTCAAAGTCTATTTTCTGTTCTTTGTCCTGGTGACACACCAAGCTCTCGCTGTCTCTAATATAACCTTTGCTGTAGTTGTCCAATCATCTGCTCTCTCCATGTCACCACCTTTCAGTCTACAATCTCCCTCTGATTGCAACTTCTGGAAAGAATCTCGTCCACCTCCTACTGGCCTACTGCCACTCTTACATGTCATCCTTTGCTCATCCTTCCTGAAATACATATTCACCGCAACCATTTCTATCAGTTCAATTCAGTTCAGTCCAGTTTTACTTTGTTAATCCCTGAAGGGAAACTATATGTTGCAGTAACTGTCATTTAAGTTTTTTTCAAAGAGCCGTAGAAGGTTCCAGCTGTGTTCAAGGATCTCCTGTAGCAATCTGTGTTGCAGCAGATCTGCTGAATC